>SKCR01031959.1:627500-943938 GCA_019454045.1 Zanthoxylum bungeanum
TAAATTCTAAGCGTGAAATTGAGGGGAAAAAAACTTAATGACAGTCAGCAGTCATTCCTAATACAACATTACAGCAAAAAATCAACAAATCATACCGTACTTTGCATACAAGTGTTGAGTGGCGAGTCCACTGTCATTTTTACCCCTATCATTTTTATTTATCTCTAGGTTATTAATTTATCAATAATTAAAAAATAGGCACGAGAAAGTCCATGAGAACTGTATTGATCTTGTTGGTCGGATTGCTGATCGTGGAGCTGAGTTTGTGCCTGCTAGAGAGTGGTTGAGGATCTGCTTTGAGCTTCTTGAGATGCTTAAAGCGCACCAGAAGGGTATTCGATGAGCTACTGTGAACACATTTGGGTATATTGCTAAAGCTATCGGACCACAAGATGTGCTGGCTACTCTTTTGAACAATCTCAAGGTTCAAGAACGTCAAAACCGTGTGCACGACTGTAGCTATTGCAATTGTTGCAGAAACATGTTCACCTTTCACCGTTCTTCCAGCCCTAATGAATGAGTATCGCGTCCCAGAGCTTAACATGCAGAATGGTGTCTTGAAGTCCCTCTCCTTTCTTTTCGAGTACATTGGTGAAATGGGAAAATACTATATCTATGCAGTGACTCCATTACTTGAAGATGCCCTCATGGACAGAGATTTGGTGCATAGGCAGACATCAGCTTCTGCAGTCAAGCACATGGCTTTCAGAGTCTATGTATGGGTAGTAATAAAGGTACTCATGAGTTTCGAAGTCTATGTATCTAATACTCTCAGTTAGAAAGCTGATAGAGGAAGCTAAAGCAAAGTAACTGTGATCACAGTTCTTGCTGAATGTGAAGCCTTAGTCAGTTTGACCTCTGATTCTTTTTCTTTGTTCATAGTAATCAACGTGAGGAGTTACTAACGTTCATGTTGTAGACAGGTTATAAGCAAGTTGGAGCGCCGGACTGTTGCTTACCATGAATCAGGCCACGCTGTTACCGGATGGTTCCTGGAACATGCTGAACTTGTTAAAACTAACAATTGTTCCTCGTGGTACAGCAGCACTTGGATTTGCCCAGTATGTTCCTAATGAGAACCTTATTCTCACTAAGGAGCAGCTTTTTGATATGACATGTATGACCCTTGGCGGTCGAGCAGCTGAACAGGTAGCTATGGACTTTCCTTACCTTTCCTTACTACTAAGCTCTTTGGTGCAATGTGTAGCATCCCTTCATACACGTCTTTTCCCCCCTTTTGCAATGTAGGTTTCGTTGGGGAAGATCTCGACTGGAGCTCAATATGACATGGAGAAGGTAACAAAGATGACCTATGCCCAAGTCCCAGTATATGGTTTTAGCGAAAAGGTGGGTCTCCTCTCTTTCCCGCAAAGAGAAGATACATTTGAGATGAGCAAGCCGTACAGCAGCAAGATGGGGGCAATTATAGACACTGAAGTGCGAGAATGGGTGGGCAAAGCATATGAACGAACAATCCAAATCAAACAGTTGTTGCTGAATGTGAAGCCTTAAGAAACCTTAGGCATCGTAATCTTGTCAAAATCATGTAAAACCTTAGGCATCGTAACCTACAATCATCTAAAATTGAACTATTGCCCTATGCCTAACACCTCCACTGTGCCGAAGAACCGGCTGGTTGTTGAAAAAATCAAGAAACCTAAGTTCACCAAAGATGAAACCTAACCCTACAAACTAACCCTAATACCCAAATCAACCAAAGCCTAATACCCAAATCAACCTAACCCTACAAAGAAAATTGAAAAAATGAAAAGAGAGTTACCTTCGAGAGAGCTGAGAGAGGCGACGAGACGAGGGAGAGAGAACTGAGAGAGGCGACGCGACGAGGGAGAGAGAGCTGAGAGAGAGGCGAGGTTTTTTTTTTTTTTTTTTATATTGATTGAAACGAAGACGTTTTGGAGCCCCCAAAACGTCGTCGTTTTGAAGGCACAACAGAGTACGTATACTTTGTATTAGTAAACGTTTTGAAGCTCATGTCCATAAGTTAAGGGTGGCAAAAAAGCCCGGTCCCGGTCCGGGGTGAAAAAAGCCAGGATCGGGTTTCAAAATGAGAGTTCGGGCCTAAATTTAATTTATCGGGCTCGGGCCGGGCTTTTACCATCAGTGAGACTTACACATTTGCCTCACTGATCTGTAAAATAACAAGCAAAGTACTTGCTGTTGGGGTTTTGGGCGATGGGGGGCAGCGGAAGCGCGGGTCGGGCGAAATCATATTTTAAAATTTTTCAAAATACCAAATAAATTATTCAATATCTTATTAATATTTCACCTAAACCTATTTATTCAATATCAAATATTGACATAAACAAGTTGAAAACTCGCGAAACTTTTACGAAAACCGTTTTTCCGTAAAATGGCCTAAAACACGTTTTTGATCGAACCGACTACCCGAAACTTATGGAAACTGCCCAGGTAAGCTCTAATAGTGTCGGGGCAGTTCACGGGCTGCCCGAACAGTGACAGATTTACTGTTTGGATAGCCGTCACCTGGTTGGCTCAAAATCCACCCAGTAACGCAGTTTTTGACCGTTTTCGCTTATTTCAAGTCGGAAACATTTTCCGGCAATTATTCCAACACCCAAAATACATCTAAAACATTCACAAAGTACATTTTTCACCAACAAAATTAGAATAGTTCCAGGTCTGAACCAGTAACCAAATTCATCAAATTTTCATGCTTTAATCTAATAATATCAAGATTAATCTAATTAATCACAACACCAAAAGAGTCCCACCACACATGAACAACTCTAGAACAATTTTAGGCTATTTTAGAGTAGATCAAAAACTCTAGAATGATAACAATTCAACAATTGAATAATTTAGCCTAATATTACAATAATATTAACCAAAACACTTCACACATGCATCAATCTCTTCCAATTCATCCATCAACACCAAAAGCCCCAAATTCTTAAAGAAAAAGAAACCCTAGAATCATGTAGATGATCAAGAAAACAAGAAACAAGTTTTCAAACTCAAAGGGATATAGAATTACCTTTAAATCCTAAATTCCTTCAAGTTTTTTTCTTGATTTTCCTCATTTTTCTTCTTATTTTTTTCTATGTGTTATCGTTTAACCGATTAAATGATCCGAATTAACTTATTTAATCAGGTGAAGTATTATGAATAATCCGTATTATTCATATTGCGTTGCCCAAGTGCTCAACGAGTGCACTTCATATTGTGGGACTCTCTAAGTTTAGGTATATCCATCACGAAATCCAATTTCGTGTCCATAATCCACCCACTCATGGATTATGACAACCACAGACAATCTCGTTAAACTATGCAAGTCGAGGTCATTGCTTACGTATAATCCCTCCGTTATAGGCCATCTGTATTATACCTGGGATATAGATCAGAACGTCAAATTCGTTTGGTATAATTCAATTGACTTTCAATTTACGATCTCAAAATAACACTCGGAACTGGTTTCCGACTTTATACCATGGACATGGATTTACTAGATCGTAAACACGTGCTGGATGCCTATGCCCTGTACACAGGACTGACGGATCTTATCTTGATACACACAGAATGAGCATCAGTTCACACCCAACGAACATGCGGAGGTCTAATCATGACTAGATCGTTGACATGACTGCCATCAAAGTGTGGAGGATAGCTCATATATCCACAGTGGTATTAAGATACTCTTACAGACTTAATTACTAGGATTTCAGATATATTTTTTTTATAACATCTTCAATACATGTAGCGAGCCTTGGGCCAGTGACTCCCAAGCTAATTGGTTTTAGGGCACTAGGTGTTAAAACACCCATACGGACTTAATTACTCGGATCTCAGATGTTTAATTATTTATTTACAAAAAACACACCCCTTAAATTTGAACTCAATACCTGGAGGACATATCTAAAACCCTACACATCAAGTCACGCTCCTTAGAGACAATTTCCATAAACTCATTACTTTAAATTCAGGGTAGGGTTTCCCTTATAGCTTCTTATTTTATACCTTCAATTAGAAAGAAGAGTCTGATATATTTATTTGAAAAATGTAAGCATTTCATGTATAATAATAAATGTAGTCATGAGTTTTGAGTTCTATGTATTTAATACTCTCAACTAAAAAGTAGACAGAGGAAGATAAATCAAAGTACACGTACTTTGCGGCTTATTTTATACATTCAATTAGAAAGCAGAGGCAGATTGCTAAAGCCAAGTAAACTTACTTTGCGTGTATCTTCAAGTGACTATTAATGAAAAACACATATCAACGTCAAATTACAAGATTATATAGATTTAGGGTGCTTGCAAGGACTTGCAATTTGTTTAACATGGACTGCGAGATTTCACTTGAGCGAGATCTTTCTGATATATTTCACTTAACCGATTAAATGATCCGAATTAACTTATTTAATCAGGTGAAGTATTATGAATAATCCGTATTATTCATATTGTGTTGCCCAAGTGCTCAACGAGTGCACTTCATATTGTGGGACTCTCTAAGTTTAGGTATATCCATCACGAAATCCAATTTCGTGTCCATAATCCACCCACTCATGGATTATGACAACCACAGACAATCTCGTTAAACTATGCAAGTCGAGGTCATTGCTTACGTATAATCCCTCCGTTATAGGCCATCTGTATTATACCTGGGATATAGATCAGAACGTCAAATTCGTTTGGTATAATTCAATTGACTTTCAATTTACGATCTCAAAATAACACTCGGAACTGGTTTCCGACTTTATACCATGGACATGGATTTACTAGATCGTAAACACGTGCTGGATGCCTATGCCCTGTACACAGGACTGACAGATCTTATCTTGATACACAGAGAATGAGCATCATTTCACACCCAACGAACAGGCGGAGGTCTAATCATGACTAGATCGTTGACATGACTGCCATCAAAGTGTGGAGGATAGCTCATATATCCACAGTGGTATTAAGATACTCTTACAGACTTAATTACTAGGATTTCAGATATATTTTTTTTATAACATCTTCAATACATGTAGCGAGCCTTGGGCCAGTGACTCCCAAGCTAATTGGTTTTAGGGCACTAGGTGTTAAAACACCCCTACGGACTTAATTACTCGGATCTCAGATGTTTAATTATTTATTTACAAAAAACACACCCCTTAAATTTGAACTCAATACCTGGAGGACATATCTAAAACCCTACACATCAAGTCACGCTCCTTAGAGACAATTTCCATAAACTCATTACTTTAAATTCAGGGTAGGGTTTCCCTTATAGCAACTCCAATGCAAAATATGATTTTGGGGTAAGATTTACAATAAAATTTGTACTAGTAGTTTGTTTAACAGCGGCTGCGAGATTTCACTTGAGAGAGATCTTTCTGATGTATTTTTTTCGAAAAACATACCCATTTCATACATAGTAATAAAGGTAGGCATGAGTTTCTGATGTATTTTTTTTTTCGAAAAACGTACCCATTTCATACATAGTAATAAATATAGGCATGAGTTTTGCCTATTATTTGATACCCTCAATTAGAAAGCAGAGGCAGATAGCTAAAGCCATGTAAAAGTACTTTGTGTGCATCTTCAAGCGAATATTTATCAAAAACATAAATCATTGTCAAATTATTAGTTTGTTTAACAACAGCTGTGTGATTTTACTTCAGAGAGATATTTCTGATATAATAGACAAATGAAGATAAATCAAAATACACGTACTTTGCATCTTATTTTATACATTCAATTAGAAAGCAGAGGCAGATTGCTACAGCCAAGTAAACTTACCTTTCGTGCATCTTCAAGTGACTATTAATGAAAAACACATATCAACGTCAAATTACAAGATTATATAGATTTAGGGTGCTTGCAAGCACTTGCAGTTTGTTTAATATGGGCTGCGAGATTTCATTTGAGCGAGATCTTTCTGATATATTTATTTGAAAAATGTATGCATTTCATGTATTATAATAAATGTAGACATGAGTTTTGAGTTCTATGTATTTAATACTCTCAACTAAAAAGTAGACAGAGGAAGGTAAAGCAAAGTACCGTTACTTTGCTTCTTATTTTATACCTTCAATTAGAAATCAGAGGCAAATTGCTAAAGCCAAGTAAACTTACTTTGCGTGCATCTTCAAGTGACTATTAATGAAAAACACATATCAACGTCAAATTACAAGATTATATAGATTTAGGGTTCTTGCAAGCACTTGCAGTTTGTTTAACAGGGGCTGCGAGATTTCACTTGAGTGAGATATTTCTGATATATTTATTTGAAAAACGTATGCATTTCATGTATAATAATAAATGTAGACATGAGTTTTGAGTTCTATGTATTTATTACTCTCAACTACAAAGTAGACAGAGGAAGGTAAAGCAAAGTACAGTTACTGTGCTTCTCAAGCTTCGCGGAGTTGGAATCTTCATTTTGTTGAGGTAATCAGATTGTCTAGTTTTCTCAAAAATGAAGAGGAACCTTGTGTTTATAATAAGGTTAGTGGGAGTATGATCGTGTTCTTAGTGCTTTATGTTGACGACATCCTGATCATTGGAAATGATCTTGGGTGTTAAAGCATACCTCTGTAAAAACTTCTCAATGAAAAACTTGGGTGAAGCTTCCTATATACTTGGTATAAAAATCTATAGAGATAGAGAAAAGAAGCTGATTGGGTTATTCCAATCTTCGTACATAGATAAGATCCTAGAAAGGTACAACTTTAGCAATTGTAAAGTTGCTAATATACCTTTTCGACATGGCATTCATCTTTTGAAGAAGATGTGTCATCAAATGGAATATGAAAAGGCTAGAATATCTAGTCAACTTTATTCGTCATGCTTAGGAAGCATTATGTATGCCATGTTATGTACGAGACCTGATGTTAGTTATGTAGTAAGTGTTACGAGCATATATCAGTCAAATCCAGGTAACGACGATTGGATGGCCGTTAAACATATCCTAAAGTATCTAAAAGGTACTAAGGATAAGTTTCTTATTTATGGAGAATGTGATTTACATATAAGAGGATATACAAATTCTGACTTTCAGTCAGATCCTGATGATAAAAAGTCTACTTCAGGTTTTGTATTTACTCTTAATAATGCTACAGTTAGTTGGAAATGTTCCAAACATGGATCGACAGCTGATTCCACCACTGAGGCGGGATATATTACAGTATCAGATGCTGCAAAAGAAGCTGTATGGATTAGAAAATTTATCACAGAATTTGGAGTTGTCCCAAGCATCGAGGATTCAATCATGTTGTTCTGTGATAATAGTGGTGCCGTTGCACAAGCAAAAGAACCCAGAGCGCATCGAAAATCGAAACATGTGGAACAGAAGTACCACATTATTCGTGAGATCATCGCTCGAGGAGATGTTGCTATATATAAGATATCTGGAGAGGACAACATAGCAGACCTGCTTACGAAGGCCTTACCTCTGAGACTATATGATAGACATGTAGAGGCGATGGGTATTAGATACCATCAAATTTGGCACTACAGCAAGTGGAAGAAAATGTTGGAGTTGGTTCTCGGCGCGCCAAATTTCATTGTATTTATTGTAAATATGATGTACATTATATTTATTATGAATAAAATTAAGTAATTTTCATCAATATAATCTTATATATGATAAATGTGTAAATGACCGTAGAATGAATAGTTGTGACATAATTGCAAAAGCGCCGCAATTGTTACTGAGAAATGTCACAATATAATTCATTCTTAAATGTTCCTGGTCAATGTTTACATATCTGGTCGGTTAGTAAACCCGTGAGACCGGTACATGTCGTATATTAGAATTGTTATAATGTTTTATCTCAATAAACCATGAGTCCTGGAAGATTCGTATAGACACGTAGGTATTTATTGGATAAATATTGAATGTCTCATTTAAAGATTCCTGATAGATGGTACACCAACGTCAATAGGAATCTTTACGAGTCGAATAGCATATTAACTCCTTTGACTTGTGATACCATTGTGGATATGTGAGATATCCTCCGTACTTTAATGACAGTCACGTCAATGATCTTTTTAGATCAGACCTCCGCCTGTTTGTTGGGTATGGACTGATACTCATGATATCCTGTGATGTATCCAGAGAGGATCTGTCAGTCCTGTATACGAGATTTAGGTGTCCTATTTGTGATTCTTTGAAATTCTTGGCCGAGGTATGATTCGGAAACAAGTTCCGAATATTTGTTGAGAATCATAATTATGTCGCGACACATGAATTATTCATAGCGAAGATTTTACGTTTAATCTATATCTCCGGAACAATTCGGATAACCTATGATAAATGGATTATGTATATGCGATGACTTCGAATTGGATGGTTCAACTCGATTATCTGTGGTCCTCGTAATTTATGAGTGGATGAATTACGGACATGGAAATGGTTTCCATGACAGATAAACTTGAACCTAGAGAGTCTCACAATATAAAGTGTACTCGTTGAGCACTTGGGCAATTAATTATGGATAATTCAGATTATTCATAATTTACACATGCGTATTAAATAATGTGTATTTGTATACGATACATAATTTAGATTAGATACATATTATTAACCAATTAAATTTTGACACTTGATTTATTATTATTATTATTAGTTAATTAATTATTAATGGTGATAAAATGGAAGAATATTATTCCATGGCATTATTTTATTTTTGTTAATTAATTGAATAAATTAATTAAAATGTTAAATAATTTATTTAATTAAGATAAGAATATTATTGGAATATTCTTATTCATTTGGCAAAATTTGATTTGCTAAACCATGGAATTTTGACACATGGTTTTTATTAACAAAAATATCAAAATAATTATTTTTTTTGGATAAGATCAATAGATGTCAAAATAATAACCAAAATAATTGTTATTTTTGGATTAAAAATTGGATAAATTGGAAATTGGGCTTAATAAAATATATAAATGAAATTTGTTTCATTTTGTTGAGCTTTTAGCACTTCTCATGTGTTGAGAAAAATAAAGAAAAGAGGGGTTAGGGTTTATTAGCATTAATCAACACCAAGTAGAAGGAAACTGAAGAAATTGGAGCTTGAATTAAGGTAATCAAGAATTTCTATTTTCTATTTTCTTAAGATTTTGTTTCTCAAACATGTAAATATGTATAGGATATATATTGCATGTTAAATATACATATGAATCTTGGATATATATGTTTGAAACAAAACTTGGTGTTGATAGTGGCGCCGAAAGGATGTTGTCAAGTTGGTTTAAAACCGATGAGTGTGATAAGTGTATGTACACCAAATCAACTCAAAAAGGATATGTCATTGTATGTCTCTATGTAGACGATATGCTGATAATTGGTAATAATCATGAGTTGATTCAGTCTACCAAGAAAATGTTATCCAGCTAATTTGATATGAAAGATTTGGGAGTAGCTAACCTAACTATTCCTCTATCAAAGAAGTCTGGCTCAAGCGTATCGTAATTAGAGTATTCGAAAATCATCAGAAGTCTGATGTATCTCACGAATTGCACACGAACTGATATCGCTCAAGTAGCAGATATACTAGCAATTCAGGATATAATCACTGGAAAGCCATAGTAAGAGTTTTGAGATATGAGAAACTTTAAAATATGAGCTATATTATGAAAGATATCCCGCTGTTCTAGGGATACAACGATGCTAATTGGATATCTTATATAGTGGATTCCAAATCTACGAGTGGATTTGCTTTCACACTTGGTAATGTAGCCGTGTCATGGAAATCCTCGAGGCAAACATATATTGCCCGGTCTACTATGGAATCAGAGTTCATAGCTTTAGACAAAACAACTGAAGAAGCGGAATGGCTTTGAAACTTCCTGGAGGATATTCCTAGTTGGCTCAAACCGGTGCCAGCGATTAGTATACATTGTGACAGCCAATCGGCTATTGGGAGAGCCCAAAATATAATGTATAATGTTAAGTCTCGACACATATGTCAGAGACATAATACCATATGTCAACTGCTCTCAAGTGGCATAATATCGATCGATTATGTTGAGTCGAAGGAAACCTAGCGGATCCACTAACTAAGGGTTTACCTCGAGAGCAAGTTGAGAAGTCATCGAGGGGAATGGGCTTGAAGTCTATAATCTAAGAATTGTCACTGTGGAAACCCAACCTAGCTGACTGGAGATCCCAAGATCTAGGTTCAAAAGGGACAACAGAAACTTTGTGCAATTCAAAACAAGCACTGAAGAGTTTTGTACTCTTTCCCATTTCGATAATCACGCTGATTGCTGTCTGTCATGGTTAGGATAAGCCAAGGCTTTTAATGATCACTATATTAGAAGATGAGTCCTAATGGGGGTAAAGACATATTACCTCTTCATAGTAGATCACCTATTTCAAGTAAGAAGTGAGGCCGCTTCCATGGGAACCTTTAAATGTGGGTTACCCTAAAGTACTTGATGAATCTGGGACCATTGTGGTCAGCATCTTCTGCGGGTTCAGGGGAAATGGTCTTTTAAGAACATAGAAAATATTTTCTTGTCGTAAGACAATTTTAAGGTTTCTAAACCAGTCATTGTAGTTGTCCCATTTGAGCTTATGCTCATCAAGGATGGAAGGAAGTGATACTCTGTTTGTCATTTGAATGTTTGTGAAATATTTTAACCCATCTGTTAAGAGAAAATGTTAAAACTAGGAATATGTTTTCATTAATGTTTCATAATAACATGGGCTTTTAATATTATGAAGTTGCTCCCACTCAATTATTTTAAAATTTTAAGCAAATTGCATCAACCCGAATATGATGGATTTCTTGTGGGCAAGGATCCCATTATCATCATTTCATAACTCCGACTAGGGCCAGTCATTATAAAATACGATAATTAGGAAGGTTCCCAACTAATTTATGATATAAATCACAATTCCTTGATCATTGGGTTGGGCGATTAAACATGCCATAGCTTATGCTAGTCCTTGTGGACACCCAATCTTTGCCACTAAGTTATAAGACCACGCCTAAGGGTCGCTGCGTCTTATGACTGAGAAAAGTCAAACTATTGTCAATAGTACGATTTAGGGACAAATTGGTATTGGTCAGTCTGGTAAAACCTAGTCCTGCCAATATGGTTTAAGCCCTTTGGGTCTATACCTTACAATGGGAGGAAAATTTTAGACTTAAATTATTATTGAGGATTTTAGCAAGTTTAAGTGAATAACTGTCAAATGGATTCCTCCATTGAAAATTCCCCAGATGGAGGGTGGAGCGAAGTCTCTTAAATAGCATTACCTCTTAGGCTCTTATTGCCTTGGTGACATGAATAAACAATAGATCCTCTAAATTAGTCCAACACTTTAAATATTCTTTGAGGTAAGCTTTGAGTAAATGATTATCTAGATGTCTTCACAGCTTTTCCTTTTGGCTATAAAAAGTTAGTGAGTGATGAAAGACACCAAATCATTATCTAACTCTAGTAATACCATTGGTTAAATTAACTTTAGTTTGGAAAGTTTTATTAACCCATTGGTCCCAACCCATTTGTATCTTTTATAATGTCTTTTATTATAAACAAGTGATTTATATTTATTAGCCGTAAAGGTAATACATCTCTAAGTTCATCACGAAATAGTTAATTAGCTAAGGGATAAACAATACACTCTCTATTTCTTAGAAAGTCTCTAGATGTTTGCACCCTAAAACAAAAACGGCGCACTGATACCACTGTTGGAAAGCGGCCGCGAGTGCGCAGCGGAAAATAAAAATTATTATGCCAATTTCCCTTTGCCTAATACCCATTTATTTTGATTATTCTACAAGCCTAGGCATGTTACTATATATTCTAAGTATAAAACTCATAAAACATGCAAAGAACATAAACCTAAACATGCTAACTATCATAAGAACTCTAATTAAAATAAAGAAAGAAAAAGACTTACTTGAACCGTAGACTCCTCCAGCTCTCCCTCTAATCTACAAGCTTTTCTCGACCTCAGCAAGCTCTTCCACGTTCCAAAGAGCCACCCAAGTGTGTGGCCTCCAAAGATGCACACACCAAAGCCAAAACTCAATGGCAAGACTACGCCTTGAGTGCACGGGTATTTTGCCCTTGGTGCTAGCCTAGGCAAATACCTCAAAACTTTTAACTCGAGGTTCCTCTAGTCAATTACACTTAAGGATCCTCAAAATCAGTGGCTTAAGCTTAAACTTTAGAGTTGCTCACTTATATAAACCCAAGATAAGAAATGTTTGGTGTAAAAAAATTGTGAAGAATTCTTTGGGTTTATACAGTGCTCCAAAGACAACACATTTAATTAAGAATCCGATGTGGGATAAAAGCTAATTTAATCTTAGCCATTGGATCTTAATTTAGTGGTTTAATGAGATTATAAAACCCTAATAAGAGTTTGGGCAGAATTGGAATTCAAAACAAATAACAAAAAAATTTACTATCCATGTTACTATTCACATGAATAGTAATTTTTTTTATTCCAATTCCCAAAGTGCCCCTATCGTCATTCACCAATCCCTAAGCCACTATGGAACCTCATAAATGACCTGTTCAATAATTAAACACATTGAACCATTTATGAACAATTCCTACAACAATCATATATGCTGTTATATTTATTTTGAGATCGGCTACCCCACTTAAAGGCGGATCATATAATCATGCTAGTCTCTTCACTTTGTGAACACCCATAATATTCACAAAACTATGACTATGAACATTTAAGAGTAATAATTCTCATAAGGCGTGGAAGCCATCGTCTTATTACTCCAAGGGCTTTATTACAGTGTTGATGATTCATATAAGTTATGTAAGACACGTATAATAAAGATTTCCATTTTATTAATTAATGAAAATATTACAAATACATGTACATATAGCCCATCCACAAGTTGGGTATAGGGCATATCCCTAACACTTATGATAGACATATGGGCCAACAGATTCTATCTTGCTTCGCACTTGATTACTGAGTGCATCAATCCACACCCAATGAACATCTAGAGGTCAGATGATAAATGCATGAAAATGTACTTTAAACTTCGCTAACTCGGCTTAATTATCATATGTTTAATCTTAATTAGAGTTTATTTTGTGCTTTGTTGTTAGAAAGATTGAATATGGGTATTAAAGAAATTACACGTGTTTTGGGACCTTACGGATGTGCCGGGAGTACGCAAGAAGCAAGCAGAGACACGAGATTCAAATCCTGCAACGCAAGCCACGCATCGCGATGCGCATGACCACGCGTCGCGACGTGGAAGCATTCCCAGGGTTTCATTTAAACAGTGTTTTAACGCAAATCAGAACTCCAGGGGCCGCTCTATAAACCCAAGTTCGTCCAAAACCCTAACGGGAGAGAAAAAAGGAGAAAAAGAGAGAAGAAACACATAACAAAGAGCCACAAACATAAATTTGAGATTGAAGAACAAAGAAACTTCATACCAGACAAGATGCTGCTGCAATCTTTTCATGCTATATTTCTTTCTTCTATGGAGAACTAATCTCATAGGCAAAGCTAAAGATGAACTCTAGTAATTGATTTCTTATATTCATGTTGTTGATTCTTGAATACTTTTTAACGTTAATACAATTGATGTTTATTATTCTTTATCATCTTTCGATTCATGAACCCAGAGATTGTTTTTATCAATTTGCATATATATCCAGTCATGCTTCTTCTATGTGTGATTTGTGAACTCAGTTGTGACTGGTAAAAGTTATTTTATGTATTGGTCTTCTGCTGCAGTATTGCCTGAGGGTATATTATCGACGTTAGATAGCTCGTAATGATGACTTTGTGTGCTGCTAACATAGAGAAAATAAACATTAATTAACTTATAATTTAATATGTTTAGAATTGAATATCTTCTGATTGTTGGTTTGGGATGTGAAACCTTCAATTGAGTGATAACATGAATCAATAACTGAATACATGATTTTAATACAAGAGGGATTCTCGATGCTTTGCTGCCTCTTTCTGTTGATATCATTTAATTGTTTTTATTAATCTTTACTTTAATTACCAATTCAATATATATCTTTTCAAGTTTTCATTAAGTTACTGCTAACATTTTGTTTAAGTAAATTAGTTCCGTGTAACCATCTCTCTGAGGAATCGACACCCCAACTATATTGCGATAGCCGCAAGTACTCTTTGGATATAATCAAAATTTGGCGTCGTTGCCGGGGAGACGGTTTACAAGCAAAAGGACCAGGTTTGCTTGATCAACAACAAAAGCGATAACTTCATTCCTTTCTTTACTTTTTTTTTTGTTTTATTTATTATTTATTTACTTATTTTATTTCAATTTTTGTTTTAGTTTAGATTTTATTTTTAATTTTAATTTTTTTAGTTTATTTCTCGCTTATTTGTGTGTTTTTTTTAGTTTATTTATTTATCTTATTTTTGTTTCTTGTATTATTTGTGTTGAAGTGCATGCCTAGACTTAGGGATCAGTTGGGTAGATTTTCTAAAATAGAAAAGGAAGATTCAGAGTCAGACTCAGACTCTAACAATATATTTGAAAATCTTTTTGCCACACCCTCCGCATCTAGCGCACACACTATGAGTGAATACGAGAGACCACCTGTGAGGACCCTTGAAAAGTACCTCCACCCCCTTGCACAGCTACACCATCGTGCATCATGTTTCATCCTAATGTACCACATATAGATTTTAAGCCTGAAATGATACAATATCTCCCAACCTTTCATGGTTTGGAGAACGAGAACCTTTATGTGCACATTAGAGAGTTTGAAGAGGTTGTAGCAACTTTCCATGACCGGTTTGGAACCACTGACACAATTAGACTTAAGTTCTTCCCCTTTGCCCTTAAGGATAGAGCTAAAAGCTGGTTGTATTCTCTAAGACCTTGGTCAATAGGATCATGGGCGAGATGACACATGCATTCTTTAATAAATACTTCCCACACCATAAGACGAATGCCTTGAAAAGATAAATATCTGTTGGGAAGTGGCCGCGAGTGCGCAGCGGAAAATTAAAAATTATGATGCCACTATCCCTTTGCCCAAGACCCATTTGTTTTGATTATTCTACAAGCCTAGGCATGTTACTATATATTCTAAGCATAAAAACTTATAAAACATGCAAAGAACATAAACCTAAACATGATAACTATCATAAGAACTCTAATTAAATAAAGAAAGAAAAAAACTTACTTGAACCGAAGACTCCTCCAGTCCTCCCTCCAATATACAAGCTTTTCTCGAACTCAACAAGCTCTTCCACGTTCCAAAGAGCCACCCAATTGTGTGGCCTCCAAAGGTGCACACACCAAAGCCAAAACTCAAAGGCAAGACTACGCCTTGAGTGCACGGGTATTTTGCCCTTGGTGCTAGCCTAGACAAATACCTCAAACTTTTAACTTGAGATTCCTCTAGTCAATTAGACTTAAGGATCCTCAAAATCAGTGGCTTACTCTTAAACTTTAGAGTTGCTCACTTATATAAACCCAAGATATGAAAGGTTTTGGTTTGGTGTAAAAATTGTAAAGAATTCTTGGGTTTATATAGGTGCTCCAAAGACAACAAAATTAATTAAGAATCTGATGTGGGATAAATGCTAATTAAATCTTAGCCATTGGATCTTAATATAGTGGTTTAATGAGATTATAAAACCCTAATAAGAGTTTGGGCCGAATTGGAATTCAAAACAAATAAAATAAAATAAAAACGCAGATTATTTATTTATTTATTTTCTTATTCATTTTTCCAATTCCCAAAGTGCCCCTATCGTCATTCACCAATCCCCAAGCCACTTTGGAACCTCATAAATGATCTGTTTAATAATTAAACACATTGAACCATTTATGAACAATTCCTACAGCAATCATATATGCTGTTAAATTTGTACTGTGCACTGTTAACCATTGATTTCGACTTTGTTGTGTGTGACCTTTTGGGTTCCCCTCAAGTTGGACATGAAATGAATCGTGATAATTTAATCGAACATAAATTATCCTCCGATCAGATGGTCGTTCGATTTCAATGACCAAGGTTGACATCTAGCAACATGTCAAAGCCACCAAATGAGAAGGAAAGATATATACCCATTATGTATGCGATTTACATATGATACGGTCCCTCGCCTCACTGTATCCCCACCGTTTGACCTAGGGTATGGAAAGTGTCTATCCATATTGTCAAAGGTATGATGTTGATGTAGGAAATGCTTTCCTCGCGCAGCCGAAGCGGCTTAGGCACCCGGGATCGACCTTGAAAAATTTTTGTACCCTCCTCATATATATCCAAAAATTTTCCACCCAAAAATCCCAGATCCGAACAGCTCCATATTTTATTCACCGATCCAGTGGAACCAGTCACGTACCATGCCATTTTGATCTCCAAAACAAATTGAATCACAAGCTATAGTCTATGATAATAATTCTCATTGAATTTAAAATACAAAAGCATTTAACAACAAATGGCCATGCCCAGACTTGATGAGCAAAAGGATCAACGCACGCACACTGTATCAATATCCAGTGACTGTCCGTCTTCATACATGCACGCCATAATATTGCCGAGAGTGTGTATCAACGATCAGATCTACCACTCGATCTTCCGAGCTATATCTCGTTACCAACGGATAGTAGGGTGAGCTACACTCACAAGACAAATCCCTAAACGATTTAGAGATTCAATCACACACTTAGTATTTTATTTTTCTTCTTTTGTTCTTCAATGGAGTTTCTCAACTTTTGAGAGAATGGTAGAGAAGAAGAAGAAGGTGGTTAGGGTTGCAAAAATAAGATCTCCTCAAAAAGAAATAAAATCTTCTTTTTATATTTAGGGTTTATTGTTTCCAAAACAAACAAATCCCTCCCCATCCATATCATCAAAGAATCGGCCAAGCATGGAAAAAAATTTAATTTTTTAAACATCAATATTCAATTACCATTATTGAAAAATATGTTACAAAATTAAATAAGCAATTAACCATTTGAAAATCATAATTTCCAAATTAATGCCATGGATTATTTTGTTTCCAAATCAAAACAAATCCATTCCCTTTATGCTTGTGAAAATCGGCCACCATAAGAAAAATAATAAATATTTGTAACATGAATATATCAATTACTATAATGGAATATATGTTACAAAATAAAAAGGTTAAATATTATTTAAACATGTGTAACTTCCAAATTAAGTCCAAAGGTTTCCAAAACCCAAAATTTGGAAATTACTTACTTAACCTTCTTTTTAATTATATCTAATATAATTAAATAACTTGTGTTTAAATATCATATATTTAATAAAACTATATATTAATTTTTAATATAAAGTTTCAAGTGTGACAATTAATATTATTAATCATATTAATAATATGCATATCTTTGTGAATATATAATTGGACTATCCAATTATATTAAATCCGCTATAGTGAATCGAGCTAGCACGAGGACTAAATGGACCTACGGTTCCGAGCTCCAATAATCTCGAAATATTAATTAAGTTCTTAATTAAATATTCCGAATTATTAACTCCGGGTTATTCCACTAAAAACCCGAAGTAGAACTCTCGTTGCCGCAGATGATATATTAAGCCGAACCAAGTCGGTGTCCACCGATATAGTCATTACATACGAATTGACCTTTCACGAGTATCTCGTAATTAGAGTAGGGTCATAATGTCCGTTATACCCCTCTAATTATGTTTACCTTAAGTACCATTGATTCTCTAATGAACGATTTATTCATAACTATTATGAATTTTAATCTTTCTATTCGTAATAGAAAGACTTGAGCGCTCAAATCGTTCAAGCACCGAATCAACCCTTAAGAAAGATACTCATCTACTTCTCGCAAGAAGGAGTGAACTCCATGTCTATGTAAAACGTTCCCAGCTACACAACAGACCATGCCCCCAAAGTACGTAGCTATTGGCCGGGAGTGCTACACCAACCTCACCTTTGTAAATCAAAGGACATGGCCTCCCATGCAGGAGTTCATAGTACACTCAGGATTAAGATCAATCCATATATAACCATCTAGTAGATTGAAATGACTTTCTTAGTTTAACGAATATTATAAGAATGTCATTTCCATCTGGGTCCAGTCCTATATGATCGCATCATACAAGGTGCCTCCATTCTCAAGTCTCTACATGGACGATCCGGATCAAGATCGCCATACAAATATAGAATGGACCGCAGCTATAGATAAACCACAAACAAAGTACCCGCTTTGTTTGCTCTCTATGGACTATTTAAGATTACTAACTTCAGACTTAAATCCTCTTGTGTATGACACTCATACACTAAGTTTGAAGGCACATAAGTAATCTAGGGTATTTAAGATGATATATAATATGCGAAAATTAAACAAACAATTTGATAAATGAAAATGCATCGTTTTATTTCAAAACACATAAAACCGTTTACATCACATGTAGCTCTATAGCATACATTCCAACAATCTCCCACTTGCACTAGAGCAAATGAGACATGTCATGTAATCCTAGACCATCTAGGTGACCTTCAAAAACTTTAGCCGATAAGGTCTTTGTAAACGGATCGTCCAGGTTATCTGCGGATGCAATCTTTGTGACGGTAACGTCTCCTTTTTGCACCATCTCCTTGATGAGATGATATTTCCTCTCTATATGCTTTTCCCTTTTTGTGGCTTCTTGGTTCTTTGGAGTTTTCCATTGCACCACTATTATCGCAATAGAGTGTGAGTGGTCTATCCATATCTGGAACAACTTCCAGATCTCCCAAGAATTTACGGAGCCAGACTGCTTCCTTAGCTGTTTCACAAGCTGCTACATATTCAGCCTCCATGGTGGAGTCAGCAATGCAAGATTTCTTTTTACTCCGCCATACTATAGCCCCACCACCTAGGGTGAACACTGATCCAGATGTAGATTTCCTAGAATCGACATCTGTCTGAAAAACAGAGTCTGTATATCCCCTTAGGATCATATCCTCTCCAGAATACACAAGCATATAATCTCTCGTCCTCTTAAGATACTTTAGAATGTGTTTCACAGCCACCCAGTGATCCAATCATGGGTTTGACTGAAACCTACTGACTACTCCCATTGCAAAACAGATGTCCAGTCTCGTGCATAACATAGCATACATGAGACTACCAACTGCTGAGGTGTATAGGATATATCTCATTTCCTCAACATCTTGAGGTGTCTTAGAAGACTGTTCCTTTGACAAATGAATTCCATGCCGATAAAACAGATTGCCTTTCTTGGAATTCTGCATCCCAAATCGCACAAGGATCTTGTCGATGTAGGATGCCTGAGACATAGCTAACAGTGGTTTCTTGCGATCCCGAAGTATTGACCGGCGTAAACACACACGTATAACGCAAGCGTACGTATCGTTCAAGTAGTATAAAAAATATCGATCCCACGAGGACTTAATACCTAAGCTATTAATTTTATGAGGTCAAATGATTACTAGTATCTAACAGGTTGTTTGATTGATTTGAAATGGCGACGATTCTAAATTTAAAGACAAGTAAATAAAATTGTTCGAAAGTAAGTTTTAAGAAAATTCAATATTAAAAACTATCTAGGGTTGTGAATCTTTTCAATATTATTTAAAGATGAAGTGGTTATCCTATAGTTGGGTAATATACTGATTTATTAACCTAGAACACTAAATTATGTGAAAGCCTCTTCCGATGGTCAATTACAAATACCTAGTATAATCCAATTGAACCATATGTCTATGTCAACCAAATTAACTAGATTCATTAAGATTAAGTTCCAATTAAGGCTACCCCCGCCCGACAGGTATATTCCTATCCTGTAAGGAAATCTATTAAAAGAGTTATCTATCCTCAAGGAAGATCGTGGGCTATTGAGTCTAAGGTCTTAAACTTAAAATCCCTATGTCTAGTTCATTTTAAGTTTACTTAATCAATTTTATTAATGGCCAGTTAATAAAAAGCATTAAGATTAAGACTCAATAAATAAATCTTTATATTACCCAAACTATAATCTAACTCTCATAAACCAGTGATATTGAAATTCATCACAACCCTAGATAACTAACTTAGTTATGACACATTGCTAGGGCTAGTAAAAACTTAAAAGTAAAAATGCGAAATAGTAAATGCGATAAAGTAAATACTGAAAAGTAAATAAAATAAAATGCTAAGGTAAAAGGAATTACTTTTACTATTTACTAATTTAGATATCTCCCATAAAATAATATATAAACTTGTGATAGTATTACCAACCAGCCATATAGGCGGTAACCTGATTAATTCAAATTAAGTCCGACCAGCCATAAAGGCGGTATGATTTGTCCATGAACCTGCCATATAGGCGGTAAGAAAATTTAATTATCAACCAGCCATATAGGCGGTATCCTGGATTAGTCAGGTTTAAACCAATTTAAATTTAATAGCCAACCGACCAATATGGCGGTATCCGTATTAAGTCAAATTTTAAATAGTAAATATATTATATTTCAGGGAGGTTAATCTAAATAGTAACAGTAAAAAAATTACCTTTCACCTTAGCAAGGAGAAGTTACCTCATCATGGTTGAATAGTAAAACTGAAACAGTAAAAACAAGATAATTACTATTACTATTACAGAAAGTAATTACTATTACAAAATGTAATTAATTACAAAACTTAAATTAAAAGAGATTAGAGAGAGAAACTCCCGATTTTTATATCAAAGAAATGAGAGAGAATGGTGCCACTAAAACTGAAATGGCGGCCTCCTTTTATAGGCAAATTTTGGCTCAGCGTCGCGACGCTGAAAATGTACTAGCATCGCGACGCTGGAAACAGTTTATGGAGTCCACGCGTACGTTGACCACGCGGCTGTCGGCACAATAATTGGTGATATGTGTCACGCTCTGGTTGACTGGCGATGCGGTCCAATGAAATCGTGCCACGTGTAATCTTGTGATTGGGTGTAAATTCGGTCTAATAGAATGGTGACACGTGGCATGCTCTGATTCGTTTGATTATTCGGTCCAAGAGAGAGGCGACACGTGGCACGTGGTTTGGGTGGTCCAATGAGGTGATGACACATGGCATGAGGCGCATGTTAGCACATTCGGCGCATCCTGGGCGGCGCACGTTAGCAAGATCCGGCGCACGTTAACAAGTCCAACCTATCAGATTTTGACACGTGGCTGACGGCGCATGTTAGCACATTCGGCGCATCCTCGGCGGCGCGCCGCGCAAGGCTTCAGCGTCGCGACGCGGAAAAGACGAAAATATCCCTGTTGACTTATTTTTGTCCGTTTTTGCCCCAAATTGCCTCAAGTGCTTTCCAAACTTTATTTATCTGTAAAATAACAACAAAACACATCAAAACGTTCATAAAACTAGAGAAACAATACAAAACATTAGGCTAAATGAGTGGGAAATAGTGATATAAATACCACTCATCAAGTATCTGAATCCCAAGAATATAACTGGCCTCTCCCAAATTTTTCATTTGGAATTGGTTAGCTAGTCAGGTTTTCATGTTTCATAATATCTTTACATCATTCCCAATGAGTAAAATATCATCGACGAATCAACCCTTAAGAAAGATACTCATCTACTTCTCGCAAGAAGGAGTGAACTCCATGTCTATGTAAAACGTTCCCAGCTACACAACAGACCATGCCCCCAAAGTACGTAGCTATTGGCCGGGAGTGCTACACCAACCTCACCTTTGTAAATCAAATGACATGGCCTCCCATGCAGGAGTTCATAGTACACTCAGGATTAAGATCAATCCATATATAACAATCTAGTAGATTGAAATGACTTTCTTAGTTTAACGGATATTATAGGAATGTCATTTCCATCTGGGTCCAGTCCTATATGATCGCACCATACAAGGTGCCTCCATTCTCAAGTCTCTACATGGACGATCCGGATCAAGATCGCCATACAAATATAGAATGGACCGCAACTATAGATAAACCACAAACAAATTACCCGCTTTGTTTGCTCTCTATGGACTATTTAAGATTACTAACTTCAGAATTAAATCCTCTTGTGTATGACACTCATACACTAAGTTTGAAGGCACATAAGTAATCTAGGGTATTTAAGATGATATATAATATGCAAAAATTAAACAAACAATTTGATAAATGAATAATGCATCGTTTTATTTCAAAAAACATAAAACCGTTTACATCACATGTAGCTCTAGGGCATACATTCCAACAGTTGATAGTGTCATAAATCGTGTTAACCCAAGAATCTCACATGATTCTTCCGCTACGGCCACTGTCTCAAGCACTGATCACACATATCAACCCACGAACTGGAATACTACTCTTATAAGAAAATATTATCCGAGAGAGTGGTGATTCTCTGTTGTATCTTTACAAACTTCATGTGTTTCAATAAATGACACAATCATACCCTTATGACCGGATCTTTTGAACCGGGGAAGGAGAATGTCAAAGTCATTTGATCCACACATAAGATTGTAAAGACCTCAAGTCTAAGGACTAGTCATACAATCGATACATGAAAGTTTCCACATACACATGGGATAAACACTCCATGTGAAAACTTTCGATGGTCAGTTCGATGGACACGAGCAACTCATGCATGATACACCAAGCGGACGGATCTCCGCTAGTAGCCTATAAGATCGGCTACCCCACTTAAGGGCAGATCATATCATCATGCTAGTCTCTCCGCTTTGTGAATGCCCAGATTATTCATAAAACTATGACTAGGAACGTTAGAGAGTAATAATTCTCATAAGGCGTGGAAGCCATCATCTTATTACTCCAAGGGCTTTATTACAATGTTTGATGATTCATATAATTTATGTAAGACACGTATAATAAAGATTTCCATTTTATTAATTAATGAAAATATTGCAAAATACATGTACATATAGCCCATCCACAAGTTGGGTATAGGGCATATCCCTAACAATCTCCCACTTGCACTATAGCCAACTAGTATGAATCTTGACATCATACTCTTGGTTGTGCCTATCATGCTTTTGTTGAGTCAGCCCTTTAGTCAGAGAATCTGCAAGATTATCTTCTGTGGGTATTTTCTCTATAATAACATCTTTTCTCTCTACAATCTAACTGATGAGATGAAATTTCATGAGTACATGCTTGGATTTCTGGTGGGACCTTGGTTGTGCCTATTATGATGTCGCTTTCCCTTTGCCCAAGACCCATTGGTTTTGATTATTCTACAAGCCTAGGCATGTTACTATATATTCTAAGCATAAAACTCATAAAAACATGCAAAGAACATAAACCTAAACATGCTAACTATCATAAGAACTCTAATTAAAATAAAGAAAGAAAAAGACTTACTTGAACCGTAGACTCCTCCAGTCCTCCCTCCAATCTACAAACTTTTCTCGAACTTAGCAAGCTTTTCCACGTTCCAAAGAGCCACCCAAGTGTGTGGCCTCCAAAGATGCACACACCAAAGCCACAACTCAACGGCAAGACTACGCCTTGAGTGCACGGGTATTTTGCCCTTGGTGCTAGCCTAGGCAAATATCTCAAAATTTTTAACTCGAGGTTCCTCTAGTCAATTAGACTTAAGGATCCTCAAAATCAGTGGCTTACTCTTAAAACATTAGAGTTGCTCACTTATATAAACCCAAGATTTGAAAGGTTTTGTGCAAAAAATTGTGAAGAATTCTTTGGCTTTATATAGTGCTCCAAAGACAACAAAATTAATTAAGAATCTGATGTGGGATAAAAGCCAATTTAATCTTAGCCATTGGATCTTAATATAGTGGTTTAATGAGATTATAAAACCCTAATAAGAGTTTGGGCCGAATTGGAATTCAAAACAATAACAAAATTAAATAAAATAAAAAATTTACTATTCAAGCGGTACTATTCACCCATTACTATTCACGTGATTATTAATTTTTTTTTATCTATTTATTCCAATTCCCAAAGTGCCCCTATCGTCCTTCACCAATCCTTAAGCCACTATTGAACCTCATAAATGATCTGTTCAATAATTAAACACATTGAACCATTTATGAACAATTCCTACAGTAATCATAGATGCTGTTAAATATGTATTATGCACTGTTAACCATTGATTTCGACTTTGTTGTGTGTGACCTTTTGGGTTCCCCTCAAGTTGGACATGAAATGAATCGTTATAATTTAATCGAATATAAATTATCCTCCGATGAGATGGTCGTTCTATTTCAATGACCAAGGTTGACATCTAGCAACATGCCAAGGCCCCCAAATGAGAAGGAAAGATATATATATACCCATTATGTATGCGATTTACATATGATACGGTCCCTCGCCTCACTGTATCCCCACATATTGACCTAGGGTATGGAAAGTGTCTACCTATATTGTCAAAGGTATGATGTTGATAGTGTCATGAATCGTGTTAACCCAAGAATCTCACATGATTCTTCTATTGTGGCCACAGTCTCAAACACTGATCACACATATCAACCCGAAAACTGGAATACTACTCTTATAAGATAATATTATCCGAGAGAGTGGCGATTCTCTGTTGTATCCTTACAAACTTCATGTGTTTCAACAAATGACCCAATCATACCCTTATGACCGGATCTTTTGAACCGGGGAAGGAGAATGTCAAAGTTATTTGATCCACACATAAGATTGTAACGACCTCAAGTCTAAGGACTAGTCATATAATCGATACATGAAAGTTCTCACAGACACATTGGATAAACACTCTATATGAAAACTTTCGACGGTTAGTTCGATGGACACGAGCAACTCATGCATCTATGTGATACACCAAGCGGACGGATCTCCGCTAGTAGCCTATGAGATCGGCTACCCCACTTAAGGGCAGATCATATCATCATGCTAGTCTCTCCGCTTTGTGAACTCCCAAATTATTCACAAAACTATGACTAGGAACATTTAAGAGTAATGATTCTCATAAGGCGTGGAAGCCATCGTCTTATTACTCTAAGGGCTTATTACAGTGTTGATGATTCATATAAGTTATGTAAGACACGTATAATAAAGATTGTCATTTTATTAATTAATGAAAATATTACAAATACATGTACATATAGCCCATCCACAAGTTGGGTATATAGCATATCCCTAACAATCTCCCACTTGCACTATAGCCAACTAGTATGAATCTGACACCATATTCTCGGGGTGTGCCTATCATGCTTTTGTTGAGTCAGCCCTTTAGTCAGAGAATCTGCAAGATTATCTTTTGTTGGTATTTTCTCTATAATAACTTCTTTTCTCTCAACAATCTCCCTGATGAGATGAAATCGCCTGAGTACATGCTTGGATTTCTGGTGGGACCTTTGTTTCTTTGATTAAGCAATGGCGCCCGTGTTGTCACAGTACATCGTGATGCCATTCTTTATTGCAGGAAGCACTTCTAGTTTCGTGATGAACTTCTTTATCCATACTGCTTCTTTAGCTGCCTTAGATGCTGCAATATACTCGGCTTCAGTGGTGGAGTCCGCTGTAGTTGACTGCTTTGAGCTTTTCCAACTGACAGCACCGCCATTCAAAGTAAACAAATATCATGTTTGTGATTTGTTGTCATCTCTATCGGTTTGAAAGCTCGCATCACAGTAACCAATGACTTTCATCTCAGAACAATCTCCGT
Organism: Zanthoxylum bungeanum; assembly: GCA_019454045.1. Taxonomy (NCBI): domain Eukaryota; kingdom Viridiplantae; phylum Streptophyta; class Magnoliopsida; order Sapindales; family Rutaceae; genus Zanthoxylum; species Zanthoxylum bungeanum. Next base: position 653,047 of record SKCR01031959.1, read on the forward strand.
ATGTCAAAAACACATCCTTAGTTCTTCTCAGATACTTGAGGATTGTTTTGACAGCTGCCCAGTGTTGCTCACCAGGATTTGTCTGATACCTGCTCGTTATGCTAAGAGCATAAGAGACATCAGGTCTTGTACATATCATGGCATACAAGATTGATCATATTACTGAAGCATAAGTGATCCTACTAATACGCTCTCTATCTGAAGGAGTATGTGGACATTACCCCTTAGATAATTTGATTCCATGATAAGTAGGTAAATTACCTCTTTTGGAATCTTCTATTTTGAATCTTTTCAAAACTTTATCTATGTACGTAGATTGAGAAAGTCCTAACAACCTCTTAGATCTATCACGGTAGATCTTAATGTCGAGGAAGTAGGCTGCTTCTCTCAAATATTTCATGGAGAAATTCTGAGATAACCATTGTTTGGTGGCTTGCATCATGGGAATATCATTCCCGATGATTAATATATCATCGACATATAATACAAGAAATACAACAGCACTCCCACTACATTTCCTGTAAACACAAGGCTCGTCTATAATTTTGATGAAGTCAAATTCTTTGATTGTCTCATCAAATTGTATATTCCAACTTCTAGAGGCTTGCTTGAGTCCATAAATGGATCGTTTAAGCTTGCATACTTTATTATGATCATCCTTAGATGCAAACCCCTCATATTGTGTCATATAGACTTCCTCTACGAGGTTCCCATTAAGGAAAGCTGTTTTGACATCCATCTACCAAATCTCATAATCAAAGTTTGCAGCTAGTGCCAGTAAAATTCGAATGGACTTTATCATTGCAACAGGCGAGAAGGTTTCCTCATAGTCAATTCCTTGGATTTTTCTATAACCTTTCGCCACCAACCTAGCTTTATAGGTTTGGATGTTGCCTTCTGCATTAGTTTTACGCTTGTAAATCCACATGCAGCCTATTGGTTTTATCCCTTCAGTTGCATCCACCAAGTCCCAGACTTGATTCTGACACATAAAGTCTACTTCAGATTTCATGGCCTCAAGCCATTTGACTGAATCAATGTCACGCATTATTTCGTCATAACTGGTGGGATCGTCATTATCAATGACCTGATCATGTTCCTCATCAATATGGAAACCATATCTTTCAGGCTCATGTCTTTCCCTACCAGACCTTCTGAGTTCATAACCTTGTGGTTGTTCCGTCGCTGCCCTTTTGATGGGCATGGGGTTTAGTTTGTGTTAGTTTGTTCTTCTTGTACCTCATCGAGGTCAAGTCTACTCCCACTATATTTCTTGAGAAGGAATTCATTCTCTAGAAATTTAGCATTTCGTGAGACAAATGTTATTTGTTCATTTGGGACGTAGAACACGTATGCTCTTGAGTTCAAGGCATATCATACAAACTGACATTTAACTGTCAGCTCCGCCATTCATAGTAAACAGATATCTTGTTTGCGATCTGCTGTCATCCTTATCGGTCTGAAAGCTTGCATCACAGTAACCAATGACTTTCATCTCAGAACAATCTTCGTATGTCAATAACACATCCTTAGTTCTTCTCAGATACTTGAGGATTGTTTTGATAGCTACCCAGTGTTGCTCACCAGGATTTGTCTGATACCTGCTCGTTATGCTAAGAGCATAAAAGACATCAGGTCTTGTACATAGCATGTCGTACATGATCGATCCTATTGCTGAAGCATAAATGATCATACTCATACACTCTCTATCTGAAGGAGTATGTGGACATTGCTACTTAGATAATTTGATTCCATGACATGTAGGTAAATTACCTCTTTTGGAATCTTCCATTTTGAATCTTTTCAAAACTTTATCTATGTAAGTAGATTGAGAAAGTCCTAACAACCTCTTAGATCTATTACGGTAGATCTTAATGCCAAGGATGTAGGCTGCTTCTCCCAAATCTCTCATGGAGAAATTCTGAGATAACCATTGCTTGGTGGCTTGCATCATGGGAATATCATTCCCGATGATTAATATGTCATCGACATATAAGAAATATAACAACACTCCCATTACTTTTCCTGTAAACACAAGGCTCGTCTACATTTTTGATGAAGTTAAATTCTTTGATTGTCTCATCAAATCGTATATTCCAACTTCTGGAGGCTTGCTTGAGTCCATAAATGGATCGTTTAAGCTTGCATACTTTATTATGATCATCCTTAGATGCAAACCCCTTATGTTGTGTCATATAGACTTCCTCTACGAGGTTCCCATTAAGGAAAGCTGTTTTGACATCCATCTACCAAATCTCATAATCAAAGTTTGCAGCTTGTGCCAGTAAAATTCGAATGGACTTTATCATTGCAACAGGCGAGAAGGTTTCCTCATAGTCAATTCCTTGGATTTGTCTATAACCTTTCGCCACCAACCTAGCTTTATAGGTTTGGATGTTGCCTTCTGCATTAGTTTTACGCTTGTAAATCCACATGCAGCCTATTGGTTTTATCCCTTCAGGTGCATCCACCAAGTCCCAGACTTGATTCTGACACATAAAGTCTACTTCAGATTTCATGGCCTCAAGCCACTTGACTGAATCAATGTCACGAATTGCTTCGTCATAACTTGTGGGATCGTCATTATCAATGACCTGATCATGTTCCTTATCAATATGGAAACCTTATCTTTCAGACTCATATCTTTCCCTACCAGACCTTCTAAGTTCATAACCTTGTGGTTGTTCCGTCGATGCCCTTTTGAGGGGCCTAGGGTTTAGTTCTATGTTAGTTTGTTCTTCTCATACCTCATCGAGGTCAAGTCCACTCCTACTATATTTCTTGAGAAGGAATTAATTCTCTAGAAATTTAGCATTTAGTGAGACAAATGTTCTTTGTTCATTTAGGACGTAGAACACGTATGCTCTTGAGTTCAAGGCATATCCTACAAACTTACATTTAACTGCCCTATCATCCAATTTGTTAGTTTGTGCGAGCTTAACATATGCGTCACATCCCCAAACTCTTAGATAACTAAGACTAGGACATGTCCCATACCATAACTCATAGTGTTTGACTAACAGTCTTGGAAGGAACTTGGTTTAGTAGTAGTGTTGCAGTTTCTAAAGCAAGACCCCAAATGAAAGAGGTAGATCTGTGTCTGGCATCATTGATTGGACCATATCTAATAATATCCGATTTCTCCTTTCGGAGACCCCATTATGCTGTGGAGTTCCTGGAGGAGTCCACTAGGAAACAACGCCATTTTCTCTCAAGTAATCTTGAAATGCGTCGCTTAAGTATTCACCACCTCGGTCAGACCTTAGTGACTTAATACTTTTATTAAGCTGGTTTTCTACTTCATCTTTGAAGTCTTTGAATTTCTCAAAGGCTTCAGATTTGTACCGCATAAGGTACACATACCTATATCGCGAGTGATCATCGATAAAGGTAATGAAGTAGGAGAATCCACCTCTAGCGGTGACTGACATTGGTCCGCATACATCAGAGTGTATGAGTTCTAATGTCTCCGCTGCACGCTGTCATTTACCTTTGAAGGGTAATTTAGTCATTTTACCAAGTAATAAGACTCACAAGTTCCATAAGGTTCATATTTGAAGGGTCTGAAATACCCATCCTTATGTAGCTTAGTTAATCTTCTTTCATTGATATGACCTAAGCGACTGTGCCATAGAAGTGATTCATTGAGATTATTTGAGTTAACATTGTATATATTAGAGGTTGAACATTCTTTGTTAGTTTGTAAGACATAGATACCATTATTCAAAATACCATCTCCATATTTTATTTCATTGAAATAAATAGAACATTCATTACAACTTATTAGGCATGAAAAGCCTTTATTACATAAAGAAGAAATTGAAATGATGTTCTTTACTAGAGAAGGTACATAAACACAATCTTCTACGTCTAAAACTAAACCATTCGGCAAAACTAATGAATAAATCCCCACGCATAATGCAGTCAGTTTTGCTCCATTACCCATGCGCAAGTCAACCTCCACATGACAGAGTCTCTACTGTTTCTCAGGCCTTGCACATTGTTACACAAGTGAGTCCCACAACCGGTGTCAAGCACCCAAGTAAAAGGTTCAGAGTTTTAAGAATATAGTTCAATCGTATACAACCTACCTGAAGCATTGGGCTTCTTGGCCTCTTGGGCTTCCCTAGCTTCCTAGGCTTTCAAGGATCTGCAGTCTTTCTTCCAATGACCCTTCTTTCCACAAAAGAAACATTTCCCCTTTCCTTTTTTCTTCTGCACCTTACCATTGGGCTTTAGGTGATCTGGAGCCTTGGCCTTGCCCTTATTTTTCTTTGGGCCTCGTGGCTTCAGGTCCGTAACCGTAAGCATGACGGAGGTTTTAAGCTCCGGTTTCAAGTCATTCTCTGCTTGCTTTATCAGATTTTGCAATTCTGCTAAAGTAGCTTCTTTATTAGACAGATGAAACTGCATAATAATGTTAGAGAAGTCTTTTGGTAAGAACTGAAGAATTAGATCATGACTTATCTCATGATCCATGATGAACCCGAGGTTGGCCAATTTTTCAATGTGGCCAATCATCTTAAGCACATATCCATTAACAGATCCTTCCTTATACCTTGTTTGGAATAAGACACATGACACTTGGAATCTCACGGTATGAACGGAAGTTGCATACAACTCCTTCAAGTGAAAGATGATGGTTTGAGCATCTATATCTTCGTGAGCTTTTTAAAGTTCATCCGACATAGAGCCAAGCATTATGCAAACTATTTGCTCATCATCATCGACATGTTTCTTCCAAGCATCAAATGTATTTTGGTCAGCATCTTCTGCAGGTTCATGGGGAAACGGTCTTTCAAGAACATAGAAAATATTTTCTTGTCGTAAGATAATTTTAAGGTTTCTAAACCAGTCATCGTAGTTGTCTCATTTGAGCTTATGCTCATCAAGGATGGAACGAAGTGATATTCTGTTTTCCATTTGAATGTTTGTGAAATAATTTAACCCACATGTTAAGAGAGAATATTAAAATTAGGAATATATTTTCATTAATGTTTCATAATAACATTGGATTTTAATATTATGAAGTTGCTCCCACTCAATTGTTTTAAAATTTTAAGCAAATCGCATCAACCCCAATATGATGGATTTATTATGGGCAAAGATCCCATTATCATCATTTCACAACTCCGACTAGGGCCGGTCGTTATAAAATATGATAGTTAGGTAGGTTCCCAACCAATTTATGATATAAATCACAATTCCTTGATCATTGGGTTGGGCAATCAAACATGCCATAGCTTATGCTAGTCCTTGTGGACACCCAATCTTTGCCACTAAGTTATAAGACCACGCCTAAGGGTCGCTGCGTCTTATGACTCAGAAAAGTCAAACCATTGTCAATAGTATGATTTAGGGACAAATTGATATTGGTCATTCTGGTAAAGCCTAGTCCTGCCAATACGGTTTAAGCCCTTTGGGTCCATACTTTACAATGGGAGGCAAATTTTAGACTTAAATTATTATTGAGGATTTTAGCAAGTTTAAGTGAATAACTGTCAAATGGATTCCTCCATTGAAAATTCCCAGATGGAGGGTGGAGCGAACTCTCTTAAATACCCTTACCTCTTACGCTCTTATTGCCTTGGTGACAGGAATAAACAATAAATCCTCCAAATTAGTCCAACACTTTAAATATGCTTTAAGGTAAGATTTGAGTAAATGATTATCTAGATTTCTTCACAGCTTTTTCTTTTGGCTATAAAAAGGTAGTTAGTGAAGGAAGACACCAAATCATTATCTAACTCAAGTAATACCTTTGGTTAAATTAACTTTAGTTTGGAAAGTTTTATTAACGTCTTGGTCCCACCCCACTTGTATCTTTTATAATGTCTTTTATTATTAGCCTTAAAGGTAATAAATCTCTAAGTTCATCACGGAATAATTACTTAGCTAAGGGATAAGCAATACACTTTCTATTTCCTTAGAAATTCTCTAGATGCTTGCACCCTAAAATAATCATGCCAATTCTAATCATATATAGAATCATCAAGCATATGAATTTTAATATTTTGGAATTATTTTAGGCATTAAATAACTTTGATTAATATTTAATTATGATATTGCATTTTATTTTAATCAAATAAATTTACTATTCACGGTTTTTACAGATGCGTGAACTTTAAATGAAATTTCACAATTCAAATCTTAACCAAATCATGCAAAACTTGTGCCTAGAACAGAGTGTTAGCTTTCCAATGAGCTTTTACACACCCAATTTCGAGTTCAAATGAGAGAGAACTAATCAAAACAAAAACGGCGCGCTGATACCACTGCTGGGAAGCGGCCGCGAGTGCGCAGCGGAAATTAAAAATTATGATGACGCTATCCCTTTGCCCAAGACCCATTTGTTTTGATTATTCTACAAGCCTAGGCATGTTACTATATATTCTAATCATAAAAACTCATAAAACATGCAAAGAACATAAACCTAAACATGCTAACTATCATAAGAACTCTAATTAAAATAAAGAAAGAAAACGACTTACTTGAACAGAAGACTCCTCCAGTCCTCCCTCCAATCTACAAGCTTTTCTCGAACTCATCAAGCTCTTCCACGTTCCAAAGAGCCACCCAAGTGTGTGGCCTCCAAAGGTGCACACACCTAAGCCAAAACTCAACGGCAAGACTACGCCTTGAATGCACGGGTATTTTGCCCTTGGTGCTAGCCTAGGCAAATACCTCAAAACTTTTAACTTGAGATTCCTCTAGTCAATTAGACTTAAGGATCCTCAAAATCAGTGGCTTACTCTTAAAATTTAGAGTTGCTCACTTATATAAACCCAAGATATGAAAGGTTTTGGTGTAAAAATTTGTAAAGAATTCTTTGGGTTTATATAGGTGCTCCAAAGACAACAAAATTAATTAATAATCTGATGTGAGATAAATGCTAATTAAATCTTAGCCATTGGATCTTAATATAGTGGTTTAATGAGATTATAAAACCCTAATAAAAGTTTGGCCGAATTGGAATTTAAAACAAATAAAAATAAATAAAAATAAATAAATGCAGATTTTATTTATTTATTTATTTTCTTATTCATTTTTCCAATTCCCAAAGTTCCCCTATCGTCATTCACCAATCCCTAAGCCACTTTGAAACCTCATAAATGATCTGTTCGATAATTAAACAAATTGAACCATTTATGAACAATTCCTACAGCAATCATATATGTTGTTAAATTTGTATTGTGCACTGTTAACCATTGATTTCGACTTTGTTGTGTGTGACCTTTTGGGTTCCCCTCAAGTTGGACATGAAATGAATCGTGATAATTTAATCAACATAAATTATCCTCTGATCAGTTGGTCGTTCGATTTCAATGACCAAGGTTGACATCTAGCAACATGCCAAGGCCCCCAAATGAGAATGAAAGATATATACCCATTCTGTATGCGATTTACATATGATACGGTCCCTCGCCTCACTGTATCACCACTGTTTGACCTAGGGTATGGAAATTGTCTACCCATATAGTCAAAGGTATGATGTTGATAGTGTCATAAATTGTGCTAGCCCAAGAATCTCACATGATTCTTTCGCTGCGGCCACTGTCTCAAGCACTGATCACACATATCAACCCGCGAATTGGAATACTACTCTTATAAGAAAATATTATCCGAGAGAGTGGCGATTCTCTGTTGTATCTTTACAAACTTCATGTGTTTCAAAAAATGACCCAATCATACCCTTATGACCGGATCTTTTGAACCGGGGAAGGAGAATGTCAAAGTCATTTGATCCACACATAAGATTGTAACGACCTCAAGTCTAAGAACTAGTCATACAATCGATACATGAAAGTTCTCACAGACATATGGGATAAACACTCCATGTGAAAAATTTCAGCGGTCAGTTCGATGGACACGAGCAACTCATGCATCCATGTGATACACCAAGCGGACGGATCTCCGCTAGTAGCCTATGAGATCGGCTACCCCACTTGAGGGCAGATCATATCATCATGCTAGTCTCTCCGATTTGTGAACACCCAGATTATTCACAAAACTATGACTATGAACGTTAGAGAGTAATGATTCTCATAAGGCGTGGAAGCCATCATCTTATTACTCCAATGGATTTATTACAATGTTTGATAATTCATATAATTTATGTAAGACACGTATAATAAAGATTGTCATTTTATTAATTAATGAAAATATTGTAAATACATGTACATATAGCCCATCCACAAGTTGGGTATAGGGCATATCCCTAACAATATCTATCTTCTCCCAAAAAGACAGTGAAACCCTTTATCAAACATTGGAGAGGTATATAGAGATGTTAGCGAGTTGTCCTCACCATGGATATGAGAGTTGGCGCTTAGTGAGGTATTTTTATGACGGTTTAACCCTTAGAGAGCGCCAATTTGTGAAGACAATGTACAATGGTGAGTTCATCCGGACCCGGATGAGGAGTTAGAGTACTTAAATGACTTAGCTAAGAAATCTCACACTTGGACTGGACCTAATGCCATTGATAGCACTGATAGGACACACCCCACTTCTTCTAGCCGAGGCATACACTTATTTAGGGAAGATGATAGTTTTAAAGCACAACTTGAGCTATTAACTAGACAGATAAGAGCCTTACTAGCCAAAGATAGCAAGATTATGCATGCAGTAGCCCAGCTAGAACCTCACGAGGTATGTTTTGTGTGTAAAAGGGAGTGACCATCTGGCCCAAGAGTGTCTTTTATTTGGTGAGATGAGGGAAACATATGAGGAATAATGCAATACCTTAGGGATGCACAAGAAGCCTTACACACCTTATTCCGACACTTATAATCCTAGTTGGATGAACAACCAAATTTAAGTTGGAGACAAGAGTCTCAACAGCCCAGTCAAACATCACAACCTAGGAGTTACAGTACCCCACAGTATCATACACCTCCCGTTCCTAGGAATTCTTTAGAGGACACTATGCAAGCATTTGTGGAGGCCCATAAAGTATTTGTGGAGACCCAGAACAAAACCAATCAAAAGTTTGAGTCACTAATAACCCAAAAGGCTGAGGAGAATAAGGAGATTCAGAGTCAGGTTTCCAAATTGACTAATGTCCTGAGTGTGCATGAACAAGGAAAATTCCCATCTCGGGCTCAATCTAATCCACAAGGGCAACACATGCCACATACTGATCATGAAGCAGCTAATGTAAAAGGTGTTAATGCCATATTCACTGGGAGTGGTAAAGAGGTAGGCTTGCAGAACACTTCCAACATTGTAGGTGACCCCAATGATAGTAGTCCAAATACCCATTAGGAAGATCAAGAGACACATTTCCCAGTTAAAGTACCCTTTCCCCAAGTACTTAGGCCCACAGCGAGAGCTCCAGACCCAAATGGTGAGATCCTAGAACATCTTAAGCAGTTAAAGATCAACCTTCATTTGTTACATGTGATAAAATAAGTTCCTACATATGCGAAGGTTTTGAAGGATTTATGCACCATAAAGAAAAAGCATAATGTAAAGAAGACTGCATTTTTGACGGAGCAGACTAGTGCAGTAATTGAACAGAGGACTCCACCAAAGTATAAAGATCCAGGATGTCCCACCATTACCTGCCACATTGGAACATATGAGTTCGGTCAAGCTTTATTAGATTTAGATGCTAGTGTTAATCTGATGCCATACTCTATCTATAAGTAGTTAGGACTTGGAGAGATTAAACCTACATCTGTGGTTTTACAATTAGCTGATCGCTCTACCAGAATACCGCGGGGAGTAGTTGAGGATGTTTTAGTTCAAATCGATAAATTCTATTACCCCGTTGATTTCCTGATCTTAGATACTCAGTTCGTGGTTAACACTGAGTCAAAAATTCCACTAATCTTAGGTAGACCTTTTCTTGCTACAGCTAATGCCCTTATTAATTACAGGAATGGTATCATGAAGTTATCATTTGGGAATATGACATTGGAAATAATTATTTTTCATGTTGAAAAACAACCACAAGGTGATGATGAGTGCCAGTATGCATACATGCTAGACATAGTCTTACCAGAAACAGCTTCTTCACAACATGAATCACACCCTCCCAAACTGAAATTTACCCCAAAGAATCGTAAAAGGAGGAAAATGAGAGTTAGTGCTCATTTGAAGATGATCCATGAGAAGTTAAAAAGGAGATTGAACCAACTTTTACATATGTGCAGCCTACAATCTCAACCACCAGACCCTGGGGGATCAATAGATAAACTGCAACAGCTAGACAAAACTTCTTTCTCATGCCTTCATCAGTTCACTACATGGAAGCCACCATGACAACTTGGGTGATTGCGTCCGGCTGAAGACGTTAAACATAGCCCTAACAGAGAGGCAACACTTGCATATGTATTTATTTATTTTATTTATTTTATTTTATTTACTGTAGTTTTATTTTATTGTGTGCTAATTGCATGTTTATTGTTTGCAGGTGTTCAGTGTAACTTACACAGTCACACAACCCAAATCTTCCCAGCAGGAACCTGATCAACTCGCGCCTGGTAGTGTTGTTCTTTAATCATTTTTCTTTATATTTATCTTACATTGAGGACAATGCAAGTTTTAAGTGTGGAGGTGTATGCATGCGCATTATAATACATGTTATATATATATAAAATTATTTTGCTTATTTTTAATCCTTAATAGTAAAGCATTGTCCTATGATGATATTGTTTGCTTTAGGGTGAAAGCTTAGAAACGATAGGTTCCTGATGTGCTTTTATCTGATGCTTTGAGTAATTGATCTAGGTTAAGACTCATAAGCATTTAATTATAGGTTTTTAGCAGTAAGAACCTAGGATGTTGGCAAAGTGACTAGTTGAAGAAATTGCATGTCGATGAATGACCGTTTGCTTAGATGTCTACCCTGATTCGCTAGTGTTATGATGTGTGGTATGGTTAAAAATAAAAAAAAATCTCTAAAGAAAGAAAATAAACCCCCTATAACGATAAGCGTGAAGCTACCCATGGGCGAGTGTTAGGACCAGCATGAGGAGAAATGCTACTGTAGACAACAGAACCTGGACGACGCCGTTCCTAGGCTCGCGGCACTAGTTGGGAAGTACTAAATAACATGGAGTCGCCACCGGGTGTGAACCGGGACAAAGATTTAAGGCCGCACTCACCCCTCGCAAGGGAAGACCTCAAACCGTTGGGTTCGGAATGGTCCCTTACTCATGTCACTTGTAATGAAAGGATTTATATAATAATTTAATCAAGCTTAAGTAACACTTATTTCCAGTAGTATCATGCTTTTAGATTCATATGCATACATCAACAAGTTCATCACAACATGCAACATCACATGGCAATCTCATGAACATATTTCAATCCTATGATATGGAAAACTAAGAACAACCCAATCATGTTTGAGTACTATCTCATGAACCTATTAACCAAATAACATGCTAACAGCCTAATCATGCTTGAATACAATCCCAAGAACACATAGAATGGATATGCAGGAATACAAATGATACGGTTGGCTATATAACACAAGAAAGATCAACCAAGAGGCAATTATGCATGAATATGATAAGACAGACTCAGTTCAGTGTGTGCGCGTTCGTGTAGCGTTCGTAAACGCGTTCGAACGGTAAACAGAAGGTTCGCGTTCGTGTGGCGTTTGATAACGCGTTCGAACGGAAACAAAACAGAATGCTCACGTTCGTGTGGCGCTTGTGAACGCGTTCGAACAGAAATGAAACAGAATGCTCGCGTTCGTATGGCGTTCGTGAACGCGTTCGAACGTAAATGAGACCTGATGCATGATAAGGCAAAAATGCATGCGCATTCGAGTTGCGTTCGTAAACGCGTTCGAACGGGAACAGACCTGATGCATGAAATGGGACGCAATACATGAACAACAAAATAAAGGGGCGCGGCGAAATACTGCCGTAAAGGTGGCCTTTTGGGGGCTCTTGATCTCTCAAAGAGAGGACCTTTAGAACAACATACTAAGCCCATACGCGTCGCATGCATACAAACATAAAGACAATCATATTCAACTAAGTATGTCCGATTGAACGTGTCTTGCATCCAACCGAACACACATCAACCGGCGCGGCAAAGCCTCGTGGTAAAGGGCTTTAGCCCCTCCCCATAGGGGATCTCACATCGCACTTACTAAGCTCATGCGCTCGGTTGAATCATGCATACGAAAATAAAGACAATCATATCAAACTAAGTATGTCCGATTGAACGTATTTCGCATTCAACCGAACACACATCAATCGGTGCGGCAGAGCATCGTGGTGAAGGATTTTAACCCTCCAATTAGGGAACCTTTCATCGCACTTACTAAGCCCATGCACTCGATCGTATCATACGGGAATGAACAACATGCAGAATTTAAATGACAAGAATTAAATAAACCAAAGCAACACAAAACAAGAGAAGGTGCCGTTTACTCAAGTGGTACGTGGAGTTGTATCCCAAGTACAGACCGCACTACCGTCCATTCGGATTCGGCTACGGAATTTACGTCTGGGTTTCCATCCTATATACCACAAGAGACGACACTCTTCCATTTCATTCAAGCCACAACATGCATCCATAAACGACTCTCATGCGAATAAAATTCAATAATAAAAGAAACTAATATAAACTAATGAAAAATGGCCCTCAGGTCTAACCTTTAAGTCGTCTCTCTAACTTTTCGCGTTTCACGGCCGTCGGAAGGGCTATTGCGCTCCGCAACTCTTCCGGTTCACTGGTTCACTGTTTTCGTTCGTTGTCTCACTGTTTTGAGTCGTCTTCCTCCGTCTTTTGCTGCTGCTTTTGACTCTGATTCTCTTGCCGTTGCTACTGTTTTGCTGCTGTGTTTTAGTTACTGTTTTTGGGATGTTCTGGTTACTGTTTTTTTTTGGTAATTTAGGGACTGTTTTGGTGTGTGTTTAGGGCTGCTGTTTGGGACTGATTTCAGGGGTAGTTTCGGTGCTGTTAGGGGCTGTTGTGTGTGTTGTATGTATTTTGTATGTGAGCTAGGGGAAAAGGGTTGGAGATTCTTTTTTTTTTTTTTTCTGTAATGGGCGTGAACTCTAGAGAAAGTGGAGAGAGGAGGCTTTTTTGTGTGAATGAACTAGCTAGCCTTGAGAAGGTTGGTGAATGGTTCTTTTTATAGGCAAAGGGTTAGGCTTGACAAGGAAAGGGATTTGTATTTAAAAAGGGATATGATTTGGTGTTGGACAAGGAAAGCAAGGATTTGATTGGCTTGGATTAGGGAGGTTGAATATTTAGTTTATGTTGATTAGGCATACAATATTTTATGTTTGGGAATAATATATTGGTTGATTGATTTTAACTTGGTATGATTATATTGATTGGTTTAGATTAGGCATTTAGTTTGTTGATTGATTTTAATTAGGCATGCAATTTCTTTAATTTGTGTAAGTATTTTATTTAATTTGGTATGTGATTTTTAGATTTGTTTTGATTTCACCATGTGTTAAATATGTGTTTTAAGTGGGCTTGGGCGTGTGGGCCAAGGTTTGGGCGAATTGGGTTTGATGTGAGGCTAGCAGCAAAACCAGAATTACCGACACCGTTCGAACGCCTCCTCGAACGCGGCACGAACGCCCGCAATCTGTTTGACGTTCGAACGTATACGCGAACGTAGCACCAACGAAAACAGTGAACCTTGTTTATTCTGAATTTCCCTTCCGATGTCCGTTTTTCCGTGACCTCCGTGACTTAAAAGGTAGTGTCTCCAAAATGAGACTCATCATAGGGACTTATGTGTAAAAATGCAGTGCCTACAGTCGCCCCCACTTTGATGGGACTTGTGTAATGTGCAACAGTGACAATCCTATCAAAGTTATGCAATGCATTTTCACTTACCTGGCTCGCCAGCTGCCACTTGACTTACCATGTGTTGAGTTGAGTTGATTTGGATGGTGAGGTGCTGCGACCCCTGGTCCATTCCCGAACCGTGCTTCCATTCTTGGAGTGCCATTCCCGGCTTGTTCATTCTCGAACTGTGTTGTGATGAGGCTTTATTCTTCCCGAGTTTTATTCCCGAACTGTTGAGATGAGGCTTTATTCCTCCTGAGCTTTATTCCCGATCTGTTGAGATGAGGCTTTATTCCTGAACTGTGTTGAGATGAGGCTTTATTCCCCTGACTGTCTGGACTGTGGGCTTTGTTCCCAAACTGCATTGAGATGAGGCTTTATCCCCCTGGGCTTTGTTCCCGAATTATGTTGACTGTGGGCTTTATTCCCGAATTATACTGAATGTGGGTTTTATTCCTGAATCGTACTGAATGTGAGCTTTATTCCCGAACTGAATTGAATGCAGGCTTTCTTCCTGAACTGTACTGAATGTGGGCTTTATTCCCGAACTGCACTGAATATGGGCTTTATTCCCGAACTGTACTTGACATGAGGCTTTCTTCCCCTTGAGCTTTGTTCTTGAACTGAATGTAGGCTTTCTTCATGAACTGCACTGAGTGTGGGCTTTATTCCCGAACTGTACTTGACATGAGGCTTTCTTCCCCTTGAGCTTTGTTCTTGAACTGAATGTAGGTTTTCTTCCTGAACTGCACTGAGTGTGGGCTTTATTCCCGAACTGTACTTGACATGAGGCTTTCTTCCCCTTGAGCTTTGTTCTTGAACTGAATGTAGGTTTTCTTCCTGAACTGCACTGAGTGTGGGCTTTGTTTCCGAACTGTACTGACATGAGGCTTCCTTCCCCTTGAGCTTTGTTCTCAAATTATACTGACATGAGGCTTTCTTCCCCTTGAGCTTTGTTCTCGAGCTATACTGGCATGAGACTTTATTCCTCCCGAGTTTTGTTCTCAAACTATACTGATATGAGGCTTTCTTCCTGAACTGAACTGAATGTAGGCTTTCTTCCTGAACTGATATGGGCCTCGCCCTCGATCTGATACTGATATGGGCCTCGCCCCTAAACTGATGCTGATGTGGACTCGCCCCCAAGCTGATACTAATGTGGGCCTCGGCCCTGAACTGATACTGATGTGGGCCTTGCCCCTATGTTGATATTGATATGGGCCTCGCCCCCATGCTGATACTGATGCTAATATTGATGCTTCTGACTGGCTTTCATTTGCCGCTTTCTCTCTTTATTCTTCAAAACCTGTGAACACAAAACAAACACAAAACACAAAAAGGAATGCAAAATATGTTACGTGTATGCATGTATGCATGAGTTTTCTTATCCCGTTGGGTTAGGTCTTCTGTCAATTCCATTGATGACCATTCTTCTCTTAGGGAAAGTACCATCTCCACCTGTCTACAATGATTTGTTCCAGGAACCCATTTCTTTCCAAGTCTAACAGTCCCACTGTCTCAATTTCCCAATTCCTGAATGGCTAACTTATCTTTTCTGCTTGCTTCCTTTGAGGATTCCCTACGTTCTGAGCATCACATTACCAAGATTGAACACACTCATGTTGCAAGTTTGAAAGTAATAGTCTTAGGCAGATAAATGAAATGATCGCCTTTATTATTGTTGAGGAAACGTTCGAACAGGTAAACAAAATCAATGTCTTTATTAAAAGTGCAAGATAAACTAGGAGAAACAACAGTGCCTTCTTCTTCAGCCCATGGTTCTTCACCATTGTTATCCCTTATCCCCATATGAGAAGCTTGGTGCTGAGGGTTCGGAGGTCAAAGGTTTCAAGAAAGCAAAAGGTTATCATGGTGGTGGGGCGGAGTGGTAATTTGGTAGGGGGTTTTGTGTGTATTGGGTTGTTCTTTCTCTGGGTCGGGTATTGTATGGGCATCGATGAGGTTTTGGATTTCATGTCTGAGGCGGGCGCAGTTGTCGGTGTCATGGCCTTTTTCTTGGTGGAAGTGACAGTATAAGTTTAAGTTCATGTGAGGTGGCACAGGATTTGGGATGGGCCTAGGTTCCAAAGGTTTTAAGAGTCCTTGCGCCTTCAGCTTTTCGAATACCTTTGAAAGAGGCTTACCAAGGTTAGGAAATCGTCTGTTCTTAATGGCAGTGACCTCAGCAGTAGCAGGCATAGTCCCTGAATGTCCCCCAATATTCCTTCTGTTCTGTCCATAAAACTTTCTGTTCTCGGCTTCCTCCTCCTCAATATCCATAACTGTCTCCCTCAACTGTCGAAAATCATCATCATCGAAGTCATTCTCCTCAGTTTGCCATAAATAGAGGGCTTGGTGCCCTTGATGATCATTTTGATCTGGTCCTTTTCTGAGGGCCGGGTCTATCTTCAGAAGCTGGCTCCTCCAGCGGTCCACATATTCCTTGAAATTTTCCTCCGGCTTCTGCTTGATATTTTCTAAGTCACGGAGTGACAAGTCAATCTCCAGGTCCGTGACATATTGCTTTAAGAAAGCATTAGCTAGCTCCCTCCAATCTTCCTTAACCTGCTTGTCCAGGTTATGGTACCATACTACGGGTGCCCCCTCGAGTGACATCCCAAACATCTTTTGGACTTGGCGCTGAGACAGGCCAACTGAACTCATAACAGACACATACTGACGGAGATGCACTCTCGAATCTCCGTTCCCATTGAACTTAGCCATGTCGGGCATTCTGAACTGAGCAGGCAACTGTTCCTCAAAGTCATCGCCTCATAGTCTAGTAAGTCTTCATCCTTACCCTTCATCTTACGGGTAACAGACTCTACCTGGTCACGGAGTTTCTGCAATTCTTCCTGAGAACCAACTTTTCTCCCAGTGGTATAATCAGCCATATCATCATCAAAAGCGGGGATGTCATCCCCCAATCCATTCGGAGTCTCCTCACGTCTTACCTTCTCAGAGTTTCCCCCAGCACGGGGCACAGCCATATTTGTCATGGCAACAGTCAAGGCTTGCAACTGTTCGGTAATCTTGGCCAACCATTTTCCAACTGATCTATCCGGGATACCTCATTATCGGATGTACTCATGTCTGTTACCGGTCTTTTGGTGAGTCTTCCCTCTTCCCTAACCCAACGGGAGTCTATGATGGCTTTTAGAACACAAGGGTTAGCATGATGTATGTATGCATGATGTGCGTGAGATGCATGTAACATATATAACATACTAAATCAATTAAAATTTTCACACAAATCGGCCTGTTATCATTTTAGAAGCTTTCGGGCTAATTGTCATAGGAGTGAACTCATCCCAGTTTAAATGGCCCAACAAGTTCACGTCTCATGGCAAGGAGCCCAAATAAATCCAAATGGTAACATTCGAACACAAGCACAAGGTGGCTCATCAACACTTAGAAGCCTTCGGCCCAATTGTCATAAAATACGTTCTTGTCCCAGTTTAAATGGCCCAACAAGCCCATATCTTATGAAAAATAGTCCAAATGAATCCAAACGATGATGTTCCCAAACACAAGCATAAAAGAGAGATAATGCAAACATAACATAACAATTTTTACATAATGGCCCATCAACATTTCAGAAGCTTTGGGCCTAATAGTCATACGCGGTACAACTTGCCCCAGTTTAAATGGCCCAACAAGCCCGCATTTCTGACAATAGTCCAACTGCATCCAAATGAGGATGGTCCACAAGCACATACTCAAGGAAATAATTGTTACTTTAACCATACAAACCGGTCTATGGGTGGGTTAGCAAGAGTATAGACAAAGGCTCTCATCACCGGCGAAGGATGGCCCACAACTAGGTCTCCCCCACTCAAGGGTTCGAGCAACCAAGTGAGCGCACCCTTTTTTATACACTAAGGTACGTGCCAATGAGCTATGTGTGTGACAGACTGTCAAATGAATTTCCCGTTGTAGATTCCCCAGAGGGAAGGTGGAGCGAGGCTCACTTAAGTACCCAAAGCCTCTTAGGCTCTTATCGCTTGGTGTCAGGAATAACAACGAGTCCTCCAAATTAGTCCATCACAAAGGCTACAAGTAGATGGCCATCTAGGTGTCCTCACAGCTTTTCCTTCTAGAAAGGTAGTGAGTGAAGGAAGACACCAAACCAGTACCTAGCCTCAAGTGCCCTTGATTAAACCCCCATTTCATCCACTATAGATATGGTCAATTAAACATAAATCCAAACATTACAAGACAATATTTCGGGGCCAATTCTCTATCCCCAGTGGAGTCGCCAGACTGTAGACAACAGAACCTGGGCGACGCCGTTCCTAGGCTCGCGGCACTAGTTGGGAAGTACTAAATAACATGGAGTCGCCACCCGGGTTGAACCGGGACAAAGATTTAAGGCCGCACTCACCCCTCGCAAGGGAAGACCTCAAACCGTTGGGTTCGGAATGGTCCCTTACTCATGTCACTTGTAATGAAAGGATTTATATAATAATTTAATCAAGCTTAAGTAACACTTATTTCCAGTAGTAGTATCATGCTTCTAGATTCATATGCATACATCAACAAGTTCATCACAACATGCAACATCATCACATGGCAATCTCATGAACATATTTCAATCCTATGATATGGAAAACTAAGAACAACCCAATCATGTTTGAGTACTATCTCATGAACCTATTAACCAAATAACATGCTAACAGCCTAATCATGCTTGAATACAATCCCAAGAACACATAGAATGGATAAATGCAGGAATACAAATGATACGGTTGGCTATATAACACTAGAAAGATCAACCAAGAGGCAATTATGCATGAATATGATAAGACAGACTCAGTTCAGTGTGTGCACGTTCGTGTAGCGTTCGTAAACGCGTTCGAACGGTAAACAGAAGGTTCGCGTTCGTGTGGCGTTTGATAACGCGTTCGAACGGAAACAAAACAGAATGCTCACGTTCGTGTGGCGCTTGTGAACGCGTTCGAACAGAAATGAAACTGAATGCTCGCGTTCGTATGGCGTTCGTGAACGCGTTCGAACGTAAATGAGACCTGATGCATGATAAGGAAAAAATACATGCGCGTTCGAGTTGCGTTCGTAAACGCGTTCGAACGGGAACAGACCTGATGCATGAAATGGGATGCAATACATGAACAACAAAATAAAGGGGCGCGGCGAAGTACTGCCGTAAAGGTGGCCTTTTGGGGGCTCTTGATCTCTCAAAGAGAGGACCTTTAGACCAACATACTAAGCCCATGCGTGTCGCATGCATACAAACATAAAGACAATCATATTCAACTAAGTATGTCCGATTGAACGTGTCTTGCATCCAACCGAACACACATCAACCGGCGCGGCAAAGCCTCGTGGTAAAGGGCTTTAGCCCCTCCCCATAGGGGATCTCACATCGCACTTACTAAGCTCATGCGCTCGGTTGAATCATGCATACGAAAATAAAGACAATCATATCAAACTAAGTATGTCCGATTGAACGTATTTCGCATTCAACCGAACACACATCAATCAGTGCGGCAGAGCATCGTGGTGAAGGATTTTAACCCTCCAATTAGGGAACCTTTCATCGCACTTACTAAGCCCATGCACTCGATCGTATCATACGGGAATGAACAACATGCAGAATTTAAATGACAAGAATTAAATAAACCAAAGCAACACAAAACAAGAGAAGGTGCCGTTTACTCAAGTGGTACGTGGAGTTGTATCCCAAGTACAGACCGCACTACCGTCCATTCGGATTCGGCTACGGAATTTACGTCTGGGTTTCCATCCTATAACCACAAGAGACGACACTCTTCCATTTCATTCAAGCCACAACATGCATCCATAAACGACTCTCATGCGAATAAAATTCAATAATAAAGAAACGAATATAAACTAATGAAAAAGGGCCCTCAGGTCTAACCTTTTAAGTCGTCTCTCGGACTCGCGTTTCACGGCCGTCGGAAGGGCTATTGCTCCGCAACTCTTCCGGTTCACTGGTTCACTATTTTCGTTCGTTGTCTCATTGTTTTGAGTCGTCTTCCTCCGTCTTTTGCTGCTGCTTTTGACTCTGATTCTCTGCCGTTGCTACTGTTTTGCTGCTGTGTTTTAGTTACTGTTTTTTGGATGTTCTGGTTACTGTTTGTTTTTGGTAATTTAGGGGACTGTTTTGGTGTGTGTTTAGGGCTGCTGTTTGGGACTGATTTCAGGGGTAGTTTCGGTGCTGTTAGGGGCTGTTGTGTGTGTTGTTTGTATTTTGTATGTGAGCTAGGGGAAAAGGGGTGGAGATTCTTTCTTCTTCTTTTTCTGTAATGGGCGTGAACTCTAGAGAAAGTGGAGAGAGGAGGCTTTTTTGTGTGAATGAACTAGCTAGCCTTGAGAAGGTTGGTGAATGGTTCTTTTTATAGGCAAAGGGTTAGGCTTGACAAGGAAAGGGATTTGTGTATTTAAAAAGGGATATGATTTGGTGTTGGACAAGGAAAGCAAGGGATTTGATTGGCTTGGATTAGGGAGGTTGAATATTTAGTTTATGTTGATTAGGCATACAATATTTTATGTTTGGGAATAATATATTGGTTGATTGATTTTAACTTGGTATGATTATATTTGATTGGTTTAGATTAGGCATTTAGTTTGTTGATTGATTTTAATTAGGCATGCAATTTCTTTATTTGTGTAAGTATTTTATTTAATGGTATGTGATTTTTAGATTTGTTTTGATTTCACCATGTGTTAAAATGTGTTTTAAGTGGGCTTGGGCGTGTGGGCCAAGGTTTGGGCGAATTGGGCTTGATGTGAGGCTAGCAGCAAAACCAGAATTACCGACACCGTTCGAACGCCTCCTCGAACGCGGCACGAACACCCGCAATCTGTTTGACGTTCGAACGTATACGCGAACGTAGCACCAACGAAAACAATGAACCTTGTTTATTCTGAATTTCCTTCCGATGTCCGTTTTCCGTGACCTCCGTGACTTAAAAGGTAGTGTCTCCAAAATGAGACTCATCATAGGGACTTATGTGTAAAAATGCAGTGCCTACAGCTACCTTAAAGGGTAGGTGTGTTGAAAAAAAGAAAAAGAAAATGAGAAAAATTCAAAAAAAGAAAAGAAAGAAAGAGACAAAGAAAAGAAAAAAATCATACCATACTGAGCACATAAAGGCAATTACAAAACAAATTTGAGATGTCTAGGTCGGTTTGACCCATCAGATCCCAATTTTTAAACGAAATCATTGAGTTAGCTTACCTAGGAATCAAGCTGTGAATGAACCTTTCCACACACACACTGTGAGTCTGGCTTAGATGATTTATTCAAGGACTTGGATTCGAGTTGCATAGAGTACTTTGAAAGTTCTCTGATTTCATTACTAAGCATTCTTTGAGGACAATGATATATGTAACTATTAGGACTATTTCATTTTATTTTTGCATGATTGTATGTTTTGAATGACGTTTGTGGGTGTCATCGTTGTAAGCCCTCACGAGACTATAACTTGTCCACTAGGATCACCTAGGGGTTTAAAGTCTTTTTGCATATGCTAATTACAATCGTGATCTCTACGAAAGTGGCTTAGATATTTTTTATTTTATTTTACGCTTGAATTGTTAGGGACTAGCAATAAGCTGGTTGGGGGTTGTGATAAGTGCATGAAAATATACTTTAATTAATTATCATATGTTTAATCTTAATTAGAGTTTATTTTGTGCTTTGTTGTTAGGAAGCATTGAATATGGCTATTGAAGCAATTACGCGTGTTTCGGACCTTACGGATGTGCCAGGAGTGCGCAGGAAGCAAGCATAGACGCATGATTCAAATCCTACAACGCAAGCCACGCGTCGCGATTCGCATGGCCGCGCGTCGCGATTCGGAAGCATTCCCAGGGTTTCGTTAAACAATGTTTTAACGCAAATCAGGACTCTGAGGGCCGCTCAGATTATTTTTATCAATTTGCATATATATTCAGTCATGCTTTTTCTATGTGTGATTTGTGAACTCAGTTGTGACTGGTAAAATTTGTTTTATGTGTTGGTCTTCTGCTGCAGTATTGCCTGAGGGTATATTGTCGACGTTAGATAGCTCGTAACGATGACTTTGTGTGCTGTAAACATAAAAAAAATAAACATTGATTAACTTAGAATTTAATATGTTTAGAATTGAATATCTTCCGATTGTTGGTTTGGGATGTGAAACCTTCAATTGAGTGATAACAGGAATCAATAACTGAATACAGGATTTTGATACAAGATGGATTCTCGATGCTTTGCTGCATCTCTCTATATATATCTTTTCATTAAGTTACTGCTAACGTTTTATTTAAGTAAATTAGTTCTGTGTAACCATCTCTCTGAGGAATCGACACCCCAACTATATTGCGATAGCCGCAAGTACTCTTTGGGCATAATCTAAATTTGGTGTCGTTGCTGGGGAGATGGTTTACAAGCAAAAGGAGCAGGTTTGCTTGATCAACAACAAAAGCGGTAACTTCGTTCCTTTCTTTACTTTTTTTTTTGTTTTTATTTATTATTTATTTACTTATTTTATTTCAATTTTTGTTTTAGTTTAGATTTTATTTATTATTTGTTATTTTAAATTTTTTTAGTGTATTTCTCGCTTTTTTGTGGTTTATTTTTATTTTTATTTTTAGTTTATTTATTTATTTTATTTTTGTTTCTCGTATTATTTGTGTTGAAGTGCATGCCTAGACTTAGGGATTAGTTAGGTAGATTTGCTAGAATAGAAAAGGAAGATTCAAAGTCAGACTCATACTCTAACAATATATTTGAAAATCTTTTTGTCACACCCTCCGCATCTAGCGCACACACTATGAGTGAATACGAGAGACCACCTGTGAGGACTCTTGAAGAGTACCTCCACCCCCTCGCATAGCTACACCATCGTGCATCATGTTTCCTCCTAATGCACCATATATAGATTTTAAGCCTGGAATAATACAATATCTCCCAATCTTTCATGGTTTGGAGAACGAGAACCCTTATGTGCACATGGGAGAGTTTGAAGAGATTGTAGCAACTTTCCATGACCGATTTGGAACCACTGACACAATTAGACTTAAGTTATTCCCCTTTGCCCTTAAGGATAGAGCTAAAAGCTAATTGTATTCTCTAAGACCTCGGTCAATAGGATCATTAGGGAGATTTAAAACAATCGTTCCTATGGCTTTAACATCCAATGTCTCGCCATTGCCAACTCTAAGCTGGATCTCCTCTTTATTCAGCCTTCTCTTTACCCTTAATTCATGCAGGGAGTTGTAAATATGAGTATGACTGCCAGTGTCTAACACCCATCCACTATTTGCATCTAAGGCTAATGAGATATCAATAATTGGAAAAATACAAGGCGTACATGAGGGTCCTATTTTTCCTATCAGCTCTAGAAAGTCTTTCTTCCAGTGTCCAGACTTCTTGCAATGCAGGCATTGGTCACGAGTTACTTGCGGTTTTGCGCATTTGTGCTTCTTGGAGTTCTTCTTTGCAATCTTCTTCTTCTCCATCTTTATTTTCTTTGACTTCCCAGAAGTCTTTGACGAGCTAGCTCCAAGTGGGATTACCTTTTCTCAAATCTTGCTCCACCGTACGTAGCATGTTATGAAGTTCTTCATATGTGGCTTGCACCGAATGCATATCGAAATTTAATACAAAGCCAGCATAAGAGCTAGACAAAGAAGACATAATCAAATTACGGCCCAGCCATTCATCAAATACAATGCCATGTCATTCCAAATATCGGATCTGGTCGATCATGTTCAAAACATGAGTGTTGACAGCTCCTCCCTCCTTGAGCTCAGCACTGAACAATTCCTTAGACCTTCGATAAAGTTCCATATCTTGATTTGCCTCGAACAACTCCTTGAGTGTTCACATGATGCTCCAAGAATCTGATACTTCAATGTACTGTCTCAGAAAATCTGGAACCATTGATCTCAAAATGTAGGATTTCACCTTCAGGTTATCATCCTTCCATCTATGAAAAGTTTCTCGCTCTTCTGGAGTGGAGTCAGGATTGATTTCAACTCGCAGTGGATTGACAGTGACATAAGTCAAATTTTCAAACTCCAAGATAAGGCGTAAGTTCATTTCCTATTTCAAATAGTTTCCGGCTCATTTTAGCTTATTGGAATCCAAATATTTAATCAATGGATTAACAACAACCATCTACAAGACAACATTTTTGAGTAATAGCAGAATAATTTTCTTTTCAAAATAATAAAACTAATTGATTATGGAATTTTAAATATATTAGTGTCATCCCACTACTTTATGTAATTCTGTAATCTCCCTTAACGGAAAAATAGAAATTTGACTATCAAAATTTCATAGCGGGAAGTGGATCCAATGACATTTACTCCAGCCTCACACTAATGACGATATTGGCCTTTATAAACTCATTAGGCAAACTTCCAAGGTCAATCACTTCATGTGACTCCTAGTTTGGCCCTGAACCGTTTCCTATCCTCACACTAATGATGATATTGGATTAAGATGTGTTCTAGATGTATACTTGTCAATGTGCACTAATGAGCTTCATATGTACACCCTTATACTAATGACGATATTGAGTGACTGCATTAACTCATCACACTACATCTAATATTTTACCGGAGCGACTTAAGTTTCGAGCACTTATACCTTCACATTAATGACGATATTGGATATAAGTAGTAAGAACTCATTCATCTCCGGATTGACAAGACAAACCATCCAATAATGATCCAACATTACTAATACTATTACTTAAATAAAGTAATCACTTAATCACGGGAGATTTCTGACAATCAAGTCATTAACTTAATTAGGTCAAAATTTTAATTTAAAACATGCAACATATCCAATATGATTTATGCAATTAAATTAAAATACATAGGTAAAGATTCAAATACACGTCTAACATGCAACATGTGTTGTGTGGTTAAGCCTTGCTACTGATACCATTCTATTGAGACAGTTGTGGAACCCCTAGGATCGGATCAGTGTCCCGCACGTCTAACCCATGGATATTTAGCATGGGTGTATTTTAAAATATTTTTATGTAAAACTGCATTCCATTTCGAGCCCATATGAAAAAATGGGGACCAAAACGGAGACCGAAAACTTCGGAATGGAGAAAAATAAATTTTAGTATGAATCAGGTATAGGCGTTGTGATGCAAGTGCTTGGGCGTCGCGATGCCACCCAAATGGCGAGATCATGCTGAACAATAACGTCAGCGCGTCACGACGGGGATGTCTGGGCGTCGTGACGTGCCCATGTTTTAGACTCGGTGTCGCGACGCCAGACAGACAGTGAGTGTTTTTTCAAGTTCAAAACATTACTAAACACTTCCAATTTTCTCCCAATACTTCAAATACACTTAAAATCCAATTTTAACTTCATAACCACTATCAACACATATTTTACAATTAGCATACATGTATTCTCAATACATATATGCATTTATTTGAATCTAATCACAAACCATTTTAGAATCCCAATTAGAAATGTCTCATGAACAATTCTAGTTCACCTAAAGGTGGTCAAGTGAATCTAGAACGGTAGCCATAGCTCTAAACTTTAATTTAGAGTTCCAAACTCTTATTAATTGTTCCATGTCCAACATGAACATCTTTGACCTAATTCATAAGCATGTTGTGTTTATACTTCTAAAGTATCCTAACACAAGTTGATTAGCTTTATTTCAACATTAAGCTATGTGATCATGCATCTAATACACAAACGAATATAGCTTAGGAGAAGATCAAACATTACCTAGTAAGCTTTGTTAGTGTCCTACACATGCCCAAGGTCTCTAAACAAGATTTGTGTGTGAATAAATCAAGTGAAAGTAGCGGAAATACTCATATTGATCGGTTGAAGATTCAAAACTTTATATTTGTTGGATGTAGAAGCTCCAAGCTTGAAAATGAGTTCCAAACTCTAGGGTGAGTTTCCCTATCACATTATTGAACTCTCAAAGTGCTAGCAATGGTGAATGTTTGCAACAAAATTTCAAGAACAAGAGGGAGAAGTTCACCCTCAAAGGAGGAAGAAAGAGAGAAGATGAATAGTTCACTTTCAAAAAGTGTTGACTTGGTTGGTGTGTTGTGTAATAAATCCAATTTATATTTTGCCAACCACTTCCATCACAAGTTGACAAGTGATGTGAGTTGTGGGTCCCACCCAATTAAATTCCAAATTTAAGTTGGCTTACACAACACACTTTGGGCTCGGGTTCGTTTAATCCGATTAAACAAATTTTCCGTCGCGACATAATTAAATCCAATTTAATTAAATAATAATGCATAGCAAAATTATTACGAAAGTCGCTAACGAATTAATTCCAAATTAATTCGTTTGCCCGAATTAAAATCCAATTATAATTCCGCATTGAAATCCAATTTCAATTTAATATATCCAATATATTATTTTAGCCCAAATAAATAATTAAATAGAAAAATCCAATTTAACTATTAAATTTATTTAATCGATTAATTCTTAATTAATCGCGTTCTCTCTTCTAGACGAATTAATCCCAGATTAATTCTTACCGTAATTAATCCCAAATTAATTTTCTCTCTCTAATATTGATCCCAGATTAATTCTGTTCGAGTCAAATGTCATTGGTGAATCTTCGGGAAGGGACCCAAGAGATCCCTGGATATGTTGGCAGTAAATACGGTCATTGGACTATCCGAATACGTGCGTACCATGTACCACATTCTCACCAAATTACAAGACATGGTTTGTTGGACAGTTATGACCCATAGCGTCACTATTTGTACAGATCATGGTGTTGTTGTACAAATTAACTATGTGACAAAGGAAATTGCTCTCTTATCATTTCTGATTAGATCACCAAGATGTATAAATGATAGGAGGTCCTTATGATTAGTTCCTGGATTGAGATGATATGAGAGAGTATCAATCCACAAAGGTTTAATCATTAAATATCCCTAGTCAGAGTATTATCGAGATTGGACATCGATAATGCGTAAAAGACTAGTATTACACTTGTGCGCGTTATGAGGGCATAACGACATAGTTCTCATATATTTGGGTAGGATACTCATGGAAGTGTAGTAGGAGGTTGTGTTTTACCGATGGTACAGAAAACAGCTTCGCTCTGGATAGACCCCTCGGAATTCCATTGGTAGTACGACTATGTGTCTATGGAAGTCCGAAATTAGGGTAGGTGTATTTGGTCTTAACATGAGACTTGCACCGCTAATACTTGCGACAATCAATATACTTTGGTTTTAGGTCGTACAGGGCTTTAACAGGTTCTGTGTACGCCTCTGCTGGGTATATTGAGAATCGTAGTGTGTTGGGTGTGATGTCGAGACAGAAGTATCACTCCAGTCATAGTGGAGTTGATGGTCATGTAGGATACGAGACTGGTTCTCTTATATGCTGCAGCTATCGGGATATTATGACTAGGTCATGTTTATCCGATTATAGAGACTAGTTATCAGAGATCCGATATGTGCTTCGTACGGGGCAGACACGATTCCAGCCCCAGGTCTTGCACGTGACATCCGATACTGGATCGAGATACGCAATACTACGTATACTACGCCTGATATAGATCGCTTATTCCTGTAAGAATGTTTCTAGAGAATTGGGTAGGCATGATGCTTTGCTAGAAGCCAACCTTGTCTTGTAAATCGGTATAAACGTAGTACTAGGTACTTACATGTTCGGATAGTCCGACGACCGTATTTACTGCCAACATATCCGGGGATCTCATGGGTCGCTTCCAAAGATTCACCGATGACGTATGACTCATACTTTATTAATCTGGGATTAATTAAATGAGAGAGAAAATTAATCTGGGGTTAATTACAGAGATATTTTATCTGGGATAAAATATCATTTATAGAGAGAAAACGATTAATTTGGAATTAATCGATAAATTAATATATTCGATATATTAAACAAAATTGGATTTCGACGCGGAATTGAAATTAGATTTTAATTCGGGCGAACGAGTTAATTTAGAATTAATTCTTTAGCGATATGAATAGTAATTTTGCTAGGCATAATTATTTAATTACGTCGCAACGGAAAATTCGTTAATTTGGAATTAGCGAACCCGAGAGTGTTTTCGGATGCACTCGCATTTCGAATTCAAGTGCGGCCACAAGTCACATTAAACGTCAAATCACTAGTCAATCAATTGATGTGATGTCTAGCCACTTTGAGTGATATGACAACTTGTCATTGTGATTGATGGTGGTAGTTGGAGAGCTTTAATGCTTTTGTCTTTTTGATTTTTTGAAATTCAAAAACAAATAAAAATTAGTATATGTTTAATTGATTTTGGAAATCAATTAACTAATACACAAAACTAATCTCTCTCTCCTTTTCTCTTCCTCTCTCTCACGCCCAAGGGGCTGCACATCTTCTTCTGTTTCAGCTAACTGCCGTGAGTTATGGAGAAGCAAAGAGTGATTTTTGTGGCAAAAATCAAGAATGCTAGCACATAAATGAGTCTTGCGAAGGTGATAGGGAACCATACACGTGAGCTTGGAATCATATCACGAAAGCTTGGAGCTTGGAAGTTGATTCATGGCCGCATTTGGAGACCAAAAACAGTCCACTGCCGTGAAGAGCATGGAGGGGCATCGCTCAACCGCTCGATGTAAGTATTCCGCAACTTCCTCATGTAATCGTACTTATGTTTCTTGCTTGATAATCGATACTCGGGACTTAGAGATTTCCCAACAATTGTATCATAGCGAGTAAAAGCATGAAACTTGAATTTATGGTTAAAATTGGGTAAATTGATTTTGAGCATGATTTGGTTGAATTGTTTGATTAAGTATGCTTAAATGATGTTTTATTGAAGATTGATTGGATCAATTTCATTAAAAATGGTCTGGAACAATTTTCCGCAAATTACATGGCTTGGCCGAATCTTGGATGAACCGTAATGTCTTGGAATTTTTGATTTTTGATTCATTGGATGAGTTGGAATCAAGTTGGGACTGTTGATTTAGGATTTAATTAGATTGAATTCGGAATTGATTTGAAAAACCCTATATTATCGAGAGTTAAAGCATGAAATTGGGTTTGATTTTTGATTAAAATGTGTTGGACATGTTTTAATGTTGATAAGCATAATTAATTAGGCTAATTGGTGTTTTGGAAATATTGATTTGGGTAATTAATTGTGTAATACACTTTTGTTAATTTAATTGAGAAATTTGGAATTTTTGGAATTAAATTAATTGGGCTAATTTTGGAAATGGGGCTTTAAAGTTGTTATTGGGCTTTAATGGGCTTGGTTATACCAAGTTAAGTTTATGCTAAATTGGTTGGATCCAATTGGGCCCAAAACCGTTTCCATAAAGTCCAAATGCGACTAATGGACCTTAATTATTTTAATTGGGCCTAATGGGCCTAAATTGGTTTCTAGGCATATAAGGGTGATTCCTTTAAATGGGCTTTAGTCTTTGGGTTAGACCCAAGTTGACCAAAAGTCCATGCCTTAAGAAATTAATTAAAAGCATTGGACTTTAATTAAATAAACATTGGATGTTAATCGGGTTTTGAGACCCGTAGCGATTAAATTTGGAATTTAAGTCGTAAAAGGTTCGTTAATAAAGTGTAATATTTAATTTGGAATTAAATAGTGAATTAGTATTAAATACATATTAAATTGGATTTAATTTTGTAGTTTAATTTAATTCAAGAATTCGTACTTTGAGTACTTATTCGCAAAACGAGTTTGACTCGTGCAAAATCAAATCGTTGTTTGAACATTGGATGGTCATTAATTATCAGATTAATTAATTGGATTAGACTGATTGATAACATGCTTGTGTGAATACATGGTTGCGATGCATGAATAATGTATATCGGATGGATATTAGATGGGTGGGGCAATTTTGGAATTTTTGTAATAAATTTAGAATTTATTAATTGGACCTGCGTGTCCAGCCTATTACCTCATTTCTCATTGTATTTCTCTTCTCACCTATTCCCCTCAATGTAAATGAGGTTTCTTTAGAAGTGTTATGTAACGGGTAGAAGATATACTTGTGCTAGCGGGAGAGAGGAAATGGAGATTTGATCTAGGATCAATGTGTTAAGTATCCATCCACATATCATTATTATTTTATTTATATGCACCTTATTATGTGTTTAGAATGCATATTTAAGGGTGTATGATGATGAGACCTTAACAAAGATAATAAATTGGTTGCCAATTTGCACGCGAAAAACCCTCACAAAATATTAAGCGTTTTTCCTTCCATTGAGTGATTCTTACTCAAGATCCGAGACTGGCATTGGTTTTTTGGCCAAAGTCAAGGCCTTTGTCCGTCGAGGATGTGTTTGAATCACGAGAGCTTTGTTCCATATCAGTGTCTTGTCTAAGTTGTGGTTTGTTGGCCAAAGTCAAGACCACTTCTTGTCCATCGACATTGATTACGAAGCTTTCCAAGGTCAATGGGTCACGCTTAACTGGGATCACTAAGTTTGTTGTGCCAAAGCCAAGGCTTAGTTGATTCAGAGGAAAAAGGTTAGGTAATATATTGGATATATTGGCATATATAAGATATATGTTTCGGACTTGGATGTCCCCCTACTGGATCTAGGAATTGGATGAGATCCAATTGATCTTAGAGATCTACCTAGTTGATTATCATACAATTTGTTGGCCAAAGTCAAGATTGTGTGACATTTAACGGGATCCTAGCCCACTAGGAAACACGGTTTCCCGAGTACTCAACAGAGGGTTAGAGGCTCGCCGAAAAATAGTGGGAGGCAAGTATTGAATTTGCAATATTCGTTTAGTAACTTGCCATACGCGCTCATTTCAAATTTTATGTCAAATAAATTAAATGTTAGTTGGACTAATATTTAAATGGTTGTTTTATTCAACAGTTGGACTGTATTCAAACTATTCATTTATAGTTGATTATATAATTGGATTATAGTAATCAATATATTTGTTTTAATTAATTATAATTGATTTTATAATTGGATTATAGTAATCAATATAATTGAATTTAACCTATTAAATTATAGTTGATTATATAGTTGGACTATAGTAATCATTATAATAAATAGTACCTAAAATCGTTGATTAAATAGTTGGACTATTAGAATCAAGATAAAATTGAAAGATTAATGTTTAAAACATAATCCTAGGGAAAATGTATTTAAATGCTTTAATTTTCAAATTGGGAATAAATTTCAGGATGGTCCTGGAAACTAAGTTACTTTATTTGATAAAATAACATCTTAGGCCTAAGCCCAGAGTTAAGCAAATAATAGAGCATGATATTTGGAATATTCATGTGATGATAACTTTAGTGCTTAATCCATTATGCTTGCAAAATAGACTCATTAATTTCTTAGTCAGAACTAAGGATTAGATCCTTAAAGTATGATAATGAAATTGAAGGATCTTCATAAATCTATACTTAGATTTTAGAAGTACTAAAATTTCAATACATAACTCTTGGAGAGTTAATGGCCATTCTCAAGGAGATAAAGCCAAAGTTTGCAATAAGGCAAGAAGCGCAAGTGTGGGACACAGAAATCGGGTGACGCATGCTATTCCGGGCTCGTGGCCCGGTTGGGAGTACGGAGTAGCCCGCAGGGGACTAAACCGGAGAATAATGGAGTCGCCACCCGGTGTGAACCGGGACAAAGATTTAAGGCCGCACTCACCCCTCGCAAGGGAAGACCTCAAACCGTTGGGTTCGGAATGGTCTCTTACTTATGCCACTTGTAATGAAATGATTTGTGCAATAATTTAACCAAACCTAAGCAACATTTATTTCCAAGGAGTATTCTACTTTTAAGTTCACATGCATGAAAGTAATCATCATAACGGCAAACATGCAATAGCACACGGTAATCTCATGAACATGTTTCGATCATATAATGCGGAAAACAAAGAGCAACCTAAACATAATGCAAATTCCAAACGTAAAACAAATGACTAATCATGCTTGAAAATGAACAACCAAATAGGATAAATGATGCCTAAGAACCAAGTAACATACTAATGACCTAATCATGCTTGAATACCATCTCATGAACACATCAAATAGATAAATACAAGGATACAAATAGTATGATTGATTACATGATACAAGAGAAATCACCTAAGAAACAATTATGCATGACATGTGATGAAAAAGACTCAGTTCAGTGTATGCGCATTCGTGTAGCGTTCGAAAACACGTTCGAACGGTAAACAGAATGTTGGCGTTCGTATAGCGTTTGATAACGCGTTCGAATGGGACCAGACAGAAAACATGCGTTCGTTTGGCGTTCTGAAACGCGTTCGAACGGGGTTACAGCAGTGACCTCCAAAATACAGTAAACAACATGACACATACATGAATGGATGAATAGATGACACATAATAAATAATAACGGGCTAAAAGGCGCGGAAAAGCATCATGGTAAATGATTTTAACCCCTCGAAATAAAGGACTTTTAATCCGACTTAGTAAGCCCATGCGCAATGCAACATGATGCATGATTATGCAAGAAGATGACATACGAAGAAAAGCGAATAACGAAACGAAAGGCGCGGCAAAGTATCGTGGTAAAGTTTCTTTAACCCCTCGAAATGGAGGACCTTTAATCCAACTTACTAAGCCCATGCGCATCACATCATAGTGCATATAAAAATAAAGATAACAATATCGGACTTCGTATACACGATTGAACATATCTCACATTCAACCGAATATACATCATCCGGCGCGGTAAAGCATTGTGGTAAAGGATTTTAACCTCTCAAAATAGAGGACCTTTAATCGCACTTACTAAGCCCATGCGCAAACAACACAATACATATATAAAAAGTAAAGACAATGATATCGGACTTCGTGTATCCGATTAAACATATCTCACATCCAATCGAATATACATTATCCGGCGCGACAAAACATCGTGGTAAAGGATTTTAACCTCTCAAAATAGAGGACCTTTAATCGCACTTACTAAGCCCATGCGCTTTATCTCATCATAATGAATATAAAAATAAAGATAACAATATCGGACTTCGTATACCCGATTGAACATATCTCACATCCAATCGAATATACATTATCCGGCGCGGCAAAGCATCGTGGTAAAGGATTTTAACCTCTCAAAATAGAGGACCTTTAATCGCACTTACTAAGCCCATGCGCTAATAACACGATGCATATAAGAAATAAAGACAACAATATCGGACTTCGTATACCCGATTGAACATACCTCACATTCGACCGAATATACATCATCCGGTGCGGCAAAGGATCGTGGTAAAGGATTTTAACCTCTCAAAATAGAGGACCTTTAATCGCACTTACTAAGCCCATGCGCTTCATCTCATCATTACATAAACAAATAACATGCGGAAATCAAGTAGCAAATAATAAACAAATCAAAACAACATAAAACGAAATATGCACTGTTTACTCAAGTGGTACGTGGAGTTGTATCCCGAGTACAGATCATACTATCGTCCATTCGGAATCGGCTATGAAATTTATGTTCGGGTTTCCATCCTATATACCACAAGAGGCGATACATTTTTCATTTTATTCAAGGGGCACAACATACATCATTCCACAATACATATATCTTCCATTTATTCAAGGACCACAATCATGCACCAATAAATGACTCTCATGCGATAAAAATGAATAAAACAATTAAAAAGATAGATGGAAATGATAGGAAAAGTACCCTCAGGTCTAACCTTTTATGTCGACTTTCGGACTCGCGTTTCACGGCCGTCGGAAGGGCTATCACTCCGCAACTCTTCCGGTTCACTGGATTAACATCTTAGCTCGCTGTTTTGCTATTTTGGTCGCTGTTTTCACTCCGTTTTGCTGCTGTTTTCTCTATATTTTCTGGTCACTGTTCAGGTGTGTTAGTGGACTGTTTTGGCTCGATTTTGGGACTGTTTTGGGGTATTTTCGGGGACTGTTTTAGGGTAGTTTTGGGTGCAGTTTCGGGAACTGTTTCTGGACTGTTTGTTAGCTAGTTAGGGGGGCTAGGCGTGAAGTATGAGGGGGATTTGAGGACGTGTTGTTGTGTGATGAAGGGGCAGGCTTTGAAAACTTGTTACGTGCGTGGTTCAAGGCAGTGTGAGGGGTTCTTATTGGCGTCAAATAGGGGCTGTTTTAAGGAGTGTGACGTGAAGATTTATTTGTTTATTGTGAGTGGGTGGTTTGATCTCGGTGTGTGGCCATTTTTAGGCATTGAAGGTGGCTTTGTGACTAGCGTGAAAGGTGTGCAGGTCTTAGGTGGTTATTGGCGCTATTGGCTTGCGTTTTAGGGGTCTGCGTGGAGGCTATTTGCTTCAACGTGAGGTTTGTTTAGTTGCTTTCGTATGGCCTGGTTATTGGTGCTATTGGCGCTATTGGCTGATTTGTGCGTAGGTTTAGGGTTTAGGCTGAATGAAGGAAAGCTTGCGTGAAGGCTGATGGTGGCGTTGAATGGTGAGGTGCCTGCGTGAAGATGAGGCTTGAGGGTTGTGGCTGCTTGTAGGTGGCTTGTTACGAGAGTGGAGAGGCTGATGGCGTTGAAGACTCTAAGTGGAGTGGTTAGAGGGAGGGTTTTGCCGAGTGTCTAGGGTCGTGTCTTCAACGTGAGGATGTATGGTTTATTTTGTTTTCATGCATCCGTGAGAGAGAGAGAGAGAGAGGAGGGATGAGGTTAGGGTTCCATTCTTTGGTTTCTTTTTTGTGTGTGCCGTGAGAGTCTTAGGGAAGAAGGCGAATGAGTGTTAATTTTATAGGTTTTGACTAGGGTTTGCATGGATTAAAAATGAAAGAAAACCAAGTAAATTGGGGACATGATTTGTTTGTTTAGGAAGGTTGTATATTTGATTGACTTTAATTAGGCATGATATTTGTTTTATTTAGGCATTTAAATTGTTAATTAGGTAGGGATATATTTAGATTAGGAATTTAATTTATTTAATTTAGGAAAAGATTTATTTAATTTTGGTATTTAGATTTAATTTATTTTTAAATTTAATTTGTTTTAATTCAATTTCAATTTAGTTATTTTAATTTAATTTGATTGGTTTTAATTTGTGACATGTATTTTAAATGTTTTAATTATTTTTTTGGATTGGGCTTGGGTGAGATGAGTGTGGTGTGTGTCTTATGGGGTTTGGGCTAAGGGTGTGTTTTAAAACAGAGGTCCAACAAGCGAACCCGAAGCTACTCCAGCGAATTAAATCCAATGAAATACCGATTCCCTTCTGACGTCCGCTTCCCGCGACTTAAAAGGTAGTGCCTCCAAATGAGACTCATCATCGGGTCTTACATGCAAAAATACAGTGCCTACAGCAAGTCGCATCTTACTTCGATATTCTAGAAAGCCGAGGCTAGGCCAAAGGCTTTTGGAGTGTGAAAAGGGCAAAGGAAAAGTCATTATAATCTTCTGGGAAGATAAAGGACATATACCAAAATGTCTGCCTAAATTGTGGTAGACGGGATCATGTAAGCGTGACTGCCGTATGGACAAGGCAGACGTGAAGGAATTGAAGAACGAACAAGGCTCTGACTTCAAATATATTTGTCATATATATGTTCAATACTAGTATTAAAATTGGATTTTAGATACTTAGTGTGATACATAAATATGTACTGCTGTGCAGAATCTGCTATGAGTAGGATACTAACTTCAGTTGAGATTAATCTGCGAATTGGAGACGGGATGAAAGTCGCTATTTTAACCGTAGATACCTAAGTTTAGGAACTACCCTTCGGGTGTGTACCTAAATTAGGAAACTGTTAGAATGTAACTAGTTTGACTAGAAACATTATCTCTACATAAGAGTATAATCCATTGTGGATATACCTTTATATTCTAGAACACTAAAGTGTTTCATTATATAAAGATGATATTGAGATAAACAGATTAGATATGAATAACAGTATTTATATTTTGAATATAAATAAATCTCAAACATATAACATGACAAACAAATAGCTCAAACTGATTTAATCAGTTGAAACTTAATTGTGACATTGTTGTCTGGGACACAATTAAACAAGACTCGTATATCCACACTTTCGAAGAGGGGATACTAGGACATATTTGATTCTATTCAAATAATGTCTACGAATCTAGTTCATTGGGCAAAGTGCCTAA
Source organism: Zanthoxylum bungeanum (assembly GCA_019454045.1). NCBI lineage: Eukaryota > Viridiplantae > Streptophyta > Magnoliopsida > Sapindales > Rutaceae > Zanthoxylum > Zanthoxylum bungeanum. The sequence goes on from SKCR01031959.1 coordinate 688,925, forward strand.
AACACTCTTTACTTGGTAAAAGTGCAAGTGCCACCAATCTGTTAGCCTTTATTCATAGTGAAGTAAGTGGGCCCATGTCTAGCTAGGCTAGATGTGGATATGAATGTTTCGTGACGTTTACGGATGTGGCATCGAGTTATGGTTATGTGTTTCTTTTGAAACACAAATCGGAAATTTTAGAGTTTCGACACGAAATAGACAAACAGATCGGCTAAAGTACAATACCGTCACGGTTAGACCATGATGGAAAATACTTAAGCAATAAGTTTCTTAAATACTTGAAAGAGTATAGTATTCTTTCAATGAGGACTCCTCCCGGAACACGTCATCCTGACAGTGTGTCCAAACGGATAAACAGAATTTTGTTGGACATGATAAAGTTAATCATGAGTCGCTCTGAGCTACCATTTCCTTCAACGGATGCGCATGACAGTGTAGAACTTATTTTGAATAAGGTTCCATAAAAATCTGTTTGACAGATTTCATATTAGATATGAACAGGAAAGAAACCGGGTTTCTCATTCCTGAAGATTTGGGAATGCTAGGCATATGTTTGGATGATACCAAACTAAAACCCAAAATGGATAAGTGCCTAGTTGTAGGTTATCCTAGGGAAACCAAAGTATAGTACTTATACAACTCACAAGAGAACAATGTAATTGTTGCTCGCCATGCGATTTTCCTAAGAGGAATACCGATATGCAGTGGTAAGTGGGAGGAAAGTAAAACTCGATGAAAATCGGAGTAATACTATCCTGGCACCGAGTCGCAATGGAAAATATATAGTTCATCAAGGATGTAACTATACCATAATCTTCGAATACACAAGAACCACGTAAGTCGGAGAGAGTCAGAAAACAACTTGGGGTATGGGTTTCTAATCTCACCTCATAAAGATGTCAATCTTATTGAGGAATACGAACTGACTACGTATGAGGAAGTTATACAAGGTATCGACTCCCTATTATGGCAAAGTGCCATGCTATCCGAAATGGATTCCATGTATCACAACCAAGTTTGGACACTAGTTGTTGTACCGAAAGACATTATGCCTATTGGTACTATATAAGTCTTCAAGGAAGACATACATGGAAGGCAACATACCAACGTACTAAGCTGGGCTTGTAGCGAAAATGTATCGTTATCAACATTGTGTCGATTACGACGAAACCTTTTAATCGTTGCCATGGGTAAATCCATTTGGATAATGCTTGCAAATGCTACATGTTTCATTCATGAAATGTGACAGCTAAATGCCAAAACCGCTATCCTTAACGGAAACCTTTTGGAGGATGTTTATAACATCCTGACGGTTTTGTCGTACCAAAACTAGCAAACAAGGTTTGCAGGTTATTCGATCCATGGATGGATTGAAGCAAGCATAGCATTCTTGGAATTATTGTTTTGATGTAATCATAATGGTGTATGATTTAATTCAAAACAAAGATGATTCTTGTGTATATAAGAGGGTTAGTGGGAGCGCACTGACAATGATGTCCTAAGTAATGATGACATGTCATTTCTTGGAAATGAAATTCCCATAATACAATAGGTGAAAGCTTGGCTTTCGAGAAAATTCTCCGTAGAATTCTTAAGAGTAACAACCTTTATTCTAGGAATAAAGATCTATTGGGATAGATTTAAGTTGTTAAAAGTCTCCGAGAACTCGTACATTGAAATAAATGTACGCGACCTGGTGTCTCATACGCTTTGAGCATATGGAGTCAAAAACAGGCCAAACCAATTGATAATCACTGGATTGATATTAAAAACATCCGTTAGTATCTTAGAGAACTAAGGATGCTGTATTATACTATGGAGAAGGAGAACTTGAAGTGACTGGGATCACTGTTGCAAGTTTCCTAACCCATAATAACGACTATAAGTCGTAACAAAGGTACTATATAGTTTGAATAACGGAACAGTGAGCTAGAAATCTTCCAAGCAAGATACTGTTACCGAATAAACAACAAATGCGGGTTATTGCTGCAGCTAAGGCAGTAATAAAAGCCTTCCGGATTGATAATAATCTAATTAGATTAGATATAGTTCTGTTAGCAGCTGAGCTAGGCTTCAGCGCAGGCTAAAGAATTAATGGTCTCATCAACGATTGATGAGAGATATTTATATCACTTATTCCCACTCATATGACCTAATATTTCGTATAGTTTCTCGAGTTTTGTGAACGTTTTGAAGTATTTTGTGTTATTTTGCAGATAAATAATGTTTGGAAAACATTGGAGGCAATTTGGGGCAAAAGCGGACAAAAATGCGTCAACAGGGATATTTTGGTCTTTAGCGCGTCGCGACGCTGAAGACTTGCACGTCGCGACGTCTAAAATGCACCGAACAGTGCTAACGTGCGCCGGGTCCGCAAATCAAAATCTGAGAAAAGTTTGACTTTGCTAAAATACGTCGTGCCACGTGTCACCATCACAGCCGATCTGCTAACATGCGCCGTGCCACGTGTCAACATCCTACGGTGCCGACAGTCATCATCGCCACGTGTTCCACGTGTCACTCCATGTCATCAGCCACGTCAGCAAGTCAACAAGTCAACATTGCCACCTCATCGCCACGTCATCATTAGCCAATCAGGAAGTGCCACGTGTCGCAATTCTACGGTGCCGACAGTCTCTTTCCCACGTGTCGCCATGTCATCGCCACGTCAGCATCAATCATTGAGTATCTAATCCTTATCTGACACGTGGCGGATAAGAATCTCAGCGACCAATCAGAAGCCACCACGTGTCACAATAATTGAAGCCCAACCACTCTGCCACTTGTCACCTTATCAGCTTATCCAGAATCTTCAAACCGGCGAACCAGAGATTGCCACGTCGACAAAAGCTGGCATAGCGACGCTGAAGGCCCTGGCGTCGCGATGCTGGAAGCCTACCGATGCCTATAAATTGAGCTCGAAATTTCAGAATTGAATGTACCACACTCTCTCTTTTATTCTATCTAAAGAGAGAGTTTCTCTCTCTAGATTCTTTAGTTTTTAGTTTTTTTAGTTTTTTTAGTTTTTTAATTTTAGTTTTGTAAATAATTTTAATTACGTTTTGTATTAATAGTAATTTAATTTTACTTTTTACTTTTTACAGTTTTTACTATTTACCATGAGGAGGTACTTCTCCAGCTAGGGTGAAAGTTAATTCTTTTACTGTTACTATTTAGATTATCTCCCTTAAAAAATATATTCACTATTTAAAATATTGACTTAAAAAAGATACCGCCAGATTGGTCGGTTGGTAATTCATTTTAATCTGGTTTAAACCTGACTAATAAAGGATACCGCCAGATTGGTCGGTTGGTAATTTAATTTTGGTTCCGCCTTTATGGCTGGTTGGACTTAATTTGACTTAATCAGGTTACCGCCTATATGGCTGGTTGGAAAAGAATCACAAGTCTATATATTATTTTATTGGAGATATCTAAATTAGTAGTAGTAAAAGTAATTCCTTTTACCTTAGCATTTTATTTTATTTTACTTTTCAGTTTTACTTTATGTCTTTTACTTTTCAGTATTTTTACTTTATGTCTTTTATTTTATTTAAGTTTTTACTAGCCGTAGTTATGTTAGTTATCTGGAGTTGTGATGAATTCTAATATCACCGGTTTATAAGGGGTTATTTTATAGTTTGGGTAATTTAAAGGTTTACTTATTAGTCTTAAGCTTAATGCTTCTTGTTGTCTGATCACCAATAAGATTGATGTGGAAATCTAAAATGAACTAGACATAGGGATTTTAGGTTTCAGCCTTAGACTTAATAGCCCACGATCTTCCTTGAGGATAGATAACCCTTTAATAGATTTCCTTACAGGATAGGAATATACCTGTCGGGCGGGGGTAGCCATAATTGGAACTTAAACTTAATGAATCAGATAATTTGGTTGACATAGACATATGGTTCAATTGGGTTAAACTGGGTATTTGCGTTTGACCATCGACAGAGGCTTTTGCATAATTTAGTGTTCCAGGTTAGTAAACTGATTTATTACGCAAACATAAAATAATCACTTCATCTTTTAAAAGATATAGAAGTATTCACAACCCTAGATCTTTGTGTCTTTTGTTATTTTCCTTAGTATTTTCTTTTGTTTTTTTTTTTTATTTATTTTGTAAAACCACTTTCAACCAATCAAACAATCATTCTCTTCACCCTCAATCGATATTTGTAAATAAATAGATTCAATAATAATAACAACAGTAGGAATTAAGTCCTCGTGGGATCGATATTTTTATACTGCTTGAACGATACGTGCGCATGCGTTATACGTGTGTGTTTACGCCGTCAAGTTTTTGGCGCCGTTGCCGGGGAATTATTTTTCTTGAGTTATTAATTTTTAAGCTCCATTTACTTGTATCTAATTTTCTTTATTTTATCTGTAATTTTTATTTCTTTATTTATTTCAGGTAGTTGAAAAATGGAACACTACTGGGAGATTGAGAGATTACGAGCTTTAACAGAAGATACACCCCAAATCTGGGAGCAACATCCGGTTTTCTGAGGCCTATTGTCCAGCCAATGATATCACTGGATGCCAGAACCAAGCAATACCACATTTGCTCAACAGAACGCAATGGGGAGATGTGACATATGTAATGGTACCACCCTAGAGATTATTGTGAATACAACTACCATCCAGGGTGGCAGAGCTATCAAAATCCTTCATGGTACGAAAAACCATCACATTTTCCATCTTCCACCACCCACCTACAATGATCTTCATCAACAATCAGACAATCAGAAAAATATCAGATGATTGACATGCTCAAGATGTGTTCAAGAAACGAGAGAAAAGATGGATACAATGCTTGAAACATTCCAGAATCAACTCGAAAGTATTCAACGAAAGAGAATCAGAGACAATCAGAATCCATTCAGAGGATAACAGATCAAATGAGACAATTCACAGAAAACCAGAACTACATACCTCAAGAACCAGTTTCAGATGACACTGATGAAGCCTTCGAGTACCAATCATTCACAATGACACTTCAACAGAGGAGGAGGCTGAGCAATATCAACAACCAGAGGTATCAGTTCAGGAGCCCGAACCGGAAAAGTCTCAATTTGACTTTTATTATTCAGATTCTGACGAGGATGAAGCTGATCTATTTGTACCAACTACACCAACAACGGAGGATCAAACTTTCAATCCTCAAAATGAAGATCTTGGAGCATGCTTTACCATGATGTTTGAAGAAGATCTATCTGAACCATCCATTCCAGTCGTATCAGAGGATGAAACCTAATGTCAGAAACATCTCTGCATCCTCAGGTTGACAATTTTGAAGCATGTATTTCACAGATGACAGATAAAGAGCTGAATACAAAAATTTTACAATACATCTGTGAAGAAAAGGTGAACAAGAAGCAGAGCAAATGGAGGAGCAAATGTCTGACCTTAATAAAGATCTAGAGCATTCAGGAGGAAACATCGCTGTTTTGGGGAGTACAAATCAAAGATATCACCCAGAAGCTTGACAGAATGGAACTTCCATTCCAAGTCAAGCACCATATGAGACCTCCTGATTTTATTTCTTTCTTTGCAGGAATCACTGGAACAATAAAGAATAAAAAGGTGGCACGAGCACTGCATGAGACAAAACTCTTTTTACCACTTTACCGTTGGAAGAGACCCTTCAAAAGCAACGCTCACGGGATTGTCTTTAATTGGACATCCAAAACGACATTGAAACCTCCTTGACATATGGATTTCAGTCACGTCTGGCTGAAGACGTAAAATTTAGCGCTAGCAGGGAGGCAACCCATGCAATTTGTTGTAATTTGTTTTCATATATTGTGTGAATTTTAATTTTGTGTTATTTGTTTTTGTAGGGAAAGCACAAACGAAGCATTTTAAAACAGAAGGAATTGTGTTTGGCAATCAAAGATGAGAAACAATTCATTAGCGATGGCTGAGTAAGGAATGAAATCTTGAGACACATCCTAATGAATTTTACTACTAGCGAGTGGCGTATTGCGTACACAATTCTGTTGTCTTAATTATTGCTTTGATTCGCTTTTCTGTTGTAATTATCTTTATTTTCGTAGACAGGATCCAGACTTTTTGACCTTTCACGATTTCTTTTGTTGTTTAGCTAACAATCGTCATTTGGAAGATATTAGTGCTATTATTACTCACCCTTTTTCAGGTACTATAAATTCAGCCCGTCATTGCACTTTTGAAGGCATCCCGAGTTGAGAAAGAAATACATAAAAAATGGAAGCCACTTCAAGAAGACGAGTTGAAAACATCTGTGTGTTTTGCGGTAGTAGTGTTGGTACTAAACCGCAATACATAGAAGCAGCACATGAATTGGGTCGAGTCTTAGCTGCAAGGAATATGCACTTAATATATGGCGGAGGCAATCTCGGACTTATGGGGATCGTTTCAAAGGCAGTACATGAAGGAGGCAGTCACATTTTTGGAATCATTCCAAAACCCTTGGCAGAGGCAAATCTTATTGGATCATCAAACAGAGAGGAACTGATCGTGCCAGGTATGTCTGAACGTTTGGTAGAAATGATTAATCGTGCTGATGCTTTTATCGCTTTGCCAAGTGGCTTGGGTACATTGGAGGAAATATTTATAGTATTATCTTGGGCGAACCTGAACATACACCAGAAACCAATTGGATTGCTCAACGTTGATGGATTTTATGATTTTCTTTGTGTGTTTCTTGATGATGCTCGGAGAAATGGATTCGTGTCAAAACCTATGAAAGAACTCTTCTTTACTGCCAGAACTGCTGCTCCGGATCTAATAGACCAACTCATAGCCTATGAACCACAAGTTGACCCTATACTTTCAAAGATAAATTGGTCCGAGGACGATCGTGGTAAGAGGCGTCGAATTAATCTGGATCTTAACCTTTAATTTCCTGTAGATTTCAGCTAACCAGGTATTATTTTCTAAACTCTCCTTTTACTGTTTAAGACATTGGGGACAATGTCTCATTTAGGTTTGGGAGAGAATTAGTTGATCAGTACCTTGTTTTTAGTTTGTGTGTTGTTTTTATTTTTAGTCCTAAATTTTTCGAAAAATACAAAAAAAATTGAAAATTTTTCAAAAATTACAAAAATACTTTGTGTTTTTTATTTGACTAAAAAGGTGAAATTGGTAAGAGATAGCTGAGTTAGGAGTTTCCACTCCTGAGACGTATCTCAAACCTATTTCGAAACAAGTTATTTTTGTTCATTTCATTTTGAATTATTTAATTTGTGAATTCTCCTTAAAACGGACTAAAATGGATCTTCATATGCTCAGTTGACAGATATTATCAACATATATAGTAACATACGGACATGAGCTAAAATTGAAAAGTTTGTAATATTCAGTGCTCTAGTTTAATTGGAGGAAACATCTCAAAAGCAATGGAGTAAAAAAAAAAAAAACGTCTGAGATCTGAGTTATTAAGTCTATAAGAGTGTTTTAACACCTAGTGCCCTAAAACCAACTGGTTTGGGAGTCACTGGCCCAAAGCTCGTTACATGGATCGAAGATGCTGCAAAAATATATATATCTGAAGTCTGAGTAATTAAGTCTGTAGGGGATACCTTAACACCTGGTGCCCTAAAGCCAACTGGTTTGGGAGTCACCGACCCAACACTCATTACATAGATGGAAGATATTGTATATAAATAAAAAATAGAGAAAAAAAATCAAAGAAAAAATCAGAAAAATGAGAAAAATTATTCCATTGCTACGAAAAGGTGTGAAATCTGATAGAACTTTAGGACAAAAATATTACTCTCTTATCAACTGCACTTATGACTGTTGTGGGCAAAAATATTGATTAATATTTTGTTAGCTGTGTATATGGAGAATGGTAAAAATAATCGGAGAATTTACTTATTCGGTAATTTAAAATGAAACAAACAACTAGTAACTTGGAGTAGAAGTTTCACTTGATTAGTCACTAACTTCTCTTTTCTCTTGTCTTTTTGCTTTTGTGTGCATTAGTTTTAACTAACTTTTTACTTTTGTAAAAATGTTGTGGGTATCATTGTTGTAAGCCCTCACGAGACTACAACTCGTCCACTAGGGACACCTAGGGGTTAAAGGCTTGTTGCATACGCTAAATGCAATCGTGATCCCTACGAAAGTGGCTTAGTTAATTTTATTTTTATGTTATTTTATTTTTATGTTTTGCTCGAGGACTAGCAAAATGTTAGGTTTGGGGGTGTGATGAGTGGTATTTATATCACTTATTCCCACTCATTGACCTAATATTTCGTATAGTTTCTCGAGTTTTATGAACGTTTTGATGTATTTTGTGTTATTTTGCAGATAAATAAAGTTTGGAAAGCATTGGAGGCAATTTGGGGCAAAAATGGATAAAAATGCGTCAACAGGGATATTTTGGTCTTTAGTGCGTCCGACGTCTAAAATGCGCCGAACAGTGCTAACGTGCGCCGGGTCTACAAATCAGAATCTGAGAAAAGTTTGACTTTGCTAAAATACGCTGTGCCACGTGTCACCATCACAGCCGATCTGCTAACATGCGTCGTGCCACGTGTCAGCATCCTACGGTGCCAACAGTCATCATCGCCACGTGTTCCACGTGTCACTCCATGTCATCAGCCACGTCAGCAAGTCAACAAGTCAACATTGCCACCTCACCGCCACGTCATCATTAGCCAATCAGGAAGTGCCACATGTCGCAATTCTACGGTGCCGACAGTCTCTTTCCCACGTGTCGCCACATCATCGCCACGTCAGCATCAATCATTGAGTATCTAATCCTTATCTGACACGTGGCGGATAAGAATCTCATCGACCAATCAGAAGCCGCCACGTGTCACAATAATTGAAGCCCAACCTTTTGCCATGTGTCACCTTATCAGCTTATCCAGAATCTTCAAACCGGCGAACCAGAGCTTGCCACGTCGACAAAAGCTGGCGTAGCGATGCTGAAGGCCCTGGTATCGCGACGCTGGAAGCCTACCAATGCCTATAAATTGAGCTCGAGATTTCAGAATTGAATGTACCACACTCTCTCTTCTATTCTCTAAAGAGAGAGTTTCTCTCTCTAGATTCTTTAGCTTTAGTTTTTTTAGTTTTTTTAGTTTTTTAATTTTTAGTTTTGTAAATAATTTTAATTACGTTTTGTATTAATAGTAATTTAATTTTTAATTTTTACTTTTTACAGTTTTTACTATTTACCATGAGGAGGTAACTTCTCCAGCTAGGGTGAAAGGTAATTCTTTTACTATTACTATTTAGATTAATCTCCCTTAAAAATAATATATTCACTATTTAAAATATTGACTTAAAAAGGATACCGCCAGATTGGTCGGTTGGTAATTCATTTTAATCTGGTTTAACCTGACTAATAAAGGATACCGCCATATTGGTCGGTTGGTAATTTAATTTTGGTTCCGCCTTTATGGCTGGTTGGACTTAATTTGACTTAATCAGGTTACCGCCTATATGGCTGGTTGGAAAAAGAATCACAAGTCTATATATTATTTTATTGGAGATATCTAAATTAGTAGTAGTAAAAGTAATTCCTTTTACCTTAGCATTTTATTTTATTTTACTTTTCAGTTTTACTTTATGTCTTTTACTTTTCAGTATTTTTACTTTATGTCTTTTATTTTATTTAAGTTTTTACTAGCCGTAGTTATGTGTTAGTTATCTGGAGTTGTGATGAATTCTAATATCACCGGTTTATAAGGGGTTATTTTATAGTTTGGGTAATTTAAAGGTTTACTTATTAAGTCTTAAGCTTAATGCTTCTTGTTGTCTGATCACCAATAAGATTGATGTGGTAAATCTAAAATGAACTAGACATAGGAATTTTAGGTTTCAGCCTTAGACTTAATAGCCCGATCTTCCTTGAGGATAGATAACCCTTTAATAGATTTCCTTACAGGATAGGAATATACCTGTCGGGCGGGGGTAGCCATAATTGGAACTTAAACTTAATGAATCCAGATAATTTGGTTGACATAGACATATGGTTCAATTGGGTTAAACTGGGTATTTGCGTCTGACCATCGATAGAGGCTTTTGCATAATTTAGTGTTCCAGGTTAGTAAACTGATTTATTACGTAAACATAAAATAATCACTTCATCATTTAAAAGATATTAGAAGGATTCACAACCCTAGATCTTTGTGTCTTTTGTTATTTTCCTTAGTATTTTCTTTTGTCTTTTTATTTATTTTTTTATTTTGTAAAACCACTTTCAACCAATCAAACAATCATTCTCTTCACCCTCAATTAGATATTTGTAAATAAATAGATTCAATAATTAATAACAACAGTAGGAATTCAGTCCTCGTGGGATCGATATTTTTATACTACTTGAACGATACGTGCGCTTGCGTTATACGTGTGTGTTTACGCCGGTCAACGATCCAGATATATACTTCGATATTCATCTGATTCGTTCGGATCATACATCGTGGGGATGTGATGATCGAATAAATCGCATCAGATGATAATCATGCAAATCTGCAGACGAAAGTCTTTTCTCAGTAATTTGAGCGAACCGTATATAGTTCGGGTGTAAGACACTCGAGTGACTGGCTATAGGCCAAGTGGGAGATTGTTGGACAGTTATGACCCATAGCGTCACTATTTGTACAGATTATGGTGTTGTTGTACAAATTAACTATGTGACAAAGGAAATTGCTCTCTTATTATTGTGATTAGATCACCAAGATGTATAAATGATAGGAGGTCCTTATGATTAGTTCCTGGATTGAGATGATATGAGACAGTATCAATCCACGAAGGTTTAATCATTAAATATCCCTAGTCAGAGTATTATCGAGATTGGACATCGATAATGCGTAAAAGACTAGTATACACTTGTGCACATTATGAGGGCATAACGACATAGTTCTCATATATTTGGGTATAGGATACACATGCAAGTGTAGTAGGAGGTTGTGTTTTACCGATGGTACGGAAAACAGCTTCGATCTGGATAGACCCATCGGAATTCCATTAGTAGTATGATTATGTGTCTATGGAAGTCCGAAATCAGGGTAGGTGTATTTGGTCTTAACCTGAGACTTGCACCGCTAATACTTGCGACAATCAATATACTTTGGTTTTAGGTCGTCCAGGGCTTTAACAGGTTTTGTGTACGCCTCTGCTGGGTATATTGAGAATCGTAGTGTGTTGGGTGTGATGTCGAGATAGAAGTATCACTCCAGTCATAGTGGAGTTGATGGTCACGTAGGATACGAGACTGGTTCTCTTATATGCTGCAGCTATCGGGATATTATGAATATGTCATGTTTATCCGATTATAGAGACTAGTTACCAGAGATCCGATATGTGTTTCGTACGGGGCAGACACGATTCCAGCCCCAGGCCTTGCACGTGACATCCGATACTGGATCGAGATATGCAATACTACGTATACTACGCCTGATATAGATAGCTTATTCCTGTAAGCATGTTTCTGGAGAATTGGGTAGGCATGGCGCTTTGCTAGAAGCCAACCTTGTCTTGTAAATCGGTATAAATGTAGTACTAGGTACTTACGTGTTCGGATAGTCCGACGACCGTATTTACTGCCAATATATCCGGGGATCTCATGGGTCGCTTCCCGAAGATTCACCGATGACGTATGACTCGCACTTTATTAATCTAGGATTAATTAAATGAGAGAGAAAATTAATATGGGGTTAATTACAGAGATATTTTATCTGGGATAAAATATCATTTAAAGAGAGAAAACGATTAATTTGGAATTAATCGATAAATTAATATATTCGATATATTAAATGAAATTGGATTTCGACGCGGAATTGAAATTAGATTTTAATTCGGGCGAACGAGTAATTTAAAATTAATTCGTTAGCGATGTGAATAGTAATTTTGCTAGGCATAATTATTTAATTATGTCGCAACGGAAAATTCGTTAATTTGGAATTAGCGAACCCGAGCCCGGGAGTGTTTACGGACGCACTCGCATTTCGAATTCAAGTGCGGTCACAAGTCACATTAAACGTCAAATCACTAGTCAATCAATTGATATGATGTCTAGTCACTTTGAGTGATATGACAACTTGTCATTGTGATTGATGGTGGTAGTTGGAGAGCTTTAATGCTTTTGTCTTTTTGACTTTTTGAAATTCAAAAAAAAATTGGTATATGTTTAATTGATTTTGGAAATCAATTAACTAATACACAAAACTAATCTCTCTCTCCTTTTCTCTTCCTCTCTCTCACGCCCAAGGGGCTGCACATCTTCTTCTGTTTCAGCTAACTGCCGTGAGTTATGGAGAAGCAAAGAGTGATTTTTGTGGCAAAAATCAAGAATGCTAGCACATAAATGAGTCTTGCGAAAGTGATAGGGAACCGCAAACGTGAGCTTGGAATCACATCACGAAAGCTTGGAGCTTGGAAGTTGATTCATTGCCGCATTTGGAGACCAAAAACAGTCCACTGCCGTGAAGAGCATGGAGGGGAGCTTGAAGTTTTTGTGTTCGACGCATCGCTCAACCGCTCGATGTAAGTATTCCGCAACTTCCTCCTGTAATCGTTCTTATGTTTCTTGCTTGATAATCGATACTCGAGACTTAGAGATTTCCCAACAATTGTATCAGAGCAAGTAAAAGCATGAAACTTGAATTTAGGGTTAAAATTGGGTAAATTGATTTTGAGCATGATTTGGTTGAATTGTTTGATTAAGTATGCTTAAATGATGTTTTATTGAAGATTGATTGGATCAATTTCATGAAAAATGGATTTAATCATAGCAACGGGTAAAAGGTTTCATCGTAATGGACACCATGTTGATGACGATATCTTTTCGATACAAACCTAGCTTTGTACGTTTTTTTGTTACAATCCATGTCTGTCTTCACCATGAAGACCCATTTGCTACTAATAGGCACAATGCCTTCTGGTACATCAACCAATGTCCAAACTTAGTTGGTATACATGGAATCCATTTCGGACTTCATGGCATCTTGCCATAAAGTAGAGTCAATACCTTATATCACTTCCTCATACGTAGTCGGTTTGTATTCCTTAATAAGATTAATATCTACATTAGGTGAGATAAGAAACCGATACATATAAGGTTGTTTTCTGACACTCTCCGACCTACGCGGTTCTTGTGTATTAGAAGATTATGGAACAGTCTCATCTTTGATGAACTGTTTGTGTTCCGTAAGGGGATCGGTGCCAGGAACAGTATCACTCTGATTTTCAACGAGTTCTACTTTCCTCCCGCTTATTACTGCATCTATGAATTCCTTTTCGAGGAAAACTGCATGAAGAGCAACAAATATTTTGTTCTCTTGTGGGTTGTGGAAATAATATCCTTTGTTTCCCTAGGATAACCAACTAAAAATAGGCACTTATCCGATTTGGGTTCTAGTTTGGTACCATCCAAACATTTAACATATGCCCAACATGCCCAAATCTTCAGGAATGAGAAACCCGATTTCTTTCCTGTCCATATTTCATATGGAGTCTGTCCAACAGACTTTGACGGAACCTTATTCAAAATAAATATTGCATTGTTCAATGCGTATCCCCTGAATGAATTTGGTAGCTCAGTGCGACTCATCATTGACCTTACCATGTCCAACAAAGTTCGATTTCTCCGTTCGGACACACCGTTCAATTGAGGTGTTCCGGGAGGAGTCCATTGTGAAATAATACCATATTCTTTTAAGTAATCTTGAAACTCATTGCTTAAGTATTCTTCACCACGGTCCAACCGTAATGTTTTTAATACTTTTACCAGTCTGTTTTTCTACTTCGTGTCTAAACACTTTGAATTTATCAAAAGTTTTCGACTTGTGTTTCATAAGATACACATAACCATAACGCGATGCAACATCCGTAAAGGTTACGAAGTATTCATAACCTCCTCTAGCTTAGCTAGACATGGGCCCGTATACGTCACTATGATCGATGGCTAACAACTCGGTGGCACGTACACATTTACCGCTAAAAGGCATTTTAGGCATTTTGCCTAATAAACTAGATTCACAGACGTCATATGAAATAGAATCAAATCCATCCAAGTATCCACTCTTCGAAAGTGTGGATATACGAGTCTTGTTAATGTGTCTCAGACAATAATGCCACATATAAGTTTCATCTGTTTTACTCAATTTGAGCCTTTTGTTTGTCATGTTATATGTTTGAGATTCATTTATACTCAAAATATAAAGACTATTTTTAACATCTGCTGTACATATCAAAATGTCATCTTTATAAACAAAACACCAGTGTTCCTGAATACAAATATATACCCGCATCAGGTTAAACAAGATACAGAGATGATGTTCCTAGTCAAACTAGGTACAAAATAACAGTCACCTAATGTAATTTCATGCCCCAATGGCAGATACGGAACATAGGTCCCAACGGCCAAAACAGCGACTCTCGTCCCATTTCTGACTTGTAGGTCGATCACGCCTGAAGTCAGTATCCTGCTAATCAGCAGATCCTGCACACCATTACAAATGTGAGTACCACATCCAAAATCAAAAATCCAATTTTTAAAACCAGTATTGGACATGTTTATAACAAACATACCTAAAGCCGGAGCCTTGCCCGTCTTCACTTCCTTCAACTCTACCTTGTACTCACGGTAGTCACGCTTCTAGTGACCCCGTTTCCCACAATGTAGGCAGGCGTCTTGGGATATTTCTTTAGTCTTCCAAAAGACTGTGATGATTTGGCCTTGCCCTTTTTCTTCTTTTTCTTCACACCTCCAGAAGCCTTCGGCCAAGCCTTGGCCTTCTGAGATGTCGAAGTAAGATGCGCTTCGTGCTTCTTACCCTTCAGAAGCTATGGCTCAGCTTCTTTCAGCAACGCCATTTACTCTCCAAGAGTCTTTTCTTGGTGCATCATATTGTAGTTCATGAAAAACCCGCCTCAGCAATCGGGCAGAGACTGTAAGATCAAATCTATAGAAGTCTCGGCCTTTAAGGTTATGCTCAGCTGACCTAGCTGTTCGATGTCAGCAATCATCTGCGACACATAGTGCTCGACAGATGTACCCTCTGACACACGCGAGCGAAAGAGCTTCTTTTACAATTCATACTTCTGTGATCTAAGGTTAGATCTGTAAAGATCCTTCATTTTCAACATCATACTATAAGGATTCAATCCTTTATTGTGACGACGAAACTGAGGAGTCATTGCAGCAAGCATGACAGATTGAGCACTAAAGTTATCATCACGATGAGTCTTCCAAAGCTCATGCTCTACTATTTTCTCAACTCCGGGCTCAGGCCCGAGAGGTTTCTCTATGACACAGAGTAACTTCTCGTCTCCCAGGAATATCCTAGGATTCATCTCCCAATATAGAAAATTGGAGCCGTTAAAGACATTATCGCCCATGATGATGTCCCTAACGCTAATCTTTCCAGCCATCTCGATTACAATAGTCCAACTATCCAATCAACGATTTTGGGTACACTCAGAATGAAATGGTTATTATAGTCCAACTATATAACCAACTACATGGAGAGTAATGTCTTGTACAGTCTAACTGTTCAATGAAAGCAATAAAAGATATTAGTCCAACTAATATATATTTATAACGACGATAAATAAAAATAAAAGAGCGTTTTTAGTAAGTATTAAACGAAATTGCAAATTTAATACTGGCCTCCCACTATTTTTCGGCGAGCCTCTAACCCTCTGTGGAGTACTCGGGAAAATCCATTTTCCTAGTGGGCTAGGATGCCGTTAAATAACACACAACCTTGACTTTGGCCAACAAACTGTATTAAACTTAACTAGGTAGATCTCTAAGATCAATTGGATCCCATCCAATTCCTAGATCCGGTAGGTGGACCTCCAAGTCCAAAACATATATCCAATATATTTCCTAACCTTTTCCTCTGAATCAACTAAGCCTTGGCATTGGCTCAACAAGCTTAATGATTCCAGCTAAGTGTGACCCATTGACAGTGGGAAAGCTTCATAATCCACGTCGATGTACAGAAGTGACTGGGACTTTGGCCAACAAGTCACAACTACCCAAGACATGCGATATATAACAAAGCTTTCGTGGTTCAAACACATCCGCGATAGACAGTGATCTTGACTTTGGCCAACAAATCAAAGTCAATCTTGGATCTTGAGAGGGAACCACTCAATGGAAGGAAAACATTTAATATTAAAGTGAGGATTTTTCCCGTAAATTGGCAACCAATTTATTATCTTTGATTATGTATCATCATACACCCTTAAACATGCATTCTAAAAGCATAATAAGGCACGATAAATTAATAATGATATGCGGATGGATATATAATACAATTTGTTCCTAGAACAAATCTCTCTATTTCTCTCTCCCGCTAGCACTTTACATTATTCTACCCAATTACACAACACTAAAAGAAACCTCATTTACATTTAGGGGAATTGGTGAGAATAGAAATACAAAGAGAATCGGAGGTGAAAGGCTGGACACGCAGGTCCAATTTAATAAATTCCAAATTTACAACAATTTCCAAAATTGCCCCCATCCCAACTAATATCCATCCGATATACATTATTAATACAAATAAATCAAAGTATTCACATAAAGCATGCTGTCAATCATTCTAATTCAATTAATTGATCTTTGATTAGTGACCATCCAATGTTCATACAATGGTTTGATTTGCGCGAGTCCAACACGTTTAAAAATAAATATTCAAAGTAAGTATTCTTGAATTATATCGAACTACAATTTTAAATTGTATCCAATACTAATTCTTGTTTAATTCCAAATTAAACAATTACACTTATTTTAGTGCCTTTTGGACTTGGATTCCAAATCCAATCCAATTGGGTCTCAAAGGCCCAATTAACATCCAATTCCAATTCAATTAAAGTCCAATGAGCTTTCAATTAATTCTTTAGGCATGGGCTGTGGCAATTATGGATCCAACCCAAGATGCCAAGGCCCAATTAGGAATCACCCCATGCCAAAAATCAATTTAGGCCCATTAGGCCTAATTAAATTATTAAAGGCCCAATGTCATATTTTGGACTTTATGGAAATGGTTTTAGGCCCAATTGGATCCAACCCAATTGTCCAAAACCATACTTGGCCCAACCAAGCCCATTAGCCCAAATACAATAATATTAAATTAACATAATATTCCAAAATCATATTAATTCATTTAAAGTGTAATTAACATAATTAATCAATTAATCTAATGTTTCCAAAATACTAATTAATCCAATTAATCATGCTTAAATATTCCAATTCATGTCCAACACAAATTGAAGCAAAATCAACTCATTCAACATGCTTCAAACTCACGGCAATTACATGAAATAACATCCAATTTTGATTTCAATCCAATTAAATCAAAAATCAATATTCATTTCATGCATTTAACATATCCAATTGTCAAATTTCAAAAAACATCATGAGTTCTTCCAAGGGTAACATTCAGCCATGTCATAAGATTTGGGGAAATTTTTGATCCAATCAATTTCTCAAATCTAATGATGCACAAATCCAATTCATCATCATCTAAACACAACCAAACAATCAATTTGGAAAAATCATGCTCCAAGCAAAAATACCCAAATTAAAGTTAAGAACCCTAGAATTTAAATCATGCTTAGATTGGCTCTTGATACCATTGTT
Source organism: Zanthoxylum bungeanum (assembly GCA_019454045.1). Classification (NCBI taxonomy): domain Eukaryota; kingdom Viridiplantae; phylum Streptophyta; class Magnoliopsida; order Sapindales; family Rutaceae; genus Zanthoxylum; species Zanthoxylum bungeanum. Next base: position 706,524 of record SKCR01031959.1, read on the forward strand.
AGTGTGCTACACATGCCCAAGGTCTCTAAACAAGATTTGTGTGAATAAATCAAGTGAAAGTAGCAGAAATACTCACATTGATCTGTTGAGGATTCAAAACTTTCTTTGTTGGATGTAGAAGCTCCAAGCTTGAAAACGAGTTCCAAACTCTCGGGTGAGTTTCCCTATCACCTTATTTAACTCTCAAAGTGCTAGCAATGGTGAATTTTTGCAACAAAAATTCAAGAACAAGAGGGAGAAGTTCACACCCAAAGGGGGAAGAAAGAGAGAAGATGAATAGTTCACTTTCAAAAAGTGTTGACTTGGTTAGTGTGTTGTGTAATAAATCTAATTTATATTTTGCCAACCACTTCCATCACAAGTTGACAAGTGATGTGAGTTATGTCCCACCCAATTAAATTCCAAATTTAAGTTGGCTTACACAACACACTTTGGGCTCGGGTTCGTTTAATCCGATTAAATGAATTTTCCATTAAAAACGACATAATTAAATCCAATTTAATTAAATAATAATTCCTAGTAAAATTATTACGAAAGTCACTAATGAATTAATTCCAAATTAATTCGTTTGCCCGAATTAAAATCTAATTTTAATTCTGCATTGAAATCCAATTTCAATTTAATATATCCAATATATTATTTTAGCCCAAATAAATAAATTAAATAGAAAAATCCAATTTATCAATTAAATTTATTTAATCGATTAATTCCAAATTAATCGCGTTCTCTCTTCTAGACGAATTAATCCCAGATTAATTTTTGCCGTAATTAATCCCAGATTAATTTTCTCTCTCATAATTAATCCCATATTAATTTTGTTCGAGTCAAATGTCATTGGTGAATCTTTGGGAAGAGACCCAAGAGATCCATGGATATGTTGGCAGTAAATACGGTCATCGGACTATCCAAACATATGCGTACCATGTACCACGTTCTCACCGATTTACAAGACATGGTTGGCTTCTAGCAAAGCACCGTGCCTACCCAATTCTCCAGAAATATTTAACGAGGAATATATAATCTGTATCAGGCGTAGTATATAATGTATTGCGTAATATGATCCAGTATCAGGCGTAGCATATATCGGATCACTAACAACTAGTCTCTGTAATCTGATAATCATGACCTAGTCATACTATCCCGATAGCTGCAGCATTTAAGAGTAGTAGTTTTGTATCCTATGTGATCATCATCTCCATATGACTGAAGTGATACTTCCATCTGACATCACACCCAACACACTACGATTCTCAGTATACCCAGAAGAGGTGTACACAGAACCTGTTAAAGCTCCGGACGACCAAAACCAAAGCATACTGATTGTCGCAAGTATTAGCGATGTAAGTCTCAGGTTAAGACTACATACACCTACCCTGATTCGGATTCCCATAGACACAAAGTCATAATACCAATGGGACTCCGATGGGTCTATCCAGAGCGAAGTTGTTCTCGGTCCAACAGCTAACATAACCTCTTATCACACTTGCATAAGTATCCAATACTTAAATATATGAGAACTATGCCGTTAAGCTTCCATAACACGCACAAGTGTAATACTAGTCTATTCCGCATTATCGATGTCCAGTCTCAATAATACTACGACTAGGGATATTTAATGATTAAATATTTTGTGGATTAATATTGTCTCATATATTATTTATCCGGTACTAATCATATGAACTTTTATCATTTATATATCCTAGTAATCCAATTACAAAATGATAAAAGAGCAATTTCATTTGTCACATAGTTAATTTGTACAAAAACACAATGTCTATTACAAATAGTGATGTTATGGGTCATAATTGTCCAACAAGCTTGATGCAAGATCCAATCTACCTATCATTTGTTGAAATGGTTGGAGAACCTCCAAGGTGTGCAGGCTTGACTCCAAGATCCAATCTTGTTTCCAATGCTACTAAGCTTCACTTAAAGATCCAATCTTGATTTCTCCTAGATGAAATGTTGTAGAGACCACACAAGCTTCTCTAATCACTTCTCTAGCTTAGGCTAATCTCTCAAGAATTAATTGTGTATAGCTTACTCAAGCTTTTACTTATGCTTATACTTGTAATTAAAACCTTCTTTAAGTTTTCTATTTATAGCAAAACTTAGGTAATTTTTAATCAATAAATGTCTTATCAAACATTAGGTATGCTTAATTAAATTCATCCAAATATTCATAATTAGGTGTGACTAATCTCATTGTCTACCACTTTGATTTAAGTAAATTAAATCAAGACAATTTTTACTTAATGGATTAGTTCAATGTCTACCACTTTGATTTAATCCAATTAAATCAAGACATATAGATTTACACCTATCAATACAAATTTAGAATTACCAAAATATCCTCAAATGGTAGAGATATTTATTAATTTATAATTAAGCACTTGTGTAATTATGAATCAATCCAATTAATCCAATTAGGTGAAAGTAAATAATCAATGTTATCCAATAACGCTTGATTATCTTACTTGATAATTTTAATATTGAATATTATCTTTTATCAAAATTAATCGGCTACCTAAGTGGTCAATGAGTACACTTCATATTGGGACTCTCTAAGTTCAGACACGTTCGTCATATAAGCCTAGCTAATATGTACGCAATTCGGCCACCTCCGAATTTACGAAGAACACGAACGACCTTTCTGAACTATACAAATCGAGGTTATCACATATGTTTAACAATCCCTCCGTCGTAGGCTATCCGAGTTGTGCTTAGGAAATATATAATATACCATCAAGTTTTCGAGAAGCACATCTCATGTCGACATGTCCACGATTCTTCATAACTAATGCGATCCACCCTAGGTGATCGGCTTTGGCCAAAGCTTTACGAATTGTGACTTTACTAACATGAATACCTAAACCACTTATGATACACATACGGGCCAATATATTTTATCTTGCTTCGCACTTGATTACTGAGTGCATTGGTCCACACCCAAAAAATATCTAGAGGCCAGACCATGAAAGGTTTCTGTCATACATGGCATCAAAGTGTGGAGGATGTCACAAAAAATCAATGATGTTCTATAGTCAAAGGATTACATATGCTACTTGGCTCGAGGAGATTCCTATTGACGGTGGTGTGTACTTCCAAATATTAGGAATCACATGTGATTCATTTAGTATTCATTCCAACAAATACCTACACGTCTATACGAGCTTCTAAAGCTCATGGTACATCAGGTTTAAACCATTGGAACTCCAATTCCAATATACGACATGTGCTAGTCTTCTAGGTTATAGGAATTCGACCGTATTCCAAAACCAACGACTAGGAATATATTTATACTTTAAGAATAGTTTACTATAGTAATACATATCCCAATGTCGGAAAACCTAGTGTCCAGTATTACTACAAGACTAATCCAAGGTCGATTTCATTCTTAGCATATCTATACATCAATCTAATACGCATAATGACAATACCATTAATAAGGTATAAAATGAAAATATAGTTATGTTATTAATAAATAATAAAATATACAATACAGTGTTCGGATTGGCGCTCCAAGCTCCAACTCCAGCAAGATCAACTTTGGTGAAGAGATCGTTGTCCTAACCATTTTTAGGACTAGAGGTAATGACCTGACCGTCTCACCTATTCTTTATTTACTTAGAATTCTCATCCTCACATGACTAACAAGCTTGTACCCTATGTATTTTGCTGGTGTGCCCACCGAAGGTGCATTACCAGGTCAGGGCGATGGTGCAATTGGCATCTTGGTAAACAAGCCACTATCGGAATATAGTCAATTGTTCTGCCTTTATCGATATAGGCCTCATACGCGGTAACCCTCTCCCGATCAATAAAAAGTCCAATATATACTAACTAACTAACATCTTGCTTACTTTCTTTACAGTTGAATCCCTCTGTCGAGCCATATAGGTTACAAATAACGAATGGGATGAGGCTCGGGCTGAGGCTACATCTCAGGCATCAGAGCTAAAGTTGCTGCAGGAAAATGCAGCTATGACCGAGGTAGAGCATGATAAGACCAAGACTGAGCTGACCATGGCCAAGGACGAGATAACCAAGACCAAGAATGAGTTGGACAATTTGCAGACCCACCTCGTTGATCGCATTGAAATAGTGAGGATCGAGACCTTTATTGAAGGGTTGTAGCAATCTATTGATCTCATCGCTGACACTTATCCTGACTTGGACCTGAGCATGCTCCACCGGGTCTTGAAGATCTCAAAGAGGGAGATTTTTTTTAGGAGTCCTACGACAGGAGGACTCCTGAAGAATCTGACTTGGCTCGTGACTCGTCTTCTCTGGCCTCCATGCTCCCTGCTGCTGAAGAGGTATCTGCCCCTTCTACTTCTGTTGTTGTTGCTGTTGCACCTCACTATATTGTCTCCACTTCTGCCGATGTTGCCCATGTTGTTGTTGTCATAGCTTCTCCTACAGTCCCTACCGTTCTGATCGAAGATGTTCCCGACTCTTCTGTTATTGTAACCGACTCCCCCCGTGACAAATCCTGAGGGGGACAAAATTATAACTCAATAGTGAATTTAATAAAACTTTTATTTTGTGTTCTTATTTTGTATATCTTATTTTACTCACACTGAAACACACACTGAGTAAATACCCGATCTAGGGCACTCGTCCACCTTTTAGTACTTAGCAATATTTCCTACCTATAAAAGCAATCTTAACAATAACTCGGTAATATAAATGGACTAATCACATCAACTGACTCAATATGGATTCCTTTTTCACAATGAATATTGGTTTCTAAGCACATTAATGGATTGATTCACTCTAAAAAACATTTTTTCGACCAAACCAATAATCCGTCCAATACCTCAATTGTGACGCCTCAATGAGGCTAATCATTCGAGCCTGATGTCTTAAGGCACCTTTCAATAATTAGCAAATTTTCAATCCTCCAAAGAGATCCTTCATTGATGAAGACCATTTCTATTCCCGATCACATTTAAAATGTGATCCAATACACAATTGACTATAAAATCACCCGACCAACTGTAAATGATGTCTTGATGTTGTCATCCCATTCTTTGAGCCGAACCAAGTCAACATTGGTTGGCACTTAGCCAAAAACTGAGGCTGGTTACTCATCTATATTCCTCTTGTATTCATTATGAAGCTTGATAAAAAAAATAGCCAAATGAAAGATATCCACGTGAGGGATCCCAACCCTCTTATTACTGTTCACCTCAACAGAGCTATGGGGAAGAAACTCCGACCCAATACCATTCATAACCACTATCAACACATATTTTACAATTAGCATACATGTATTCTAAATACTTATATGTATTTGTTTGAATCTAATCACAAACCATTTTAGAATCCCAATTAGAAATGTCTCATGAACAATTCTAGTTCACCTAAAGGTGGTCAAGTGAATCTAGAATGGTAGCCATAGCTTTAAGCTTTATTTTGAGTTCCAAACTCTTATTAGTTGTTTCATGTCCAACATGAACGTCTTTGACCTAATTCATAAGCATGTTGTGTTTATACTTCTAAAGTATCCTAACACAAGTTGATTAGCCTTATTTCGATATTAAGCTATGTGATCATGCATCTAATACACAAAAGAATATAGCTTATGAGAAGATCAAATATTACCTAGTAAGCTTGAAGCAAGATCCAATCTACCTATCATTTGTTGAAATGGTTGGAGAACCTCCAAGGTGTGCAAGCTTGACTCCAAGATCCAATCTTGTTTCCAATGCTATTAAGCTTCACTTCAAGATCTAATCTTGATTTCTTCTAGATGAAATGTTGTAGATACCTCACAAGCTTCTCTAATCACTTCTATAGCTTAGGCTAATCTCTCAAGAATTACTTGTGTATAACTTACTCAAGTTTTTACTTATGCTTATACTTGTAATTCAAACATTCCTTAAGCTTGCTATTTATAGCAAAACTTTGGTAATTTTTAATCAATAAATGTCTTATCAAACATTAGGTATGCTTAATTAAATTCATCCAAATATTCATAATTAGGTGTGACTAATCTCATTGTCTACTACTTTGATTTAAGTAAATTAAATCAAGATAATTTCTACATAATGGATTAGTTCAATGTCTACCACTTTGATTTAATCCAATTAAATCAAGACATATAGATTTACACATATCAATAAAAATTAAAAATTATCAAAATATCCCCAAATGGTAGAGATATTTATGAATTTATAATTAAGCCCTTGTGTAATTATGGATCAATCTAATTAATCCAATTAGGTCAAAGTAAATAATCAATGTTATCAAATAACACTTGATTATCTTAGTTGATAATTATAATATCGAATATTATCTTTTATCAAAATTAATCGGCTACCCAAGTGCTCAACGAGTACACTTCATATTGGGACTCTCTAAGTTCAGACACGTTCGTCATATAAGCCTAGCTAATATGTAAGCAATTCGGCCACCTCCGAATTTGCGAAGAACACGAACGACCTTTCTGAACTATATAAATCGCGGTTATCACATATGTTTAACAATCCCTCCGTCGTAAGCTATCTGAGTTGTGCTTAGGAAACATAGAATATACCATCAAGTTTCCGAGACACACATCTCATGTCGACATGTCCATGATTTTTCATAACTGATACGATCCACCCTAGGTGATCGGCTTTGGCCAAAGCTTTAAGAATCGTGACTTTACTTACTTACGGGCCAATAGATTTTAACTTGCTTCGCACTTGATTACTGAGTGCATCGGTCCACACCCAACGAACATCTAGAGGCCAGACCATGAAAGGTTTCTGCATACATGGCTTCAGAGCTAAAGTTGTTATAAGAAAAGGCAGCTATGACCGAGGTGGAGCATGATAAGACCAATACTGAGTTGACCATGGCCAAGGACGAGCTAACCAAGACCAAGAATGAGTTGGACGACTTGCTGACCCACCTCGTTGATCGCATTGAAATAGTGAGGATCGAGACCTTTATTGAGGGGTTGTAGCAATCCATTGATCTTATCGCTGACACTTATCCGGACTTGGACCTGAGCGTGCTCCACCGGGTCTTGAAGATCTCAAAGGGGGAGATTTTTTTTAGGAGGCGTACGACAGGAGGACCCCTGAAGAATCTGACTTGGCTCGTGACTCGTCTTCTCTGGCCTCTATGGTCACTTCTACTAAAGAGGTATCTGCCCTTTCTTCTTCTGTCGTTGTTATTGCTGCACCTCACTCTATTGTCTCCAATTCTGCTGATATTGCCAATGTTATTGATGTCATAGTTTCTCTTACAGTCCCTAATGTCCTGACCGAGGATGTTCCTGACTCTTCTATTATTGTAAATCCTGAGGGGGACAAAATTATAACTCAATAGTGAATTTAATAAAACTTTTATTTTGTGTTCTTATTTTTTGTATATCTTATTTTACTCCTACTGAAACACACACTGAGTAAAGACCCGATGTAGGGCACTCTTCCACCTTTCAATACTTAGCAATATTTCATACTTGTAAAAGCAATCTTAACAATAACTCGGTAACATAACTGGACTAATCATATCAACTGACTCCATATGGATTCCTTTTTCACAATGAATATTGGTGTCTGAGCACAATAATGGATTGATTCGCTCTAAAAAACATTTTTCGACCAACCCGATATTTCGTCCAATACCTTAATTGTGATGCCTCAATGATGCTAATCATCTGAGCCTGATGTCTTAAGGCACATTTCAATAATTAGCAAATTTTCAATCCTCCAAAGGGACCCTTCATTGATGAGGACCATTTCTATTCCCAATCACATTTAAAATGTGATCCAATACACAATCGACTATAAAATCACCCGACCAACTGTAAAACCTCCATGATGCCTTGATGTTATCATCTCATTCTTTGAGCCGAACCAAGTCAACATTGGTTGGCACTTAGCCAAAAACTGAGGCTGGTGTCCCCATCTATATTCCTCTTGTATTCATTATGAAGCCTGATAAAAAATAGCCAAATGAAAGATATCCACGTGAGAGATCCCAACCCTCTTATTATTGTTCACCTCAACAGGGCTATGGGGATGAAATTCTGACCCAATACCATTCATAATATGATGATTCTGATGAGACCTGACCATTGATACTATTCCAATAAAGGCCATTAGGACAAATTCCAACCCCACGCCACTCACTAACCCGAGGGAGATCGACCCTCTTACTACTGTTCATCTCGAGAGTATTATGTGGGAGAAACTCTGACAACATGCCAATCATAATAATAAGGCCTCGGCGGAACAAATCCAGCCTCAAGCCAGTCAATAAACTCGATCAAGAGGAAATGGATCCTCACTGTTCCATTTAAACAGTAAGGCATCGGCGGAACGAATCCAGCCTTGAGCCATACAATTAACTTGGCCACAAAAGAATAGACCATCCCTATGCCATTTAAACAGTAAGGCCTTGGAGAAACGAATCATGCCCTGAGCCACATAATAAACTTGGCCACAAGTGAATGAACCTTCCTCATGTCATTCTCATAAATAATAATAATAATAATAATAATATAATAATAATAATAATAATAATAATAAGGCATCAGTGGAATGAATACAGCCCCAAGCCATGCAAATATCTTGGCCACAAGTGAATGATCACTCTTTGTGCCATTCTCATAATAATAAGGCCACAACAGAATGAATCCAACCCCGAAACAATATAAAAACTCGGCCACAATGAAATGAACTCTCATTGTGCCTTTCATATAATCACAAGGCCCACTGGGAAGTACCCAACCTCGATCCAATCAAAAAGCATGGCCACAAGGGAATGAGCCCACATTGTGCCATTCTCATAATAATAAGGCCTCTGTGGGACGTATCTAACACTGAGCCAATCGACAAGCTTGGCCACAAATGAATGAACTATTCTTGTGCCATTTTCATAATAACAATGCCTCGGTGGGACGTACCCAACTCTGAGCCATTCAAACTGAAAGACCATGAGAGACGATATTTCAACCTCGAATCAATCATGGCTAACATCGGTCATGGCTTCTCACCTCATGCAGTATAAAAACAAAGCAAAATGACAAGGTTACGTGGGTGACATTGTAAATGTTCTAGGAACATCATAATAGTATCAGAGCCTCCTAAGTCTGATTTGGAATTCTAGGGTTCTTAAACTTTAATTTGGGAATTTTGTGGTTGGAGCTTGATTTTCTTAAATTGATGGTTTGGTTGAGTTTATATGATGTTGAATTGGATTTGTGCATCATTGATTTTGTGAAAAATGATTAGATTAATTTTCCCCAAATTCACATGCTTGGTCGAAAGTTACCTTAGGTTGCTCATGGTGGAATTTTTGAAATTTAACAATTGGATGTGTTGATGGCATGAAATGAATCTTAGATGTTGATTTAATTAGATTGAAATCAAATTGGATGTTAATTTTGTTGCCATTGCCATGAGCTTTGTAACATGTTATTAGATTGATTTTGCTTCAATTTGTGTTGGACATGAATTGGAAATGTAGAGCATGATTAATTGAATTAATTAGTGTTTTGGAAGCATTAGATTAATTAATTAATTATGGTAATTACACTTGAATTGAATTAATTTGTAATTTGGAATAATGAGTTAATTTAATTTATTGTATTTGGGCTTAATGGGCTTGGTTGGGCCAAATTTGGTTTTTGAAAATTGGGTTGGATCCAATTGGGCCTAAAACCTTTTCCATAAAGTCCAAATATGATAATTGGGCCTTTAAAATTTTAATTGGGCCTAAATTGATTTTTGGCATAGGGTGATTCCTAATTGGGCCTTGGCATCTTGGGTTTGACTCATAATTGCCAAAAGCCCAAGCTTAAAGAATTAATTAAAAGCCCATTGGACTTTAATTAAAAAGTATTGGATACTAATTGGGCCTTTGAGACCCATGTAGATTGGATTTGGAATCCAAGTCTAAAAGGCACTTTTAAAAGTGTAATTATTTAATTTGGAATTAAATATTAATTAGTATTGGATACAATTTAAATTGGATTTACAAATGTAGTTCGATATAATTCAAGAATACTTACTTTGAGTATTTATTCTTAAACCAGTTGGACTCGCGCAAATCAAATCATTGTTTGAACATTGGATGGTCACTAATCGTAGATTAATTAATTGGATTATATTGATTGATAACATGCTTTGTGTGAATACTTGGATGTATGAATGAATAATGTATATCGGATGTATATTAGAAGGGTGAGGGCAATTTTAGAAATTATTGTAATAAATTTAGAATTTATTAAATTGGACCTGTGTGTCCAGTCTATTACCTCTTTTCTCATTGTATTTCTCTTCTCACCAATTCCCCTCAATGTAAATGAGATTTCTTTAGAAGTATTATGTAATTGGGTAGAAATATATATGAATAGTGCTAGCGGGAGAGAGGAAAGGGAGAGAATTTATTCTAGGAACAAAGTTTGTTATATATTCATCCGAATATCATTATTATTTTATTCGTGCCTTATTATGTTTTTAGAATGCATGCTTAAGGGTGTATGATGAGACCTAATTAAAGATAATAAATTGGTTGCCAAATCGCGATAAAAATCCTCATTTTATATTAAGCTTTTTCCTTCCATTGAGTGATTCTCTCTCAAGATCCAAGATTGGCATTGGTTTGTTGGCCAAAGTCAAGACCTTTGTCCATCGCGGATGTGTTTGAATCGTGAAAGCTTTGTTCCATATCGTACGCCTTGGGCAAGTTGTGATTTGTTGGCCAAAGTCAAGGTTACTTCTTGTTCATCGGCCTCAATTACGAAGCTTTCCCACTGTCAATGGGTCACGCTTAACTGGTTTCATTAAGCTTGTTGAGCCAAAACCAAGGCTTAGTTGATTCAGAGGAAAAAGGTTAGGCAATATATTGGATATATTGGCATATATTGGATATATATTTCGGACTTGGAAGTCCGCCTACTGGATCTAGGAATTGGATGGGATCCAATTGATCTTAGAGATCTACCTAGTTAAGTTTCATACAACTTGTTGGCCAAAGTCAAGGTTGTGTGTTATTTAACGGGATCCTAGCCCACTAGGAAACTAGGTCCCGAGTACTCCACAGAGGGTTAGAGGCTCGCCGAAAAATAGTGGGAGGCAAGTATTAAATTTGCAATTTCATTTAGATACTTGCCAATACGCGCTCATTTTTTTTCGTCATTAAAAATTTATATATATTAGTTGGACTAATATTCAATTGTTGTTTTAATTAAACAATTGGACTGTATTCAAACTACTTTATTTATAGTTGATTATATAATTGGATTATAGTAATCAATATATTTGAATTTAACCAATCAAATAGTAGTTGATTATATAGTTAGACTATAGTAATCATTATATTCGATTGTACCCGAAATCGTTGATTGGATAGTTGGACTATTGGAATCAAGATAACTGAAAGATTAGCGTTCAAAGAACATAATCCTGGGTGAAAATGTCTTTAAGCGGCTTCAATTTTCAAATTGGGAATAGAACCTCAGGATAGTCCTAGGAGCCGAGAAGTTACTTTATTTGATAGAGTGACATATCGGGCTTGAGCCCGGAGTTGAGCAAATAGTGGAGCATGAGGTTTGGAAGACTCATGGTGATGATAACTTTAGTGCTCAATCCGTTATGCTTGCCGCAATGACTCCTTAATTTCTTCGTCAGAACTAAGGATTAGATCCTTATAGTATGATATTGAAATTGAAGGATCTTCATAGATCTATTCTTAGATCTTAGAAGTACTAATTGCAATAAGAAAACTCTTGGAGAGTTAATGGCTATGCTCAAGGAGACAAAGCCAGAGTTTGCAATAAGGCAAGAAGCGCAAGGCGCATCTTACTTCGACATTCCGGAAGGCCAAGGCTTGGCCAAAGGCTTCTAGGGTATGAAAAAGGGCAAATGCAAAATCATTATAATAGAGCCGGAGCTTCTAAAAGGGCAAGAAGCGCAAGGCGCATCTTACTTCGACATCCCAGAAGGCTAAGGCTTGGCCGAAGGCTTCTGGGGGTGTGAAGAAAATGGCAAAGCTAAATCGTCACAGTCTTCTGGGAAGACAAATGACATATCCCAAGATGTCTGCCTAAACTGTGGCAAATATGGTCACTGAAAGCGTGACTGCCATATGGACAAGGCAGACATAAAGGAAGTGAAGATGGGCAAGGCTCTGGCTTCAGGTATGTTTGTTATAAACATGTCCACTGCTGGTTTTAAAATTGGATTTTAGATACTGGACGTGGTACATAAATACATATGTACTGATGTGAAGGATCTGCTGATTAGCAGGAGACTGGCTTCAGATGAGATCGACTTATGAGTTGGAAACGGGACGAGAGTCGCTGTTTTGGCCGTAGAATACTTCGTAACCTTTACGGATGTGGCATCGCGTTATAGTTATGTGTATCTTATGAAACACAAGTCATGAACTTTTGAGTAATTCAAAGAGTTTCGACACGAAGTAAGAAAACAGACCGGTAAAAGTATTAAAAATATTACGGTCGGACCATAGTGTAAAATACTTAAAGATATGAGTTTCAAGATTACTTGAAAGAGTATGGTATTCTTTCACAGTGGAATCCTCCCGGGACACCTCAATTTGATGGTGTGTCCGTACAGAGAAACCGAACTTTGTTGGACATGGTAAGGTTAATGATGAGTCGCTCTGAGCTACTAATTTCCTTCTAGGGATACGCATTAAACAGTGCAATACTTATTTTGAATAAGGTTCCATCAAAAGTCTGTTGGACAAAATCTATATTAGATATGAACGGGAAAGAAACCGGGTTTCTCATTCCTGGAGATTTGGGAATGATGGGCATACGTTTGGATGATACCAAACTAGAACCAAAATCGGATAAGTGCCTATTTGTAATTGGTTGTCCTAGGGAAACCAAAGTATAGTACTTATACAACTCACAAGAGAACAATGTAATTATTGCTCTCCATGCGGGTTTCCTAAGAGGAATACCTATATGCAGTGGTAAGTGGGAGGAAAGTAAAACTCGATGAAAATCGGAGTAATACTGTTCCAGGCATCGAGTCATCACGGAACACCAACAGTTCATCAGGGATGAAACTGTACCAATAATCTTCGAATACACAAGAATCGCTTAGGTCGGAGAGAGTCAGAAAACAACCTGGGAGGTATGGGTTTCTGATCTCACCTCATGTAGATATCAATCTTATTGAGGAAGACGAACCGGCTACGTATGAGGAAGTGATACAAGGTATCGACTCCTTTTATGGCAAAGTGCCATGAAGTCCGAAATGGATTCCATGTATAACAACCAAGTTTGAACACTGGTTGATGTACCAGAAGGCATTGTGCCTATTGGTACTCTATGAGTCTTCAAGGAAGACATACATGTATGGCAATATATAAATGTACATAGCTAGGCTTGTACAGAAAGGGTATTGTCAACGACATAGTGTCGACTACGACGAAACCTTCTATCTATTGCCATGATTAAATCCATTTGGATAATGCTTGCTATTGCTGCATATTTCATTTACGAAATATGGAAAATGGATGTCAAAAACCGCTTTCCTTAACGGAAACCTTTTGGAGGATGTTTACAACATCCTGACGGTTTTGTCGTGCCAAAACATGCAAACAAGGTTTGGAAGTTAAATCGATCCATTTATGGATTGAAGCAAACATAACGTTCTTGGAACCAACGTTTTGATAAGATCATAATGGTATATGATTTCATTCAAAACGAATATGATTCTTGTGTATATAAGAAGGTTAGTGGAAGCGCACTGACAATAAATGTCCTATAAGTTGATGATGTATTGCTTCTTAGCAATAAAATTCCCATAATATTATCGGTGAAAGCTTGGCTTTCATTAAAATTCTCCATGGAATACCTGGGAGAAGCAGGCTTCATTCTAGGAATAAAGATCTACTGGGATAGATCTAGAAAGCTGTTGACAACCCTCCCAGAACTCGTACGTTTTTGAAATGTATGTGACCTGATGTCTCATATACTTTGAGCATATGTAAACGCAGTCAGGCCAATCCAGGTGATGGTCACTGGATTGAAGTAAAGAACATCCTTGAGTATCTTGGACGAACTAATGATCCTTTATGGAAATATGGGGAAATGAGAACTTGAGGTGACTAGGTTCACCGCTGCAAGTTTCCAAACCGATAAAGATGACTGTTAGTCGTAATTAGGGTACATATTTAGTTTGAATAACTGAAAAGTAAGCTAGAAATCTTTCAAGCAAGATACTATTGCCGAATAAATAACAAAAGCGGAACATTGCTGCAACTAAGGCAGCAAAAGAAACATTTTGGATCTATATAATATTAATTGGATTAGGTATAGTTCTGTTAGCAGCTGAGCTTGGCTACAACGCAAGCTAAGGAACCACGGTCTCATCAATGATCCAAGTATATACTTCGACTATTTCATCTGATTCGTCAGATCATACATCGTGGCGATTTGATGATCAAATAAAACGCATCAGATGATAACATTGCAAATCCGCTGACGATAGCCGTTTCTCAGCAGAAATTTGAGCAACCCGTACATAGTTAGGTGTTAGACACTTGAGTGATTGGCTATAGGCCAAGTGGGAGATTGTTGGACAATTATGACCCATAACATCACTATTTGTACAGAACATGGCGTTGTTGTACAAATTAACTATGTGACAAAGGAAATTGATATTTTATCATTTGTAATTGGATTACCTGGATATATAAATGATAAAAGTCCATATGATTAGTACCAGATTAATAAGATATGAGACAATATTAATCCACTAAGTTTTAATCATTAAATATCCATAGTCGTAGTATTATCGAGACTGGACATCGATAATGCGGAATAGCCTAGTATTACACTTGTGCGTGTTATAGAAGCATAACGGCATAGTTCTCATATATTTGGGTATTGGATACTCATGCAAGCATAATAGGAGGTTCTGTTTACCGATGGTACGGAAACAGCTTCACTCTGGATAGGCCCATCGGAAACCCATTGGTAGTATGACTATGTGTCTATGGGAATCCAAATCAGGGTAGGTGTATTTGGTCTTAACCTGAGACTTGCATCGCTAATACTTGCGACAATCAGTATACTTTGGTTTTGGTCGTCCGGGGTTTTAACAGGTTCTGTGTACGCCTCTTCTGGGTATACTGAGAATCGTAGTGTATTGGATGTGATGTCAAGATGGAAGTATCACTTCAGTCATATGGAGTTGATGATCACGCAGGATATGGAATTGGTACTCTTGTATGCTGTAGCTATCGGGATAATATGACAAGGTCATGATTATCCGATTATACAGACTAGTTACCAGAGATCCAATATATGTTTCGCATGGGGCAGACACAATTCCAGCCCCAGGCCTAGCTTGTGACATTCGATACTGGATCGTAATACGCAATACTACGTATACTACGCCTGACAAAGATTATATATTCCTCGTTGAATATTTCTGGAGAATTGGGTAGGCACGGTGCTTTGCTAGAAGCCAACCATGTCTTGTAAATTGGTAAGAACTTGGTACTAGGTACGCACGTATTCCGATAGTCCGATGACCGTATTTATTACCAACATATCCAGAGATCTCTTGGGTCGCTTCCCGAAGATTCACCGTTGAGATTTGACTCGAACAGAAAATTAATTTGAGATTAATTATGAAAGAGAAAATTAATCTTTGATTAATTACGACAATAAATTAATCTGAGATTAATTAAAAGAGAAAGAATTAATCTAGGATTAATTGCGACGAGAATTTATCTGGGATTAAATTTGTCGAGAAGAGAGAACGCGATTAAATTGTAATTAATCGGAAAAATAAATTTAATAGATAAATTGGATTTTTCTATTTAATTTATTTAATTGGGCTAAATAATATATTAGATATATTAATTAAAATTAGATTTCAACGCGAAATTAAAATTGGACTTTAATTCAAGCGAACAAATTATTTTAGAATTAATACGCAAGCGACTTTCGTAATAATTTTGCGAGGCATTATTATTTAATTAAATTGGATTTAATCACGTCGCAACGGAAAATTCGTTTAATCGGATTAAACGAACCCGAGCCCGAAGTGTGTTGAGCAAGCCCACTTGAATTTTGAATTTAAAGTGGGGCCCACCAACTTACATCAAATGTCTTCACAAGATTGATGGTGGTAGTTGAAAGCATTTAATGAATCTTACACAACACACTTTTGACTTTTACTTTTTTTAAAAGTATATACAATTTTTGGAAAAAGAAATTGGTAATTTTGTTTTTAGAAAACAAAAACACAAAAACTCTTCTCTCTCTTTTCTCTACCTCTTGGCCGAACAATTTCTCCAAGAAGAAAGTGTTCGACCAAGAGGTAGAGAAAAGAGAGAGAAGAGTTTTTTTGTTTTTGTTTTCTAAAAACAAAATTACCAATTTCTTTTTCCAAAAAAGTGTATATACTTTTCAAAAAAATAAAAGTCAAAAGTGTGTTGTGTAAGATTCATTAAATGCTTTCAACTACCACCATAATTCTTGTGAAGACATTTGATGTAAGTTGTGTTGGACAATTATGACCCATAGCATCACTATTTGTACAGAACATGGTGTTGTTGTACAAATAAACTAAGTGACAAAGGAAATTGCTCTTTTATCATTTGTAATTAGATTACCAAGATATATAAATGATAAAAGTCCATATGATTAGTACCGGATTAATAAGATATGAGACAATATTAATCCACTAAGGTTTAATCATTAAATATCCATAGTCGTAGTATTATCGAGACTAGACATCGTTAATTCGGAATAGACTAGTATTACACTTGTGCGTGTTATGGAAGCCTAACTGCATAGTTCTTATATATTTGGGTATTGGATACTCATGCAAGTGTAATAGGAGGTTCTGTTTACCGATGGTACGGAAACAGCTTCGCTCTGGATAGACCCCTCGGAATCCCATTGGTAGTATGACTATGTGTCTATGGAAATCAGAATCAGGGTAGGTATATTTGGTCTTAACTTGAGACTTGCATCGCTAATACTTACGACAATCAGTATACTTTGGTTTTGGTCGTCCGAGGCTTTAACAGGTTCTGTGCACGCCTCTTCTGGGTATACTGAGAATCGTAGTGTATTGGATGTGATGTCAAGACGGATGTATCACTCCAGTCATATGGAGATGATGATCACACAGGATACGGAACTAGTACTCTTAAGTACTGCAGTCATCGGGATAATATGACTAGGTCATGATTATCTGATTATAGAGACTAGTTACCAGAGATCCGATATATGCTTCGTACGGGGCAGACACAATTCCAGCCCGAGGCCTAGCATGTGATATCGATATTGGATCGTAATACGCAATACTACGTATACCACGTCTGACAAAGATTACATATTCCTTTAAAGAATATTTCTGGAGAATTGGGTAAGCACGGTGCTTTGTTAGAAGCCAACCATGTCTTGAAAATCGGTAAAAATATGGTACGGGGTACGCACGTATTCGGATAGTCCGATAACCGGATTTACTGCCAACATATCCAGGGATCTCATGGGTCGCTTCCCGAAGATTCACCGATGACGTATGACTCGAACATAATTAATTTGGGATTAATTAGAAGAGAGAGAAAATTAATCTAGGATTAATTACGGCGAGAATTTTATCTGGGATAAAATTCAATTAGAAGAGAGAGAACGATTAATTCGGAATTAATCGATTAAAATAATATATTTGATATATTAAATGAAATTAGATTTCATAATGGAATTAAAATTGGATTTTAATTCAAGCGAACATGTTAATTTAGAATTAATTCGCGAGCGACTTGAATAGTAATTTTGCTAGGCATAATTATTTAATTAAATTTGATTTAATTACGTCGCAATGGAAAATTTGTTTATTCAGAATTAACGAACTCGAGCCCGGAATGTGTTTGCGGGCCCACTCGGATTTTGAATCAAGTGGGGCCCACAAGTCACATAACCTAGTCAACTTTGTCAACAATTTTGGTTGATGGAAGTTGTTAGTGGTTGAATGTGTGTAAAACACACAAATGTGAAAGGTTGAAAGACTTTTACCAAAACTTTGAGATTTGGTATATGTCATTGATTTTTGGAAAATCTTAACACTTTACACTTAACACTTTTTCTCTCTTTCTTCTCTCATTGGGCGTGACTTCTCCTTTCTTTTTCCTTTGCATTGCCGAGAACAAGAAGGAAGAAATATGAAGAGTTTTGTTGCAAAATTCTTCTATTGCTAGCACACAAAAAATAATACAAAGGTGATAGGGAAACATTTCCCAAGAGTTTGGTATTCACTCATCAAAGTTTGGAGCTCAACATAAGATCGAATGAGCTTGGAGCAACTTCACAAGGAGCAAATTTTTGTTCTCTACACATCCTATAACCGTTCAAAGTGAGTATATTTCCGCTATACTTCTTTCTGTATTCACATTATTTTATGCTTAAAATGTTCTTGGGATGATCTTAGAGACCAACAAGTTGGTGGGCCCCACTTTAAATTCAAAATTCAAGTGGGCTTGCTCAACACACTTCGGGCTCGGGTTCGTTTAATCTGATTAAACGAATTTTCCGTTACGACGTGATTAAATCCAATTTAATTAAATAATAATGCCTCGCAAAATTATTACAAAAGTTGCTTGCGTATTAATTCTAAAATAATTCGTTCGCTTGAATTAAAGTCTAATTTTAATTCCGCGTTGAAATCTAATTTCAATTAATATATCTGATATATTATTTTAGCCCAATTAAATAAATTAAATAGAAAAATCCAATTTATCTATTAAATTTATTTTGCCGATTAATTCCAAATTAATCGCGTTCTCTCTTCTCGACGAATTTAATCCCAGATAAATTCTCGTCGCAATTAATCCTAGATTAATTCTCTCTTTTAATTAATCCCAGATTAATTTATTGCCGTAATTAATCCCAGATTAATTTTCTCTTCAAGTCAAATCTCAACGGTGAATCTTTGGGAAGCGACCCAAGAGATCCTTGGATATGTTGGCAGTAAATACGGTCATCGGACTATTGGAATACGTGCTTACCCAGTACCACATTCTTACTGATTTACAAGACATGGTTGGCTTCTAGCAAAGCACCGTGCCTACCTAATTCTCCAGAAATATTCAACGAGGAATATATAATCTTTGTCAGGCGTAATATACGTAGTATTACATATTATGATCCAGTATCGGATGTCACATGCTAGGCCTGAGGCTGGAATTGTGTCTGCCTTGTACGAAGCATATATTGGATCTCTGGTAACTAGTCTCTATAATCGGATAATCATGACCTTGTCATATTATCCCGATAGCTGCAGCATACAAGAGTACCAGTTCCATATCTTGCGTGATCATCATCTCCATATGATTGAAGTGATACTTCTATCTTGACATCATATCCAATACACTACGATTCTCATTATACCCAGAAGAGGCGTACACAGAACCTGTTAAAGCCCCAGATGACCAAAACCAAAGTGTACTGATTGTCACAAGTATTAGCAATGCAAGTCTCAGGTTAAGACCAAATACACCTACCCTGATTCGGAATCCCATAGACACATAGTCATACTACCAATGGGATTCCGATGGGTCTATCCAGAGCGAAGCTGTTTCCGTACCATCGGTAAACAGAACCTCCTATTACTCTTGCATGAGTATCCAATACCCAAATATATGAGAACTATGCCGTTACGCTTCCACAACACGCACAAGTGTAATACTAGCCTATTCCGCATTATCGATGTCCAGTCTCGATAATACTACGACTAGGGATATTTAATGATTAAACCTTAGTGGATTAATATTGTCTCATATCTTATTAATCCGGTACTAATCATATGGACTTTTATCATTTATATATCCAGGTAATCCAATTACAAATGATAAAAGAGCAATTTCCTCTTTCACATAGTTAATTTGTACAACAACGTCATGTTCTGTACAAATAGTGATACTATGGGTCATAATTGTCCAA
This sequence comes from Zanthoxylum bungeanum, assembly GCA_019454045.1. NCBI lineage: Eukaryota > Viridiplantae > Streptophyta > Magnoliopsida > Sapindales > Rutaceae > Zanthoxylum > Zanthoxylum bungeanum. Next base: position 726,469 of record SKCR01031959.1, read on the forward strand.
CAGACATATCACACACACCGTATCGACGTAAAAAATATCGAAGAAATAGGTACAATATCCCATTCCATGTTGCTTTAAAATAAAAATTTTAAACCTCATATTACAAATTTCTCAACAAATCAAGATACGGATAAGAGGGTAGCCAACACCATAAGGGCATTTTTCATCCTCTTGTTAGGCAAGTCCAGAGTCTACAAACATCACTAAAGCCTTCTAGCCTTCCCCGTACTATGCTCATACAGATACGAAAAGGGATGGCTAGTGCCATGAGGCATTCCCCCTCCTTATACTAATTAAATCCCAATGCTACAATCGTCAGGGAGTCCCCGGGGGCCCTTCCCGTTCTATATACTTCTAACCCTCGATATGGGCGTCAAACACCATGGGGGAATTATCTTTCCCTATGTTATGCAAACCTGAGGCTACCGTAGTATCTCAAAGCTATCTTCAATCCATATGTGCTATGGTTTGCTTGGGGGATAAATGCCACGTTGATCCTCTCACCGCGTGCTATGGCTGCCCCGAGGCATCAAACGTCACGCAGGTCATACTTCTTTGAAGTTGAAAGTCATCGGTTAATAGATCTCTATCCCAGGGGATTTGATAGTATCACCGATAGTTGGTGTGCCAAAAGGTGTGCGCTTTCCACACATAGTCTCACACCTTTTGCTGACGTCGATCACAAGTATTTCTCCAGAATATCAAAAAAGTCTTTGCAATTAGAATAATGAAACGTGTGTACATGTACGTCTTTATTGAAAAAGGAAAGGTTTATTTATATTCTTATTGACCTACTGCCCTTATTACAACTCCTCCCGGGTTATTCTAAGAGATGCTCTATTAATAATACCTTCGTAACATTTCTATGTTCCAAAGCTTCTTGAGCCGAGTGCCATCCAACTACTCCAAGGGATAGGCACCCGGCCTGACGACCTCTGCTACCTTGTAAGGTCTTTCCTATTATACTCACAAAGCTTTTTGAAGCCTAAGCTGTCAAATTGCTTTCCATTGTCTCTGATGATGGTCCAGGTTATCTCGCACCAGCAGACTATATTCCTTTTTACAAATTTGTGATCTTCTTCTCAGTAATGGTGGATAGTGGCTCGGCCTCTACCCATTTAGTGAAATAATCTATCGCCACAATGGCATACTTGACTTGTCCCCTGGCCCCAAGTAGTGGTTCAATGAAATCTAAGCCCCACTGAGCAAATGGCCAATGGCTAGACAGAGTTGTCAATAGCTCAGGTGGTTACTGGGGCATATTCACATTCCTCTCACACCCATCACATGTACGGGCCACCTCAAACTCGTCTTAATACATCATCGGCCAGTAGTAACACTACTTGAGTACTTTATGAGCGATAGAACTTCCCCTAACATGGCTCCCTTCAATTTTCTTCATGAATCTCCCTCAAAACATAATTAGCCTCATCGAGCTCCAGACACCTCAAAAACAACATCATTTAGCCTCTTCTGTAAATTACCATGTCCATAAGGCATAAACAGGCACTCCAATATCTCAACTTCCTTGCTTCCCTCTTATCATCTAGCAATTCCCTAGATTCCAGTCCATCCAGGTCGGTATGTCTTCAGCCCTTATTTCCATCACACTTTGACTCAATGATTTCCAAGAGGATAACCTGGGAGATCTTGGACTTGATGTATAATACTAACCGAGCCAATGAATATGTTTGTTGGTTACTTTCCCTACCGATCTGCCCGAATGTCACATTTCACATACCCTCGAGCAACTTCTTCACCTCTATGAGATATGCTATCATATGGGACTCTCTTGCTTGAAACCCATCATTCAACTACTGAATGGCCAACTGTGAATCGCTCTTTATATCTCTAACCCCGACCGCATCACAGAGTCTAAACCCAGCCAATATTGACTTATTCTCAGCTTCATTATTAGTTGTTTCGAACGCAAACCTTAGTGCATAGCATAAATCCTCGTCATGTCCATTATTGATGATGACTCCAGTCCTACATCCTTGTGAACTGGCCGACCCACCCATAAACAGTTCACACTGGGGCCCGGTGAACTTCACCATAAAATCAGCTAGAGCTTGCCTCTTGATAGACACAATGGGTAGATAACATATATCATAAGCTCTATTGACCATTTTACTAGACGACCTGAGATTTTTGGCTTATGTAAAATTTTCCTAAGGGATTGGTTGGTGTATACCCTGATGGGGTGAGCTTGGGAGTATAGGTGTAACATCCTAGCCGTCGTTACTAATGATAAGGTCATCAATACATGGCTGAGTGATAAGCGAACAATATTTACCGCCCATTTTACTTAATATTTTGTATAATTTCTCGATTTTTGTGAATATTTTGATATGTTTTGTGTTATTTTATAGATAAAAAAGATTTCAGGACATAATGGAATCAAATCAATGCCAAAATAATGAAAAATAGAAAAATGACAAGACTGTAATTTCACGCGTCGCGACGTGCATATCCTCTACGTCACGATGCGCCACAAACACTACGCTGTCGACACTCATCATCACCACGTCAGTGCCACGTCATTACCTACGTCATCATTAAGTTATCATGATGTCAGCACAATAATTAACTCTGCTGACATGCGTCATTCCTTGCGTCAGCATGACGTCAGCGTCGCGACGCGCAAGACCAAAAATTTACCTTTAAATTGAGGCCGAATTCGTTTGAAATTTTCATACCTTCTTCTGGGGATTTCCTTAAGAATACTAAGAAGATTGTATCTTGTTTTTTTTTTTTTACAGTTTTGTTGTATTTAATTTTTATTTTAAGCAATATATCTTTCTTTATTTTACTTTAAAGTATGAGTAGGTAACTTCCCTCTGCTGGGGTGAAAGGTAAATCTTTTATTATTATAATTTAGATTAATCTCCCTTAGTTATAATATATAAACTATCTTAAAACCTGACTTAATGAGATACCGCCTTTATGATCGGTTGGACTTAATTAAATTGATTTAAACCTGATTTAATTGGATATCGTCTTTATGGTCAGTTGGAATTAATCAAAAATCTGACTTAATCGGGATACCGCCTATATGGTCGGTTGGTAATGTCATGCAAATTTATATATTATAATAAGGGAGATTTTTAAATTAGAAGTAATAAAAGTGGATCCTCTAACCCCAATATTTTATTTTATTGTTTTATTTTACCTTATTAATTTCCAAGTTTATTTTATGTCATTTTCTTTATTTAAGTTTTTAATAATCCTAGATATGTATTGTAACTAAACATTGTATCTAGGGTTGTGATGAATTCCAATATCACCGGTTTATAAGTTGGTTATTTTATGTTTCAGGTAATATATTGGTTTATTTATTGAGTCTTAATCTTAATGCTTCTTATTAACTGGCCACTAGTAAGATTGATTTGGTAAACTTAAAATGAACTTGACAAATGGATTTTAGGTTTCAGCCTTAGACTCAATAGCTCACGATCTCACCTTTGGGTAGATGTCCCTTAGGTAGATTTCCTTCCAGGATAGACATATACCTGTCGGGCGGGGGTAGCCACAATTGGAACTTAATCTTAACGAAATCAGGTAACTTGGTTAACATAGACATATGATTAATTGGGTTATTTTGGGTGTTTGCATCTGACCATGGACAGAGGCTTTTGCATATTTTCGTGTTCCAGGTTAATAAACTGATATATTACACAAATATGAGATAATCACTTCATATTTAAAAGATATTGGAAGGATTCACAACCCTAGATAGTTTTATAATATTGATTTTTCCTTTAATTTACATTCGCACTGTTTTAATTACTTATTTTCAGATAAAAATCATCATCCAACCAACAATCAATCAATTAGATACTTGTAGATATTTAGCTTCATAAATTAATAGCTTAGGTATGAAGTCCTCATGGGATCGATATATTTATACTACTTGAGCGATACATACGTTTGAGTTACGTGTGTGTTTATCACCGATCAATTTTTTGGCGCTGTTGCCGATGACTTATTTATCTTTCACTATTAATTTTAGGGTTAGATACTTTTACTTGTGTCTAATTTATTTTTTTACATATTATTTTTGTTGTCTTGTGTTTCAGGTTCTTAGACATTACATGAGAAGAATCAGAAGCTTTGAAATCTGTCCGTTTGACCCAGAAATTGAAAGAACAATCAGACAATTGAGAAGGGAAATGCGAGAAGGCCAAGAAGCACTGATCAACATGAACAATCAAAAACCTGAACCTTTAGAAGTTGCACCACTAATTCCCATTCGAGACAGAACTATTCCGGTGGTTGACGGCTTCATATCATGAATTGTATTCCGGTGGTTGACGGCTTTATATCATGCATTGTACTTCCTCCCTTACCAGCAAATGCGTGTCACATCGAAACATGCATTCAGATGATACAACAATCAGTTCAGTTTGGGGGGAGTGTAACTGAAGATCCTAATGCCCACATCAGTAACTTCCTGGAAGTTTGCGGTACATTCAATTACAACCAAGCGGCAGAAGAAGCAACGAGACTTCGTGTGTTCCCATATTCTTTGAAAGAAAGAGCTAAAGCTTGGCTTCATTCACTACCAGCAGGTTCCATCAAAACTTGGAACACTCTTGCCACCAAATTCCTTGCAAAATACTTTCCCCCATCAAGAGCAGCAAAATTGAGGAATAACATCACATCCTTTATGCAACATGACTCAGAATCCCTCTGCGGAGCATGGGAAAGATACAAAGAATTGCTCTGAAAATGTCCTCACCATGAGATTGCAAAGTGGCTTCAAGTCCAAACCTTCTACAATGGACTTTCTGGACTAATAAGAACCACAATATATGCTGCTGCTGGAGGAGCTTTAATGGCAAAATGAGAAGATCAGGCCTGAGACTTAATTGAAGAAATGGCCAACACCAATTCCTTGTGGCCAACAGAAATGAGCATGATCCAACAAAAAGCAGAAATCTATGAAGTATGAGCCAACACAGCATTGAATGCCAAGCTGGATCAGATATGAAAATTCATGGAAACTCTTAGCATGCAGGGTAATGCTGGATCCACAAGTTCGTCATATGGAGGAGCACCAGAGACAGAATCTTACAATCAACATGATGAGACTGTGAACTATGTCAGCAATTTCAAAAGACATGGGAACAATCCATATTCCAATACTTACAACACAGTTTGGAGGAATCATCCCAATTTGGTATGGAGCAATAATTCAGGGAAAGGAACAATCCACCACCAGGATTCCAACAGAAAAATAAAGGCCAATAGTATGAAAAAGAACCAGGAATAACAGAAGTGATGCCCCAATTGAAAAAGCAAGAAGTAAAATATGACGTTTTAGCAACTGTGGTTCAAAATCAAGCAGCATCATACGATACTATGCTTCAAAGCCAATCAGTTTCTATAAAGGCTCTGGAAAATCAATTGGGACAACTGGCCAATGCTCAGAGTTACAGACCGCAAGGAACCCTTCCTAGCAACACAGAACCAAATCCAAGGAACATAGGGAAGAAGCAATGTCAAGCCATCACTTTGCAAAGCGACACTGAAATCAACAAAGATGTTGGAATCAAGGCACCCACTGAGGAAGTTCCAAAAGAAAGCAGCGAAGCAGAACCACAGATGAAGGAAAAAGTGGCAAAAGAAATGATCGAGAAAGATTCACTCCACCTCCACCTTTTCCACAGCGTCTCAAAAACACAAACTGGATAAACAATTTGCTAGATTTCTAGAGATCTTCAAAAAGCTGCATATCAACATTCCATTTGCAGAAGTGTTGGAACAAATGCCCAGCTATGTCAAATTCATGAAAGATATTATGTCACAAAAGAGAAGATTGAGAGATTACGAGACAGTAGCATTGATAAAAGAATACAGCGCCATCATTCAGAGGAAACTTCCCCCAAAATTGAAAGATCTTGGCAGTTTCACCATCCCGTGCACCATAGGAGAACATTAATTCGGTAAGGCTTTATATAATTTAGGTGCGAGCATTAACTTGATGCATTTGTCTATTTACAGGAAACTGCTGATTGGAGAAGCAAATCCCACCTCAGTTACTCTGTAACTTGCTGATAAATCACTCACATTTCCGAGAGGTGTAGTGGAAGATGTATTGGTCAAAGTTGACAAATTCATTTTCCCAGCAGATTTCATTGTCCTTGACATGAAGGAAGACAAAGATGTACCCATCATCCTCGGGAGACCATTCTTGGCTACAAGTTGAATCGTTATTGATGTACAAAAATGTGAACTAACCATGATGGTACAAGACCAAGAAGTAACATTCAATGTTTTCAAAGCCATGAAATTCTCGAATGACGAAAATGAGGATGAATGTTTCAGAATTGATGTAATAGATAATATCATCCAGAATACTGATGCAATGCAACTTTCCACTGACAAACTTGAAGCTTGCATCACCAACATGACTAACAGGGAACTAGATGATGAAATTCTGGAATGTATCAACTATCTTGATGGAGCCTCTTATTTTAGATCGAAACCACAGGGGGAAAGTTTGGAACTACCGAAAAAGGAGCGAATCAAGCCATCGATTGAAGAACCACCACAGCTGAAACTAAAGCCACTTCTCAGCCATCTCGGGTATGCATACATAGAAAACTCTTCTGATTTACCTGTGATTATTTCTTCGTTGCTAACATTGGCAAAAGAAGAAAAGTCATTGAGAGTGCTATGTGAGCACAAGAAAGCTATTGGCTGGACTATAGTATAAATTCGAGGCATTAGTCCATCATTTTGCATGAATAAAATCCTGATGAACGACGAGTACAAAGCCACAGTGGAGCATCAACAGAGACTAAATCCAATCATGAAAGAGGTCGTAAAAAAAGAAATCATTAAATGGTTGGATGCCGGCATCATTTATCCCATCTTCGACAGCACTTGGGTGAGTCCTATGCAATATGTGCCTAAGAAAGGAGGAATGACTGTAGTCACAAATGAAAAGAACGAGCTGATTCCAACAAGGACGGTAACTGGATGGAGAGTATGCATGGACTACAGGAAGCTAAACAAAGCAACAAGGAATGATCATTTCTCGCTACCATTCATTGACCAGATGCTAGACAGGCTGGCGGGATATGAATTCTATTGTTTTTTGGATGGATACTCGGGGTATAATCAGATTGCAATCGCCCTAGAAAATCAGGAGAAAACCATTTTTACATGCCCATATAGTACTTTTTCTTTCCATAGAATGCCATTTGGATTATGTAATGCTCATGCCACATTTCAACGCTGAATGATGGCCATCTTTTCAGACATGCTGAAACAAAGTATGAAGGTTTTCATGGATGATTTTTCTATGTTTGGAAACTCGTTCGACCACAACTTGTAAAATCTAGCAAAAGTGTTACAAAGATACGAAGATACCAACCTAGTACTCAACGGGGAGAAATGTCACTTCATGGTACAGAAAGGCATTGTCTTGGGACATCGGATTTCACAAAAAGGTATTGAGGTAGACAAAGCAAAGATCGAGACAGTAGAAAAATTACCTCCACCATTATCCGTCAAAGGGATTCATAGTTTTCTCGGACATGCCGGATTTTACAGGAGATTTATCAAAGACTTCTCCAAGATTGCTAAACCTCTATGCAATCTGCTCGAGAAAGATGTGTCTTTCAACTTCACCAAAGAATGCCACCATACTTTTGCGATCTTGAAATAGAAGCTGGTCTATGCCCCCATCATAGTAGCACCAGACTGAACGCTTCCATTTGAGGTGATGTGCGATGCTAGTGATTTTACTGTAGGTGTAGTTTTCGGACAACGCAAAGTAAAAAAATTTCACACCATCTACTACACCAGTAAAACTCTGAATGAAGCACAACTCAACTACACAACAACTGAAAAGGAGTTGCCCGCAATTGTGTTTGCCTTTGATAAATTATACTTATATTTGCTGGGTCCCAAAGTGGTGGTCTACACAGATCATTCAGCAATCAAATACCTGATTGCAAAGAAAGATGCCAAACCTAGATTGATCCGTTGGGTGCTTCTGCTGCAAGAATTTGACGTCGAGATCCGAGATATGAAAGGACAAAAAATCAAGTGGCATATCACTTATCGAGGCTCGAGAATGGAGAAACAACTAACAATGAACTGACAATCAAAGAAACTTTTACAGATGAATAGTTGTTTGCCATCAAACAGTACAAAGTCCCTTGGTATGATGACTATGTAAACTACATAGTATCAGGGAAATGGCCGTTGGAATGGACACATTAGCAACAGAAGAAATTCTTCAAAGAAGTCAAGCACTATATCTGGTTTGAGCCGTACTTATTCAAACATTGTGCTGATCAATTATTGTGGAGTTGTGTACCAGATGAGGAGGTCAATAGTGTCTTTCAGCATTGTCATTCATCACTATACTACGGACACTTCAGCGGAGATAAAACTTCAGCCAAAATCCTACAATCAGGTTTGTTCTGGCCCACTTTATTTAAATATGCTAACTTATTCGTTCTTCAATGTGACATATGCCAGGGAATGGGAAATATTTCCATGAGAAATGAAGGACCTCTTTAAAGCATTCTCGAAGTGGAGATATTTGATGTATGAGAGATTGATTTTATGGGACCATTTGTTCCATCATTTGGAAACCTTTACATTTTGGTTGCAGTAGACTAAGTCTCCAAATGGATTGAAGCAACATCATTGCCATCAAATGATTCAAAAGTCGTGATGAAATTCCTCAAAAAGAATATTTTCACTCACTTCGGAACTCATAGAGTGATCATCAATGACGGTGGCACACACTTCTGTAACAGATACTTCAATGTATTCCTATCCAAATACGGAGTTACTCATAAAGTTACCATTACTTATAATCCGCAGTCAAATGGACAGGTTGAAGTTTCAAATAGGGAGATCAAAAGAATCTTGGAGAGAACCGTTGCATCAACAATGAGGGACTGGTCTATAAAACTGGATGACACATTATGGGCCTACCGGACAGCTTAAAAGACACTCATTGGTATGTCCCCATATTGAATGGTGTTTGGGAAAGCATCTCATCTGCCTGTGGATCTTGAACATAAAGTGTACTGGGCACTGAAGAAGTTAAATCTTGATCTACAAGCAGCATGAGAGAAACGGCTCCACCAACTCAACGAATTGGAGGAATTTCGCCTACAGGCTTATGAGAATGCCAAACTGTACAAAGAAAAGACTAAAAAATGGCATGATAAAAAAATAGTTCGTAGACAACTGCAACCAGGGCAGCAGGTGTTGTTATACAATTCAAGGTTGAAATTTTTCCCTGGAAAGCTGAAATCAAGGTGGTCAGGTCCATTTTTAATCACCCAAGTTTTACCATAAGGAGTCGTTGAATTACATGATCCCAACTCTAATGATACATTCAAAGTTAACAGCCTGCGTGCCAAGCACTACTAGGGAGAATCATTTTAGCGACAAAAAGAAAGTCTCACACTTGCAGATCCAGCCTAACGTTCAGGAAGTCATGTCTAGCTGACGACGTTAAACTTAGCGTTAACAGAGAGGCGACCCATGCAATTTGTGTATATATTAAGATTTAGTGTGTTTTTTATTTTTGTAGGTAAAGTCACAGACATGATAGAAGATGTTCTTGCAAATCTGCACAAGCATTTTCCTTATCTCCCTCAAAACTCTCTGATGAAAGTCTACAAAGCTCAAATTGAACGAATGAGACTTCTTATGATCAAAAGTATTCCTAATGAAATTTGTTGGATTATTGAAGCACGAGTCTGGTTAGCAGGTGAGTCCTCTGACTCTTTTGTTTCATTTCTGTCTGGTTTAGGAAGAAGCACCTATGCTAAGAAAAAAAGAGCTAAAAGATTAGGTGTTTGCTATAAATATGCACGCATGACATGTAATACTCGTTGTCGTTCTTTAGGAATAGTGTCTGATAACCGCGAAGATAAAATTAAATTAATTAGGGATGGCATTAGTAAGGAGTCTTTAGATGACATATCATTGACTCTTGAGACGCATCCCAATGGATATGTGTATCACGCAATTCGCATGTTACATACACAGTTTCGAAAAGAAAGACAACAATTAAGTCTCGGGAATCTGACTTTAAAAGACCATGATTGCCAATTTATAAGAAAATTGGATGAGAAGCTTGTCCCCGACGCATAGATGTCATTCAATCAGTTACTATCTGCACATATTATTATCTCTTTGTCTTTAACTAATAATAATGATTTGTTTTGTTATTTTCTTTTATTTTCGCCAACAGGATCCAGACTTTTTGACTTTCACGGTTTATTTTACTATTTAGCTAATAATTGTCATTTGGCAGGTACTAGTGCTATTATTACTCACCCTTTTTCAGGATCTATAAATTGAGCTTGTCATTGCACTCTTATAGACATACAGATTTGAGAAAGAAATATTAAAAAAAATGGAAGCAACTTCAAGAAGACGAGTTGTAAACATTTGTGTGTTTTGCGGTACTAGCTCTGGTTCTAAACCAGAATTCGCTGAGGCAGCACAGGAATTAGGTAGAGTAATAGCTGAAAGGAATATGCACTTAGTATATGGAGGTGGCAATCTTGGACTAATGGGGTACATTTCAAGGGCTGTACATGAAGGAGGTAGTCAAGTTTTGGGAATCATCCCAAAATCTTTGGCGGAGGCGAATCTTATCGGACAATCAAACAGAGATGATTGCATCGTGCCAGGTATGTCCGAACGACTTGTTGAAATGATTAATCGTGCTGATGCATTTATTACTTTGCCATGTGGCTTGGGCACAATGGAGGAAATTTTTACAATGCTATCTTGGGCGAACTTGAACATACACCAGAAACCAATTGGATTTTTAATGTTGATGGATTTTATGACTTTCTTTTTGTGTTTCTTGAAGATACCTGTAGAAATGGGTTCCTTTCAAAACCTGTAAAAGATATCATCTTCACTGCCAGAACAACCAATGATTTAATTGACCAAATCTTAACCTTTGAACCACAAATTGACCACATCCTTTTCAAGATAAACGGGTCTGATAATGATCGTGGTAAGAAGCGTCGGATAAATCTGGATCTTAACCTTTAATTTTCTTTTTAATTGTACAATTCCACGCTAACCAGGTACTGTTTACCAAACTTTCCTTATTCTTTTTAGACATTGGGGATAATGTCTCAATTAGATTTGGGGGTGGGGAATAGTTGACTAGTATCTTGTTTTTATTTTTCGTTGTGTTGTTTTTGCTTGATTTTTAATCAAAAATTTTTAAATTTTTTTTTAAAAAAAAATATTTTAAGAAAAAAAAACTTTGATTTTTATGTTTTTAATTTGACTAACCATGTGGAAATTGGGTTTTGAGATAGATGTGTAAGGAATTTCACTTCTGAGACGTATCTCAACCTATTTCGTAACAAGTTAATTTTTGTTTATTTTCTTTTGAATTTTTTAAATTTGTGAATTCTCCATAATACTGATTAAATTGGATCTTCATATGCTCAATTGACAGGTATTATCAACATGCATGGTAACATACGGACATGAGTCGTAAGTGAAGAGTTTGTAATATTCATTGCTTTAGTTTATTGGAGGAAGCATCTGAAAGCAATGGAATAAAAAAAAGAAGAAAAAAATGTGTATATAAATAATTAACCATGCTTTTACTTAATAACCGAACATCTTGCCTCAGTAAGTAGTGATTGTTCGCGTCAAACGGAAAAGCCTGAGTTAATAATAATAAAGTTTCTACTTAGTAACCGGACGTCTTGCCTCAGTAAGCAGAGATAGATCATTGAATTTGAGGCATGTTGCAAGACTTTCTTGAAGATTTATCAGTTCATTTCTTACAAGTTTACTAACATCTTCTATGTTAGATTACGTGTAAAAGATCGTTATACTAATATTGAAAATATTAAAATAATCTTTTTGAAAACTGTACAATTTTGTAAGAGGAAAAAAAAATTCAACGTATGCTATTTAAAAGAATAATCGTGTGTAAGATTTCATGATAATGATTTTAGTGTCATAGATTGACACAGCATCCAACTTCACTTCTGAAGCTTTCATGTCTCCCTATTCTGTATCACATCGGAAAGAACAATGTCTAATTACTACACACATTTGTGCACTAAGCTACATGTGTCCAATTTATGAATCTTTCGAACTTCATAGTCCTTTGGAAAGAGCACCTAAAATCTCTACAGTTTTCTAGAATTCGCCCTCCATTCAATCGACAAAAATTAATACAGTTGGTATAGCAAAAGGAAATCCAGGTCCAGCTTCGTGTGGAGGGGTTTTCAGAAGCTTTGATAGGATATTGAAGGATGTTTTGCATACTCTTTGATAACTAAGTCTTCTTTAATGCGAAAATAATTGCAATAATAATTGCCATAGAGCAAGTAATTGCACGAGGTTGGCATCAAATTTGGTTAGATAATGATTCCATTGTTGCTATCTTATGCCTTTTGTTGACGACTGTTTTTCGTTTCAGGGGTAATCCGGAAAAATCACTCCTCGAACAAACTTCCATCAATTGTGAATTTGTTTAGTTTGTTGGGAACCAAATGAAAACTTGGTAAAAGATTGAATACACACAGATAAACAAAGAATTTAACGTGGTTCGGTGGAATGAATCCAACCTACGTCCATGGGCACAAGGAAAAAGAAAGCTTTTATTACTGGCTCGGGTCTTACAGACCACTTCTGTTTCTCTAGCTCGACATTCTTTTCTCTATTACAAGTTATAAATGTTTGTGGATAAAATTGCTCAACCCTCTATAATGAATTTTCAACCTCTTTATATACTAAGTCAGAATACACTGTTGCGCTAACTCTTTGACGTCAGCCACGTTGCTAAGCCATTATTGCTTAGGCTATCTTCCTCAATTACCCTACGAATTATAGCTCAGTCACCTGACACGACTACGATCTGCCACCTGACATAACTACTCTAAGCCACTCAAATCTCATTAAACCATGCTACTTTTAGTAACTATTGCAAGCTATTCCCAAGTGCCTATTGGTATTCCAACTACTCTCACGCGATAACGTGTGTCAGTCAATAAGCTTGCAGATTTGCTCCGTCTCATCAGCCGCTGGCCTACTTCTATCTCATCAATCCTTGGGGTACCCAAACTTCCGTTTAGGGCTTACGTCATCTAGACTTGAACTTAAAGCCATCACCCCGACCTACCTCCTCGGGTCGGTGCTGAGACATTCACTCCCCTCATCTTCCCTAAACATCTTTCCACCTCATGTTGGGCATCGAGTGCAAACTAACTTTGGTCTTCTTCTCGGGCCGGATGCTTATGCCTCTTGGGCCTAGGTCCCTTGTTCACAAAGTGGAAATCCCTTATATACCCTTCTTCATACTTTTGCTTTCTTGGGTCAGTAAATCATCATCAAAATCGGTCCCCTAGTTCTCGGTATCGATGAGTCTGCGAGTTGGTTCCAGGAACAATAATGGTACAATACCGACGATTGCTTCAATAAATGTTTCTCTCAGGCTCTTAAACCTTCCATTAAGAACCGTGTTACAAACATTTCTTTCTTTAAATGCCTATCATATCACTCTAGGGTTTACCCGTTTCATCTCCCCAAGGCGCCACGCGTCGCGCTCCCGTGGCTTGCGTGCCAATATCGAATGTAATTGGATAGCTTGGTGCCGACTGATTAATCGTCCAATCTCATTCCTCTACTTGAAATTCGACTGGAGAGGCCTTCAGCCACACGTGGCACTGATTCGGGCCGCTAGCCTTGATCCAACGGTTAGGATAAACCCAAGCTGTCTATTTAAAGGTTCGGCGAGCTTTTCTGCCTTCTCTTCCCTCTACGATCTTCCCAACTGTCAAGCTCTTCAGCACTTTCTTCAATATTCCTAAGTAAGTTCATCTCCGATTACTTCCCTTTTGATACGTGTTTCTCATTTCGATAATGCTGGATGTTGAATGTTTGTATTTGTGTTCTAGATTTTCGGGGGTTTTTTGTGATAATGGAAATTCGAGGGATGGGTTTACTCATAAAGATGCATATAATTTGTGCGTATTTGTTTTTTCTGGGTTTTTTGGGAACGAATGGTTTATGTTTATAGGTTATGTATGTGTTAGATTTTGGTTTGGTTTTGGAAGACTTATTGCTTTGCCATTGCTAGGGCGTTTAGAGCTTTATAGGGTTAACCATTTCGGTAGAGATTAGGAATAACTATAGATTTAGTGTGCTCTATTAACAAAAATTATGAACTGACCTTCCACCTCGGGCCATGTCTTGATAGGAATGTCTGGGTCCGAATCTGAGTCTCCATCCCTCACTCCCCTCGAGGTCCTGCCTACAGCCTCACCCTCAAACACAACCATGCAAGGCTCGGGATCAAAGAGTCCCACCGACTACGATACCACTCCAACTATTTCAGAGGAGAACGACCAATCCTACCATAAACGGATACTTCAGCCCGAAATAATTCACATCATGTTTGACTTCGGGAACCTCGACATGGACCGAGCTTCAACAATCACCGAGACCGAACTGGATTAATTGAGGGACAAGTTTGATATTTTGGAGGATATATACTTGGTCATCCGGAGGGAAAGGGACCAAGAAAGCCGACCTGAAAATGATGTCGTGGCATTGTGCACAACTTTCTTCGATATGGGACTTCAGCTGCCATTCAAGGCTACTTCACACGGATGCTATCCTCCATGTACATAGCTCCGTGCCAACTGAATATGAATAGCTGGAGGATTTTGGTCGGCTTGTACGTCATCTGGAGTTGAGTCGGGCTGGGAGAGCCGACCTTCTCTGAACTGAAGAGGTTGTACCGGATGAATGCCAATCCCAATGAATACAATGGTTGGTACTACCTCTCTGCTCATGGTGGGATTTCCCACCTCATTACTAATCTCCCGGCCACCAACAAGAACTTCAAAGATAAGTGGTTTTTCATTGTGGCCCTTGGGGACAACAACAGCTAGTTGACGGGAAACTCCTTACAGTTCTCAATGTCTTCTCTGAAAGAGGTAACGACCAACCTCTGAATTCCCCCATTCTATTTACTTAACTGATTTCTAACATCTGAATCATTTACAGCTTGCTGGGGGGATCTCCACAAAGTCCATCACAAGATTCGGGCCAAGGTGAAGATGGCAACTGAATTTGGAGGTCACTACAGAGACCTCATTAATACCTAAGCTATTAATTTATTGAAGTTAAATTTCTACAAGTATCTAATTGATTTGATTGTTGTTTGATTTGTGATGTTTACTAAAGACAAGTAATTAAAACAGTGAGAAAGTAAATTAAAGGAAAAATTAATATTATAAAGCTATCTATGGTTGTGAATCCTTCCAATATCTTTTAAAGATGAAGTGATTATCTCATATTTGTGCAATATATCGGTTTATTAACCTGGAACACGAAAATATGCAAAACCCTCTGTCCATGGTCAGATGCAAACACCCAAAGTAACCCAATTAACTATATGTATATGTTAACCAAGAAACTCTGAATTCATTAAGATTAAGTTCCAATTGAGGCTACCCACGCCCCACAGGTATATGTCTATCCTGGAAGGAAATCTACCTAAGGGATATTTATCCTAAGGTGAGATCGTGAGCTATTGAGTCTAAGGCTGAAACCTAAAATCCCTTCGTCAAGTTCATTTTAAGTTTACCAAATCAATCTTATTAGTGTCCAGTTAATAACAAGCATTAAGATTAAGACTCAAAAAATAAACCAATATATTCCCCAAGTTACAAAATAACCAACTTATAAACCAGTGATAGTGGAATTCATCACAACCCTAGATACGGTATTTAGTTACAACACATACCTATGATTATTAAAGACATAAATAAATAAAACAACATAAAACAAACTTGAAAATTAAAAAGGTAAAATAAAATAATAAAATAAAATACCGGGATTAGGGGATCCACTTTTATTAGTTCTAATTTAGAAATCTCACTTATTATAATATATAAATCTGCGTTATATTACCAACCGACCATATAGGCGGTATCCAGATTAAGGCAGATTTTTAATTAATTCCAACCGACCATAAAGGTGATATCCAATTAAGTCAGGTTAAAATTAATTTAATTAAGTCCAACATTTTAAGATAATTTATATATTATAACTAAGGGAGATTAATCTAAATTATAATAATAAAATCTTTACCTCTCACCCCAGCAGAAAGAAGTTGCTTACTCATACTTTAAAGTAAAACAAAGAAAGATTTATTACTTAAAATAAAAATTAAATACAAGAAAAATGAAATTAAACAAACAAGATACTCTCTTCTTAGTATTCTAAGGAAATTCCCCAGAAGAAAATATGAAGAATTGATTTCAACCTCTATTTATAGGCTCCAAAAAAGGGTCGCGTCGCGACGCGTGAAGGCTTGGTGTCGCGGCACGCGTACGGTGAATGGCGACTGTCGGCAAACTAATTTATTGGCTCGGCATCGCTACGCGTGAAGGCTTGGCGTTGCGACGCTGACATCATGCTAACGCAAGGAATGACGCGTGTCGGCAGACTGAATTATTATGTTGACGTCATGATGACGTGGTGATGACGCACGTGATGACATGGCGATGACTTGGTGATGACGCGTGTCGGCAGCTCAATAATTATGATGCATCGTGACGCAGAAGGCTTGTGCATCGTGATGCATGAGTAGTGAATTTCCCAATTTGCCATTTTTCATCTGTTTTTTCACCGTTTTTGCCCCGATTTGATTCCATTGAGTCCTGAAATCTTATTTATCTATAAAATAATAAAAAACACATCAAAATATTCACAAAACTTGAGAAACTATATAAAATATTAAGTAAAATGGGCGGTAAATATTGGTATATTTTCTGCTTATCACACCCC
Source organism: Zanthoxylum bungeanum (assembly GCA_019454045.1). Taxonomy (NCBI): domain Eukaryota; kingdom Viridiplantae; phylum Streptophyta; class Magnoliopsida; order Sapindales; family Rutaceae; genus Zanthoxylum; species Zanthoxylum bungeanum. Next base: position 743,302 of record SKCR01031959.1, read on the forward strand.
CAAACCTAACATTTTGCTAGTCCTCGAGTAAAACAAACAAAATAAAATGAAATAAACAACTTAAAAATAAAATTCAACTAAGCCACTTTCGTACGGATCACGGTTGCATTTAGCGTATGCAGCAAGCCTTTAAACCCATATGTATCCCTAGTGGATGAGTTATAGTCTCGTGAGGGCTTACAGCGACGATACCCACAAACGTCAATCAAATGTACAATCAAACACAAAAACAAGTTAGTGACTAAATAGGTGAAATTCTTATCCAAGTTAATAGTTGTTTTCTTTCTTTCTAAATTACCAAATAAGTAAATTCTCCAATTATTGTTATCATTCTCCATATACACAACCAATAAGGTATTAATCAAATCATTGTGCCGACAATATTCATAAGTGTAGTTGAAAATAGAGTAATATTTTTGTCCTAAAGTTATATCAGAATTCAAATCTTTTTGGCAGTGGAACTATTTATGAATTTTTTTATATATATAACATCTTCAATCATTGTAGAGAGCTTTGGGCCAGTGACTCCCAAACCAGTTGGCTTTAGGACACTAGGTGTTAAGACACCCATATAGACTTAATTACTTGGATTTCAGATGTTAAAAGTTCTACCGTTTGATGCGAACAATCTCTGCTTACTGAGACAAGACGTTTGGTTACTAAGTAGAAAATTTATTATTATTAACTCAAGCTTTTACCGTTTGACGTGAATAATCTCTGCTTACTGAGGTAAGACGCCTGGTTACTAAGTAAAAGAATGGTTAATTATTTATATACACATTTTTTTATTCCATCGTTTTCAGATTCTTCCTCTAATAAACTAGAGCACTGAATATTACAAACTTTCACTTACTACTCATGTCCGTATGTTACCATGTATGTTGATAATACCTGTCAAATGAACATATGAAGTTCAAATTTAAGTCAATATTATGGAGAATTCACAAATTTAAATAATTCAAAATGAAATAAAAAAAAATTAACTTGTTACGAATTAGGTTGAGATACATATCAGGAGTGGAAATTCCTTACACAACTATCTCAAAACTCAATTCCACCTGGTTAGTCAAATTAAAAATATAAAATCAATTTTTTTTTACTAAAAAACAAGCAAAAACAACACAACGAAAAAAATAAAAACAAAATACTAGTCAACTATTCCCCACCCCCAAACCTAATTGAGTCATTGTCCCCAATATCTAAAAAGAAGAATGAAAGTTTAAAAGACAGTACCTGGTTAACGTAGAATTGTATATTTAAAAAGAAAATTATGTTGGATAATATGACCCATAGCGTCACTATTTGTACAGATCATAGTGTTGTTGTACAAATTAACTATGTGACAAGGAAATTGCACTCTCATCATTTGTGATTAGATCACCTTAGATATATAAATGAAGAGAGGTCCCTATGATTAGTTCCTGGATTGAGAATGATATGAGACAGTATCAGTCCACGAAGGATTAATCATTAAATATCCCTAGCCGGAGTATTATCGAGACTGGACATCAATAATGCGGAATAGGCTAGTATTGCACTTGTGCGCGTTGTGAGGGCACAACGGCATAGTTCTCATATATATAAGTATTGGATACTTATGCAAGTGCGATAGGAGGTTGTGTTTCACCGATGGTACGGGAAACAGCTTCGCTCTGGATAGACCCCTCGGAATCCCATTGGTATTATGACTATGTGTCTATGGGAGTCCGACATCAGGGTAGGTGTGTATGGTCTTAACCTGAGACTTGCACCGCTAATGCTTACGACAATCAATATGCTTTAGTTGAGGTCGTCCAGGACTCTAACCGGTTCTGTGTACGCCAATGCTGGGCATATTGAGAATCGTAGAGTATTGGGTGTGATGTCAAGACGGAAGTATCACTCCAGTCATAGTGGAGATGATGTCACGCAGGATACGGTATTAGTGCTCTTAAGTGTTGGCCGGCCATCGGGATATTATGACAAGGTCATGTATATCCGATTATAGAGACTAGTTACCAGACATCCGACATGTGCTTCGGACGGGGCAGACACTTATCCAGCCCCAGCCCTAGCACGTGACTATCCGATACTGGGCCGATATACACAATACTTGGTATACTACGCTTGATATAGATCTTAAATATTCTTAGATGAATATGACCGGAGAATTGGGTAGACATCGTGCTTTGCTAGAAGCCGATCTTGTCTCGTAAATCGGTAGAACGTAGTACTTGGTACGTACGTGATTCGGATACTCCGACGACCGTATTTACTGCCGAATTATCCGGGGATCTCACGGGTCGCTTCCCGATAATACACCGATGACGCATAACTCGCACTCATTAATAATCTGGGATTATATAGAAGAAAGAGAAAATTAATCTAGGATTAATTACAGAGATATTTTATTTGGGATAAAATATCGTCTAAAGAGAGAGAATGATTAATTTGGAATTAATCGGTAAATTAATATATTCGATATATTAAACGAAATTAGATTTCGACGCGGAATTAAAATTAGATTTTAATTCGGGCGAACGAATTAATTTAGAATTAATTCGTTAGCGATGTGAATAGTGAATTCGCTAGGCGTAATCATTTAATTACGACGCGACGGAAAATTCGCTAATTGAGAATTAGTGAACCCAAGCCCGAGTGTGATTGCGAGCGCATTCGTATTTCGAATTCGAGTGCGGCAACGCAAGTCACATCAAGCGTCAAATCATTCGTCACATCAAGCGTCAAATCAAAAGTCACTTTGAGTGATGTGATTGATTGATTGATGTGATTGATTGATTGAGTGATTGACACACATCAAGTCACTTTAATAAAGTGAAAATGAATAGTGATGTGTTTTGGTGAAATAGTGTAAATTGGTGAAACATTTACCTTTTGATTATTTTATATATTATTTGGTAATTGTTTTAATATATTTTCTTGGAAAATATATATAAAGCTTTTTGGAAAATGCTTTGACTAACTAATAAACAATTTCTCTCCTCCATTTCTCTCTTTCTCACGCCCAAAAGGGCTGTTTTCTCTTCTCCAACACAGCTCACTGCCGTGAGCTTCAAGGGGAGCAATGAGTGTGTTTTTGTTGCAAAACACAAGTGCTAGCACACTTACGAGACTTGCGAAGGTGTTAGGGAGGTTCACCCATGAGGCGGGATCCGTTCGACGAAGCTTGGAGCTTGACGAAGGACCATCTTCACGCCCAAAACAGTGAGTGAATTCACTGCAGTTCACGCCCAATGCAGTAAGGTTTTTCAAGTTTTGTTGCTTGCCGCATCTCTCAACCGATCAATGTGAGTATTCCGCTACCTCCGTTGATGTGTTCACACATGTATTTGAATGCTTGTTTGATCTTGGGACCTAGATAAAACCTAACAAATTAAAGGTTAAGATCCAGATTTATCTGACACTTCTTACCACGATCATTATCAAACCAGTTTATCTTGGAAAGGATAGGGTCAAAAAATAGTTCAAATTCTAAGAGTTTGTCAATAAAATCATTGGCTGTTCTGGCAGTGAAGATGGTATTTTTTACGGGTTTTGAAAGGAACCCAATTCTCTGGGCATCTTCAAGAAACACAAAAAGAAAGTCATAAAATTCATCAACATTAAACAGTCTAATTGGTTTCTGGTGTATGTTCAAGTTCGCCCAAGATAATACTATGAAAATTTCCTCCATCGTACCCAAGCCATCTGGCAAAGCAATAAAAGCATCAGCAAGGTTAATCATTTCAAAAAGTCGTTTGGACATACCTGGCACGATGCATTCCTCTTCGTTTGATTGTCCGATAAGATTCGACTATGTCAAAGGTTTTTGGATGATTCCCAAAACTTGACTATCTCTTTCCTATATGGCCCTTGAAACGTACGCCATTAGTCCAAGATTGCTACCGCTATATACTAAGTGCATATTTCTCTCAGCCATGACTCTACCCAATTCTTTTGCTGCTTCAGCGAATTCTGGTTTAGCACCAGAACTAGTACCGCAAAACACACAAATGTTAATGACTCGTCTTCTTGAAGTTGCTTCCATTTTTTTTATTACTTTCTCAAATCGGGATGATTACAATAGTGCAATGAAGAGCTTAATTTATAGATCCTGAAAAAGGGTGAGTAATAATAGCACTAGTATCTGCCAAATGACAATTATTAGCTAAACAGTAAAATAAATCGTGAAAGTCAAAAGTCTGGATCTTGTCGGCGAAAATAAAAGAAAAATAACAAAACAAATCACAATTATTAGTTAAAGACAAAGAAATAATAGTATGTACAGAAAGTAACGGCTTGAATGACATCTATGTGTCAGAGACAAGCTTCCCATCCAATTTTCTTATAAATTGGCAAACATGGTCTTTTAAAGTCAGATTCTCGAGACTTAATTATTGTCTTTATTTTCGAAACTTTGTATGTAAAGTGTGAATCACGTGATACACATATCCACTGGGATGCGTCTCAAGAGTCAATGATATGTCATCTAAAGACTCCTTACTCATGCCATCCCTGATGAATTTTATTTTATCTTCGCGATTATCAGACACCATTCCTAAAGAACGACAATGAGTATTGCTTGTACAACGTGCACATTTATAGCAAACACCTAATCATTTAGCTCTTCTTTTCTTAGCATAAGTGCTTTTTCCTAAACCAGGCAAAAATTAAAAAGAAAAGGTCAAAGGACTTACCTGCCAATCGGACTCGTGCTTCAATTATCCAATGGATATACTAAGAATACATTTGATCATCAGAAGTCTCATCATTTCAATGCGTGTTTTGTAGACTTTCATCAGAGAGTTTTGAGGGAGAGAAGGAAAATACTTGTGAAGTTTTGCGAGAACATCTTCCATCCTGTCTGTGACTTTTCCTACAAAAATCAAACACACCAAATCTCAATATATACACAAATTGCATGGGTTTCCTCCCTGCTAGCGCTAAGTTTAACGTCGTCAGCTAGATATGACTGCCCGAACATTAGGCTGGATTAGAAAGTGAAAGACTCTTTTTTTGACGTTTGATGGATTCTCCCCAATAGTGCTTGACATGTTGGCTGTTAACTTTGAATGTATCATTGGAGTTGGGGTCATGTAGCTCAACGGCTTCGTATGGTAAAACCTGAGTAATCACAATTGGACCTGACCACCGTGATTTTAGCTTTCCAGGGAAAAGTTTCAAATTGGAGTTGTATAACAAGACCCGCTGTCCTGGTTCCAGTTGTCTGCGTACTATTTTTAGATCATGCCACTTCTTGGTCTTTTCTTTGTACAGTTTGGCATTTTCATAAGCATGGAGAAGAAATTCTTCCAATTTGTTCAGTTGGTGAAGCCGTTTCTCTCCTTCTGCTTGCAGATCAAAATTTAACTTCTTTAGTGCCTAGTACGCCTTTTGTTCGAGCTCCACATGCATATGGCATGCTTTCCCAAACACCATTCGATATTGGGACATTCCAATGGGTGTCTTATAAGTTGTTCGGTAGGCCCATAATGCGTAATCTAATTTTGTAGACTAGTCCTTCCTTGTTAATCCAACGGTTCTCTCCAGGATTCTTTTGATTTATATGTTGGAAACTTCAACCTGCTCACTTGACTGCAGATGGTAAGTAGTGGCAACTCTATGAGTAACTCCGTATTTGGCTAGGAGTGCGTCGAAGTATCTACTGCAGAAGTGTGTGCCACAATCACTAATGATCGCTCGAGGTGTTCCGAAGCGAGTGAAAAGATTATTTTTAAGGAATTTTAACACCACTTTGGAGTCATTTGATGGCAGTGCTGTTGCTTCAACCCATTTGGAGATGTAGTCCACTACAACCAGAATGTACAGGTTTCCATATGATGGAACAAAGGGTCCCATAAAGTCAATTCCACAAAAGTCAAATATATCCACTTTGAGAATACTTTGAAGAGGTCCTTTATTTCTCCTCGAAATATTTCCCATTATCTGGCACCTATGACATTGAAGAACAAATAAGTGAGCATCTTTAAACAAAGTAGGCCAGAATAAACCTGATTGGAGGACTTTGGCTGCAGTTTTATCCCCGCTGAAGTGTCCACCGTAAGGTGATGAATGACAATGTTGTAAGACCTTATTGACCTCCTCATGTGGTACACAACACCGCAATAACTTAACAGCATAACATTTGAATATGTACGGCTCATCCCAGACATAGTGCTTGACTTCTTTAAAGAATTTCCTTCGTTACTGATGTGTCCATTCCAACGGCCATTTCCCCGATACTATGTAGATTACATAGTTAGCATATCATGGGACCTCTTGCTGCTTGATGGCAAACAATTGTTCATCTAGAAAAGTTTCTTTGATTGTCAGTTCATTGCCAGTTGTTCCTCCATTTTTTATCCTTGACAAGTGATCTACCACTTGATTTTCTGTTCATTTCCTGTCTCGGATCTCCACATCAAATTCTTGCAGTAGAAGCACACAACAGATTAATCAAGGCTTGGCATCTTTCTTCGCGATCAGGTATTTGATTGCTGAATGATTTGTGTAGACCACCATCTTGGGACCCAGCAAATTGGAGCAAAATTTATCAAAAGTAAACACAACTGTAAACAACTCCTTTTCAGTTATTGTGTAGTTAAGTTATGATTCATTCAGAGTTTTGCTGGCGTAGTAGATGGTGTGAAAAAATTTTGTTTGCGTTGTCCCAAAACTGCACTTACAGCAAAATCACTAGCATCACACATCACTTCAAATGGAAGCGTCCAATTTGGTGCTACTATGATGGTGGCAGAGATCAGCTTCTGTTTCAAGATCTCAAAAGCATGGTGGCATTCTTTGGTGGAGTTGAAAGGCACATATTTCTCCAGCAGATTGCATAGTGGTTTAGCAATCTTGGAGAAATCTTTGATAAATCTTCTGTAAAATCCTACATGCCTGAGAAAGCTTCGAATCCCTTTGACGGATGATGGTGGAGGTAATTTTTCTATAGTCTCAATCTTTATTTTGTCTACCTTAATTCATTTCTGTGAGATTCGATGTCCCAGGATAATGCCTTGCACCATGAAGTGGCATTTCTCCCAGTTGAATACCAGGTTCGTATCTTCATATCTTTGTAACACTTTTTCCAGATTTTACAAGCAGTGGTCGAACGAGTCTCCAAATACTGAGAAGTCATCCATGAAGACTTTCATGCTTTGTTCTATCATGTCTGAAAATATGGCCATCATGCAACGTTGAAATGTGGAAGGAGCATTACAGAGTCCAAATGGCATCCTGCGGGAAGCAAAAGTATCATACGGGCACATAAATGTGGTTTTCTCTTGATCTTCTGAGGCGATGGCAATTTGATTGTATCTTGAGTATCCGTCCAGAAAATAGTAGAATTCATGTCCCACCAATTTGTCTAGCATCTGGTCAATGAATGGTAGCTGGAAATGATCTTTCTGTGTGCTTTGTTCAGCTTCCTATAGTCCATGCAAACTCTACATCTAGTCATTGTTCTTATTGGAATTAGTTCATTCTTTTCATTGGTAACTACAGTCATTCCTCCTTTCTTGGGTACACATTGCATAGGACTCACCCAAGTGCTGTCAGAGATAGGGTAGATGATGCATACGTCCAACCATTTGATAATTTCTTTATTTATAACTTCTTTCATGATTGATTCAATCTCTGTTAAAGCTCCATTGTGGCTTTGTACTCATCATTCATCAGGATTTTGTACATGCAAAATGATGGACTGATGTCTCGAATGTCTGTTATAGTCCAGCCAATAGCTCTCTTGTGCTCGCGTAACACTCTCAACAACTTATCTTCCTGCACCCATATTAGCGACGAAGAAATAATCACAGGTAAATGAGAAGATTTTTCCAAATATGCATACCTGAGATGGCTCGGAAGTAGCTTTAGTTCCAGTTGTGGTGGTTCTTCAATCGAGGGTTTGATTCACTCATTTTTTGGTAGTTCCAAGCATTCTACCTGTGTTGTCGATCTGAAGTGAGATGCTCCATCAAGATAGTTGACACATTCCAGAATCTCATCATCTAATTCTTTGTCAGTCATGCTGGCGATGCATGCTTCAAGTTTGTCAGTGGAAAGTTGCATTGCATCTATGTTCTGGATGATAATATCTATTACATCAAGTCTGAAACATTCCTCATCATTTTCGTCATTCAGGAATTTCATGGCTTTGAAAACATTGAATGTTACTTATTGGTCTTGTACCCTCATGGTTAGTTCATCCTTTTGTACATCAATGATGGTTTGACCTGTAGCCAAGAATGGTCTTCCGAGATTGATGGGTACGTCTTTGTCTTCCTTCATGTCAAGGATAATGAAATCTCCTGGGAAAATGAATTTGTCGACTTTGACCAATACATCTTCCACTACACCTCTCGGAAACGTGAGTGTTCTATCAGCCAGTTGCAGAGTGACTGAGGTGGGATTTGTTTCTCTAATCTATAGTTTCTTGTAAATAGACAAAGGCATCAAGTTTATACTAGCACCTAAATCACACAAAGCCTTACCGAAGTAATGTTCTCCTATGGTGCAAGGGATGGTGAAAATGTCAGAATCTTTCAACTTTGGGGGAAGATTTCTCTGAATGATGGCGTTGCATTCTTCTGTCAATGCTACAGTCTCTTAATCTCCCAATCTTCGCTTTCGTGACAGAATATCTTTCATAAATTTGACATAGCCGAGTATTTGTTCCAATGTTTGTGCAAATGGAATGTTGATATGCATCTTTTTGAAGATCTCCAGGAATCGAGCAAATTGTTTATCCAGTTTTTGTTTCTGGAAACGTTGTGGAAAAGGTGGAGGTGGAGTAAATCTTTCTCGATCATTTTCTTTTGCTTCTTTTTTCTCTATCTGTGGATCTGCTTCGCTGCTTTCTTTTGGAACTTCCTCAGTGGATTCCTTGACTCCAACATCTTTGTTAATTTAAGTGCCGCTTTCTTATGTTTTATGTTGTTAATTTAATTAAAGACATAAATAAATAAAACAACACAAAACATACTTGAAATTTAAAAAGGTAAAATAAAATAATAAAATAAAATGTTGGGGTTAGGGGATCCACTTTTATTACTTCTAATTTAGAAATCTCTCTTATTATAATATATAAATATGCGTTATATAACCAACCGACTATATAGGCGGTATCCCGATTAAGTCAGATTTTTAATTAATTTCAACCGACCATAAAGGCGGTATCAAATTAAGTCAGGTTAAAATTAATTTAATTAAGTCCAACCGACCATAAAAGCGGTATCCCATTAAGTCAGGTTTTAAGATAATTTATATATTATAACTAAGGGAGATTGATCTAAATTATAATAATAAAAGTTTTACCTTTCACCCAGCAGAAATAAGTTACCTACTTATATTTTAAAGTAAAACAAAGAAAGATTTATTACTTAAAATAAAAATTAAATACAAGAAAATTGAAATTAAACAAAGAAGATACTATCTTCCTAGTATTCTAAAGAAATTCCCAGAAGAAAGTATGAAGAATTCCTTTGGTTTCAGCCTCTATTTATAGGCTCCAAAAACGGGTAGCGTCGCGACGCGTGAAGGCTTGGCGTCGCGACGCGCAAAGGTTTAGCATCGCGACACTGACATCATGCTGACGCAAGGATTGAGGCGTGTCGGTCGACTGAATTTTTGTACTGACGTCATGATGACGTAGTGCTAACGCGCATGATGATGTGGTGGTGACACATGTTGGCAGCTCAATAATTATGTCGAGTCGCGATGCAGAAGGCTTGCGCATCACGATGCGTGAGCAGTGAATTTCCTAATTTGCCATTTTTCATCCGTTTTTCACCGTTTTGGCCCTGATTTGATTCCACTGGGTCCTGAAATCTTATTTATCTTCAAAATAACACAAAACACATCAAAATATTCACAAAACTCGAGAAACTATACAAAATATTAAGTAAATGGGGCGGTAAATATTGATATATTTTTCACTTATCACCCGGCCACCTGACACAGTTACGATCTGCCACCTGACACAACTACTCTAAGCCACTCAAATCTCATTAAACCATGCCACTTTTGGTAATTGTTGCAAGCTATTCCCATTTGCCTATCGGTATTCCAACTACTCTCACACGATAGTGTGTGTCAGTCAATAAGCTTGCAGCTTTGCTTTGTGCCATCAACCGCTAGCCTGCTTCTATCTCATCAATATTTGGGGAAACCAAACTTCCATTTGGGGCTTACGTCATCTAGACTTAAACTTAAAGTCATCACCCCGACCTACCTCATCGGGTCGGTGCTTAGACATTCACTGCCCTCATCTTCCCTAAATATCTTTCCACCTCAAGTCGGGCATCAAGTGCAAACTAACTCTGGTCTACTTCTCGAGCCGGATGTCTTTGCCTCTTAGGCCAGAGTCCTTTGTTCAGGAAGTGGAAATCCCTTCTATACCTTTCTTCATATTTCAGCTTTTCTCGGGTCAGGAAATCACCATCAATCCCTTTAGAATCATATTTTCAGAGGCAAATGGCACTACTAGAAAATTGACTTTTTGTGGCGAAAATTTTTGAAAAGTCATTTTTTCGCCACTAAAACTATTAGTGGCGAAATATAATTTCGCCACTGTTTCCTCACTAAAAGTGCGTCACAAAAGATATTAGTGGCGAAAATATATTTCGCCACTATAAGATTTCTTTTAGTGGAAAATCATATTTCACCACTAAAGGTGCGAAATATATTTTTCCACTAAAAGCTAAATTCTTTTAGTTGGGAAAAGGTAACATTTAGTGGCAAAATCAAATTCCCCACTAAAGGTATTATTTCTTTAAAAATATAATAAAATAAATAATTCTCAAGTTTTTAATACATCATATGATATTTTATATTGTAAAATGATACAAAACATAAATTTTGATACATGATTTTATTGATCGTATACATTAATATATGTAAATAGAATATTTATATTTACAAGTAAAAAAATATATTATGTTCTAATATTAAAACAGAAAAATGATTAACTAGTTACAATTAAAAAAAATATATTATGTTCTAATATTAAAACAGACAAATGATCAACTAGTTACAATTCAAAAGTCAAAAGCTATTAGTTTCATCTTATATCTAAATTTATATTTTATATCCAAACTACAAAAAAGACTTTGACCATATGGTGAAGGTCATCAACGAAATCATTCATCGAATGAACTAACTTCTCATTTGTCCACTACATTTTCAACCAACAAAATATTTATTTACATTCGTATGAAAATAATTATATCAGTGTATATTAATGTCATATCAATAGATAAATAAAAACTAATTATATATTAAAAAAATAAAACTGATGGAATGAGAAAAATTCAAGAAATAAAATTAAAGTCAACTTGAGTTGATATTTTGAAATAAAGTTTCAAATTACTTGATATTTATGAAATATCTATGGAACAAAAGTCACAGAACTGTTGTCGAAACATATCATTTGAAACCGATTCGATGTGATTTCATTCGTTTCTTTTTATCTTCACCATCTCGAGGTTAAGTTGAAAAAAATATATTTTTACAACCAAACTACTTTACTTTGTAATCTTAAAATTTGATATTGACTCACTTTTCTCTGTAAAGTTATCGTTGGAGTTGATCCCGCAACTGCTTCATTCAAAGCTTTTCAATCTATATAATATAAATGAAAATTTCCGCAATAATAGTGTTATAGGCATCACAAATATATTTTATTAAAAAACATGTACATGTTACTCATGTTGCTCTCCACGGATATGAAATATATATTTTTGTGCACCTTTCACTGTAATATTACAAATCATACAAATGTACAACTCTTAAAAATATGACCATCAAATATAAAAAATCAATAATGTTTTAAAGAAAGTTTTTGTCATTTTATTAATCAAAACATAACTTATAATATCACATTGAGTTGGACCAACATCATTTGGGGCTGATTTCTTCTCCTCAACAGGCTTTGAAGAAGATGAACCAGGCTGTAAATTTATTGAGCAAATATTTCAAAACACAAGAATTTATAAATAGCCATGTATAAATATCTTATTACTTACTGGGGGATGATGACTCTCTTGCGAATAGGCTAACTCTTCTTTCACCAACCATTGCAACTTTTTCTTCATTTAAATGCATAGTTCCTCATGTAACTTGGCCTCTATCTCTGCACTGAGCATAACTCAAAATTTAGCCTCTTTCTTTAGACAAAAGTTAGCCACTTTCTTTCCAACTTCAGATTGAATTCAAGTAATTATCTCTTCATTCGTCACTCTAGGATGATTTTGTTACCCTCCATGATTTACTCTTTTGAAAGGGATAGGGCCTTCTCCCATACCACTTTGGTATCCTGATATATGCCCTAGAACAATTATAAAAGCTTTTTGGGTTGTAAGTGTGTCAAATTCATTGCATTGCAATTGTGTTTCATGCAATTCCCACAACTTTTGATAAGCTTCTTCTACCTCTTTATCCACCCGACTGCCATCCTTTTTCTTTCTTTCTTTGGAAAAAAGTCTAAGATATTCTGTTGGTTTTGTCGTGTTTTCTAGGGTACTTGTCGTACTTCTCTAGGAGTTGGATAAGACAATGTAACATATAATAAAATATAGCAACATAAGTTACATAAATATATCAATAAAAATAAATAAAATAACACACATTCTGACAATATAATTCTTGCAATAGACTTGGTACCCACGCAAGCAAGCATCTTTCCTAAATTTTCCATCTCTCGAAAAAAGTAAGCATATCCAAATTTTGAAAGAAATTTTAACTTTGAAATCACTATAGGAATGCCATTTAAGATATTGCGCACTAAACTTGCACTTAGAATTGATTTACCTACTTAGAAAGAATTTATGCTGGCACGACTCATAGAGATAATCAAACACTTGACATTTATTTGACTCTTTTATAAAGTGAAGGTTGAGATGACGCAAAAAAAAAACAAAGAAAGAAAGAAAAAAAAAAGAAAATGGTCAATCCTATAAAAATCTACACCGTTGTATGAATTATTTAGTAACCCAAAGTATCGTGAACCCCACGAGTACTTTTGAGTCAAACGATGGCTCAAATATCGAGTATGGAAAGTAACTTGAGTTGGTGAAATTATTGTGTAAGGGCTCGCACCACAAATGTGAAGTCTTTGTGTCAAAAGATAATTTGACGACTTAAGGAAGTTAGGGATGAAGACAAGCGTTAAGTAAAATAAACTTTTGGCAAACTCCAAAATCTTGTTGATCTTTAGCTAAGTGTTAGCTTATCTTAGAAAAAAAAAGGATATGATGAAGTAAAGTATTAGCGCTAATCTACACCTAGCACCAGTATAAATAAATTAGGTTGCTCGTAATTTTTGTGAAAGAATCACACACACACATGGAGAAACATTTGAAAAGTAAAGCCTTGGTTGGAGTTGAATTTGTGATTTGGGCAATGCTAACACTTTAAAAAGAGAGGGATTTTTAAAAACCTTTTGAGAACATACGGGAAGTCATTGCCTGATGAAAAAGAATTGGGAAAGCAAAATCAATGATTTGGGAACCCCGAAGGCCAACCTGGGCAAAAAATGATACAAAGCCTAATGATTTCTCCGCAGAAAATCATCATGACTCATGCATTTTCAAAAGCTGGAGAATGAGCATACGACCAGAGATCATATGCACACATGCATATATACAATCAATGTTTCTTTTACAGGAGATTTAAGCAGGAGAAGAAGAAAAACTTCAGAAGAATGGGGTATACCGCGAGTAACATAAGAACATGTGGGGCAAAGCCTATATAGAATAGGATACTGGGGGCAAGGCCTTCCTAAAAGGGGATCTTGTAGGGCGGAGACCACCTATACGTGATAGTTGAAGCCTTCAAAACACAAAGCATTCAATGGTTTCTCAATGAACCATGAGTCTTAGAGACTCTTATAGACGTGTAGGTGTTTATAGCGGATAAACATTGAACGACTCACTGAAGATTCTTAATAGATGCTACACAAACGTCAATAAGAATCTTCTAGGGTTGAGTAGCATAGTGATTCTTTGACTTGAGATACGACTGTGGATATATGAGATATCCTCCATACTTTGATGGCAGTCACATCACCGATCTATTAAAATCAGACCTCCGCTTGTTTGTTGGGTGTGGACTGATCCTCAGGATATCATGTGTGTGCAAGATAGAATCCGTCAGTTCTATGTATAGAGCATAGATATTCAATATAGAATTATCAATCTGTTAAATCAATGGGCCCGTGGTACACTATAGAAGCGAGTTCTAAGTGTTATTAAGAGATTGCTAATAGAAACGTCGACGTGATTATATCTATAGAGATTTGACGTTTATATCTATATCTCTGGAATAATCTGGATACCTGTGACGGAGAGATTATACGTATGCGATGACCTCGACCTGTATGGTTCAGTGAGTTTATCTGTGTTCGTCATAATTTACGAGTGGGTAAATTATGGACATGAAATTGGATTTCGTGATGGATATATGTGAACCTAGAGAGTCTCACTAATGAAATATACTCGTAGAGCACTATGGCAACTTTTATGAATAATATTGATCATTTATAAATTATTTAACGATTAAATGAAAGATACATGCAAATGGACATAATGATCATTTCCTAATTAATGTGTATTTGTATTTAATGAATGATTTTATTAAATACACATTAATTAAATATCAAATTGTGATATTTGACATATATCATTAATATATATGTATTTGGATTATTTAAAGTAAATATAATACATATATTTTAAATATTTATATTTAAATAATTATTTAATTGTTAAATAATTAAAGTAATTAAAAATATAAATATCTTATGTTATGATTAAGTTAGGAATTGACTTAATATGATTGGTTTGACTTGTTGTAATACATTAAATGATGTAGTGATCCATTACAACAAGTAAACTAAAGCTTATTAAATTGAAACAAAAAATAAAATATCTAGATATAATATTTCCCAAAATTCGGCCAAGGCATGTGAGAGTATATATTATTTTGTTTCATTTTCTTTTATTAGGTTAAGTTATCAAATATTATTACAAAGAAAGTTTGAGAGTAAAGTTGAAGAACAAAGGAAAACCTTGAGCAAAAGTTTGAATTTTGTAAGTTTTTTTTAACTTTCTTCAACTAGAAAAATATTTCTATGATTCTTGGCTTCAACATATGTTACTTGGAATTTTCTCTACTCTTCAAGCATGTAATAAAATGGTTGGAAAATTAAATAAAAGATGCCAGCATGTATGTTAATTAAAGTAAGCTTATAAATGGTTATTAAGCTCTCTTTTAGTTATTTGATAATCAAGTCGCCATTCTAGAGTTGTTAGCCACTCATTGATGACCTATAAATGTTCTTGAGTTATTTCAAAGTGGTGAGACTTGTTTGGCGTGGTAGAGACTTGATTAAAGTATTGGATTTGTTTAATTTGGTGTAATTTATCCAATTTGAAGAATTTATAAAATTAGGGTTTATACCCTATCCAAATTTGGGACTTTTCATATATGTGTTTTGTAATGATGTATATATGATGTATATTAAATTTGGTGTTGATTGGATATCATTCTAACTTGTTTTGAACAAATTGGACCAAATTGAACAAAAAGGAAATCTGATGGGTGCTCTCGGCAATTGTAAAAAAATTGGGATTTTTGTTGTAATTTGTATTTTGATTTATTGGACATGTATAAATTATTTTGGGATTAATTTGGAATCACTTAAATTTGTATTTGACAATTTAAGGACTAAAATGATCAAAATATAAAGTTATGGGGTCTCTCGGTAATTAATGAAAAATATGATTTTTGGGTAAAAAATTTCAGTTTTTAAGTATCGAGTAATTATAATAAATAAGTTTATTTTAATTGTCCAAGAAAAATTATTGAAATCTTAAAATTTTAATTTTCCGCGTTCCGCTGCGTTTACCTGGATTTGCCCCTAGAAACCCCCAAACAAAATGGTATCAGAGCGAGTCTGATTCTAAACACATGATATGATTATGCATTTAAATTCAATGTTTAATCTAGTCTTTACTTGATGCATGCATCTGTTTGTTTAATTTGATTAAATAAAGTAAATAGAATCTTTTGCGGAAAAATCCTTATTTGTAAATAAGGTTTTATTTTTATTATGTATTTGATGCATGTTACTTGGTCCGTCTTGTCAATACTGCTTATGGATAAATAGTCTACGACTATATCCGAGAACCTGCCAATGATGTGAGTATATAGCCGGTAGGAATTTGTTTGTACCGGATATATTTTTGATATTAGATAAATTCAGAAGAAAACGGAATCCTGAACGTGCCAAAGCTGTCAGGGTTACGCAAATATCTTGAATTTATCATTGACAAGTTTAACCTTGATATGTCTCCTTGTGAACATGCCAAAACTGTCACAACGAGAAACGATCAGGACCGGAACCCAGAAGTCACTGGTGAGTGATTGACAATGAGTTGTCTACCTAATGAATATACGTAAGCAAGAACGTGCCAAAGCTATGAGCTGAAATATATTTATGGGGTTCACTTTTGACTATTTATATTTAATTTGATTATTGCTTTTTATGTATTCTGTTTGGGGATTACAGTTTTGCATGAAATAGTGGGAGAGGCATTTTTAGATTAAAAATCCATGATCTATTTAATGCTTTTGATATTATATGAAACTGTTATGTCTGCTAATCATTTATTCGATATCTATTTGATAGATTTGCGATGGCGGAACCTTTGAACAACCCATTTGCTTGTATGCTTGAAACGAATAAGCTTAAGGGCGCTGAGAACTTTGTAGACCGGGATATGGATTTGAGGATTGTCCTCGGATCCGAGAAGCTGAGATATATTTTGGAAGGTCTATTACCCCTTGCTATATCAGAATATGCATCGCCTGAAGAGATTGAGACTTTCCAGAAATGGAAAGATAATGATTTAAGGGTTAAATCATTTATTCTCAGTTCTCTGTTTTTTGAACTAAAGAGGTAATATTTTGAGATGCATGATGCTTATAGCATGATGACACAACTTTGTGAATCGTTCATGAACCAGAAACATGTCATGGTTCATAGAGTAGCAATGGAACTGTTACATTCTAAACTTGATGAGGGACAGGCTGTGAGCACACATGTGCTTCATTTGATCGATTTGATCGAGCAATTGAGGCACAGTGATTTCCCTTTCAACGATACTCTATGACGGAGTGTCATATTTGGTTCGCTCTCGGCGTCGTATCACCAATTTGTCATGTACTTCAACATGAACGGGATTCACTGCACTTACCATGAGTTGTATATGATGCTTCTCACAGCGGGGGAGGATTTAAATAAGGGAGTTCGACTCGTCTTCCGAAACCCACTCTACTTTCCGCTTCTTCCCGCTCCAAGTCGAAGGGGAAGAAGATGAAAAGAAAGAAGAATAAAGGTTTCAATGTTCCTCTGCAGGCTAAGGTAGCAAAGCCCAAGAGAGATTCTGAAGATAAATGTCATCACTGCCAAAAGGTCGAGTACTAGAAGAGGAAATGCCCTGACTACTTTGCCTAGATCAGGAAGGAAAGAGCATCGACATCAGATACTTTTATTTTTCCCATTACTGATATCTCATTAGCTTGTGAAGCTATTTCATCTAGTTGGATTTTAGATTCTGTGTGTCCTATTCATATTTGTAATTCGTTGCAGGTGCTGAAGGAAAGTAGACGGCTGAAATCTGGGGAGATGCAGCTGCGATTCGGGAGTGGTGACTCTCTCGATGCGGTTGCAGTGGGCTTATGCGAGATTCCCCTATCAAGTGGGAGACTTTTGTTGCATGACTATTTTTTTGTGCCAGGGTGTGTGGCGAATATTATGTCACTTTTTGTATTAGATACTGAAGGATATAATGTAAATATTAAGAACCGTTCTTTATATTTATATGATAGTAATAATATTCAGATCCTAGTTTGTCCAAATGAGCATGGTCATTACATATTGCAGACCTCACGAGATATCTTTAATACTGGAAATTAATAAACGTAAATTATCTGAAATAAATATTATTGAACTTTCTTGTATGAGGTTAGGTCATATAGGCGTGAAACGCCTAACCCAGTTGGTTAGGAATGGTTTGATTCCAGATCTCACCATTGAACCTTATCCAACCTGTGAATCTTGTATTCGGGGTAAAATGAATAAAGCCTCATTTTCGGGTGTTGGACACCAAGCCACTGACTTATTGGAACTCGTATATTCTGATGTATATGGTCCTATGAGTCAGACCGCACACAATGGTTTTTCATACTTCATTACCTTTACCGATGATGTGTCACGGTATGGTTAATTTATCTGATGAAACATAAATTGGAAACCTTTGAAAAGTTCAAAGAATTCCCAAACGAAGTAGAAAAATAAACTGGATAATATACTAAATGCCTTCGATCTGATCGAGGTGGTGAATATATGAGTGGGGAGTTCACTGATTATTTAAAGGATAATCGGATTCTCGCTCAATATACTCCTCCTGGTACTCTACAACATAATGGAGTGTCGGAGAGGAGAAATCGGACATTATTGGATATGGTCCATTCTATATTGAGTTTTACAGATTTGCCCTATTACTTATGGGGTTATGCTCTTTTAACTACCGCATATCTTTTGAATAAGATTCCTTCTAAAATTGTTCCTACAACTTCGTATGAGATATGGACGGGTAGGAAACCGAATCTTAATTATATTAAGGTTTGGGGATATCCTGCATACGTCAGGGTGGCTCAGCATAATAAGCTTTTGCATCGAGGATAAAAACTTAGGTTTTTTGGATATCCTTTAAATACGAAAGGATATTTTTTCTATGATACCGAGCATCGAAATGTGTTCGTAGCGTGCTTCGTAAAACTTCTAGAAGTAGAATTTTTGACTGAAGGAGGAAATCATAGACAGGTTGAACTTGATAAAGTACAACTTGAGACCAACTAACCAACGAAGGAAGCTGAAGTTCAAATAGATGAAGAACCCTCAACACATACTCCGTAGGTCACAAAGGGTATCTAGACCTCTTAAACGCTTGTATTTGATACAAAAATGAGTCTCGATGTTCTCTTAGTTGAAGAGACTGACCCTTTTTACCTATAGAGAATCGATGTTGGACATCGACTCCGTGAAGTGGCAAGACAACATGAAATCCGAGTTAGACTCAATGCATGAGAATCAAGTTTGGGACTTGGTTCCGCTTCCTGAAGGAATTATTCCTATCGGTTGTAAATGGGTTTACAAAAGGAAGCGCGGGCTTGACGGAAAGGTTGAAACCTTTAAGGACCGACTAGTAGCTAAAGGTTACATGCAGCGACCTAGTGTCGACTACGATAAAACTTTTTCGCCAGTTGCAATGCTAAAGTCTATAAGGATTTTATTGTTTATTTCTGCTTATCATGATTACAAGATTTGGCAAATGGATGTAAAAATGGCTTTTCTAAATGGATTTTTGATGAAGAAATCTATATGGAACAGCCGGAGGGTTTTGTATCCAGCGATAACTCGGGCATGGTATGTAAGCTTAGGAATTCCATTTATAAACTTGAACAGGCTTCACGAAGTTTAAATCTTCGATTCGACGAGATATTCAAATTATGCTTCATTCAGACATGGCTTACATCTTTCAAAGAAGATGTGTCCACAAAAAGAATATAAGAATATTAGAATGACTAATCAGCCTTATGCTTCGTGTTTGGGCAGCATCATGTATCCCATGTTATGTACTAGGCCTGATATCAGCTTCGCAGTTAGTATGACTAGCAAGTATCATTCCAATCCAGGTAATGACCATTGGATGACCATTAAACATATCCTCAAATATCTTAAAGGTTAAAGATAAGTTAATTATATAAGGAGGAAATGAACTGCAAGTTAATGGGTATACGGATTCCGATTTTCAATTGGATCCTCAAGATAGAAAGTCTACATCAGGATTCATGTTTACCTTTAATAGAGGTGCAGTTTGTTGGAAGAGTTCCAAACAGGGGTCAGCAACTGATTCCACCACAGAGGCGGAATATATTACAACCTCTCAAGCTACAAAGGAAACTGTATGGGTTAGGAACTTTTTCATAGAATTTGGAGTAGTCCTAAGTATCGAGAATCTGATTCCGTTATACTGTGATAATACTGGAGCAATTACGCAAGCAAAGGAACCAATGGTGCATCAGAAGTCGAAGCATGTGGCACACAAGTACCACATCATTCGAGAGATTGTGTCACGAGAGGACATTGTTGTGTGCAAGGTACCGAGTGAAGATAATGTAGCAGACCCGCTTACCAAGGCCATTCCTCCGAAGTTATTTGATAAACATGTGGAGTCGATGGATATTAGATAAAATCGATATTGGCACTAGAGCAAGTGGGAGAATTTGTTAGGGTTGGTCCTCTGAGCGCCAATTTTCTTATGTATTTCCCTGTAAATACTTATATAACATTTTATTATGAATAAAATAAACAGTTTCTATTATATAACATCTCTTTATATATGGAAAAGATGTTTTTGACCTTAGAATGATTAGTTATGATACTGTTGCAAAAACGTCGCAACTGACATTGAGTTGTATCATGACGTTGTTATTCTTAGACAGTTCCTAGTCAAGGTTTACAGTACCTGGTCAGTATAGTAACTGAATTAGAATACCAAAGAATTTGGAATAGATTTAGAACGCCAATGGGATTGGAACACTGATAAATTTGGAAAAATATACGGATTTGGAATGCCAACAGATTTGGAAAGCTGTATGGATTTGGAATACCAATGGATTTGGAATGCCATTAGGTTTTGAACACTGACAAATTTGGAAAGCTTTGCGGATTTGGAATGTCAACGGATTTGGAATGATAATGGGTTTGGAACACTGACAGATTTGGAACGTTGGACGGAATTAGAATGTTGAAGATTTGGAATACTGAAAGATTTGTAAAGCTGGATGGAATTAGAAAGCCAAAGAATTTGGAATAGATTTTGAACGTGAATGGGTTTGGAAAACTAAAATATTTGGAAAGCTTTGTGGATTTGGAACGCCAATGGATTTGGAACACCAACGGATTTGAAACACTGATGAAAATAGAATGTCGAAAGATTTGGAACGCCAATGGGTTTAGAACAATGAAGGATTTGGAAGGTCAAAGGATTTGGAACACCAACAGAATTAGAATGTCAATGGATTTAGAACGCCAATGAAAGGATTTGGAAAGCCAATGGATTTAGAACGCCGAAGGGTTTATAATGGATTTAGAACACCAATAGATTTAGAATAAAGATAAGAATTGGAATGCCAAATGGGTCGAAAATGAATTTGTAAATAGATTTGGAACGCTGACAGACTTGGAAAATTGAACAGAATTGGAACGCTGAAGGATTTAGAATGCCAATGGAGTTGGAGCGCCATTAGAACAAATTTGAAACACCGATAGAGTTAAGAAGATTAGAAAAGCCTAGCACGCCAGTTGGATTTCGAGCGCCATAGGATTTTGAAACGCCAAAGACATTTGGATTTAGAATGTCAATGTGGTTTGGATTTGGAACATCAATTCTCAGATACAAAGTTACAGACAAAGATCGAGGTATTTCAAATCGATCGAGACATTATAGGACCTACGAGTTCGTCAATTAGCACAGTAGAGATCAAAGCATCGGAGGACATGCGTGTCTATCAATCATCAGAGACTACAAAGATGAGATCGAGGTATCTCGAAACCGATCGAAGCATCAGAGGGTCTGAGGGTCCATCAACCAATGTCAAGCGATGAACATTAAAAAGTGTACATTTATTAAAAGGAAATTAATCATTTTACACTTGTAATTTCATTAATCCCTTTAATTTAGCACATTTTTGAAGTAATAATTAAATTTATATTTTATATATTTTTATTGTAATTTTTATTTCTTGTGTAGGTAAAATACTACTTTAAATGCTCAACGGGAAAATGGATATGAAATCTGAATTTCAAGACCCAGAAACCCAAAAGATCGTGACAGTTAGATTCAAATCGGACTTCAAAAATATTCACCGTGTTTAGATTGGTGACAAAATGAGCTTATGATGTATTTAACTACGCATGTATTTTATATAAATATATAAAACAAAACAAAACTATAAGCAAAAAGACAAAACCAAATAAAACAAAAGTAAAATGACAAAGAAAAAAGTTTTTTTTAAAAAAAAAAAAAAAAATAGAGATGTGGCCATCCACTGAACTTTCACATGCAAATTATCGCATGCTTCTCAAATTGAAAATTCCAATTTGTAATTTGAGAATGTGAATAGGTGTTCAATGCCTCATTTTCTTCATGTTTTTTTCAGAGTTCTTTCGAGAATTTTGTAGAAAGTGACTTGTGTGTTGCATTTCCTTTTTTGTAATTTCTTTTTCTTTCTTTAATAAAATTTGTGTGTTTTTATTTAAAGCATGAGTAGCTAATTACATTCTGCTGAGTAAAGGGTGAAACTCTTAATATGAGAATATATATTAATCTTATTTATGTTATAATATATAAATTGTAATCTGTAAACTAATATTTAATCTTCCCTTGTACTTGAGGGTGTCTTGATTCGTTGTAGACAATTTCATCTTGATTGACATAGTTAATAATTTACCCCATATTATATGAGAGAGTAATTTAAATCTGGACTAATTATCAACAAAATCGTATCACCACCTTTATGGATGGTTTTATATGTTCTGGGCTTTCTGGCATAATTGAGTACCTATTTGTACTAATTATAGAGAAATCGTATCACCACCTTAATAAATGGTTTTATATATTTTTCCATAATTAAATCCTAAAATAAATTAACTGGGTAATAATGAAAATTTATATATTATAAAAAGTAAAATTTCTCTATCTTTTAAATATCAATAGTGGATCCTCTAGTCCCGATATTTTAATTTATTGTTGCATTCCAATTTAAAAATTGCATATCACTTCAATCAATTCAGCCTTTTTATTTTGTTACTTGAGTTGTTATTTTTTTACTAAATCTATTCCTTGCGGATCGACCTCGAACTTACCGGGTTATTTTATTACTTAGGAGTAAAAAACCACTTTGCGAGTGTATCATCAAGTAAGTCCGACGATGCCAGACGAGCCAGGTAAGTAAAAAATGCATGCATGATTTTTATAGACTTGTCACTATCACACAGTGCACAAGCCTACTAAAGTGGGGCGACTATAGATACTGTATTTTTACATATAGTCCGATGATGAGTCTCTTATGTAAACACACCTGAAAAGTTTGGGAAAGTTGTAGGGTTTAATGCTGGAAGGGAAATAAACCTCGTAGGATTTCAAGATAGCAACCAAATCCACACCGGATATCATATATGTCTGACCGGACTTGTCTCAACCACCATTTCCGGCCAGACATACCCCAAGTCAGGCCGGATATGCGTCGGCTTTCCATATTAGCATAACGGTTCGATCTCCTCTTTCCTTCTTACTATTTTCCATAAAACCTTTCTTTTCCTTCTTAACCATTTTCCTTAACAAATGAGATCTTTTCCTTATTAACCAAACCCTTAAACACTATAAAAATGGACAAACACATATAAAAATGGGCTTTTCCTTGAGAATGTAGAAACCAAAATATAGCAACTTGTTTCCCATCTCTAGCAAGAGATCAGACAACTGACTTGACTTTCAGAAGTGTTCCCGAAGCCAAGTAACTTTTGAGGTACGACCTGAGGGCCCCTAAACCTTAAACTCCGCATATAAACTCACTATTTTATTGACGATATATATACTGCCAGACATCATGTATGTCATATCGTACGTACAACTGTCATACAGAAAGTCTGGCCATAATAACGGTTGCATCTGGTCTCGTGTTTCTGGTGGTATATATGATGAAATCCTCGATATTAATTCCATTGCTGATTTCGAATTGACGGTAATGTGATCTTGCACCCGTGACACAATTCCATGTATAATCAGGAAACAAACGCGCACGGTCTTATCTATGTTTTCATTATTATTATCATGTTCTCTTATTATTATTATTATCTGGCTCATCGTTATTGTTACTGTTACTTATTATTTGCCTTCATTATTATTTCATCACTCTAATATTATATTCATTGTTGTTGGTGCGCATGAGCTTACGTTCTGGTTACGCGGCGAATCCGGCCATACTTCCTGTAAGTCCAGTCGGACATTATCCAATTCCAGCCCGCTATAGAAATATCTGGCGAGGATTCTACAAGACCAGGTCAGTGAGACATGCTTCCATATTTACCAAATATATTTTATTTTATCTTTTATTATTTAATGTTTGTGCAATATAAACTGCTCATGTGTGACTTATGCAAAATAAGGTATGTGGATCCTCTTTGAACCTGGATATTATACCGACATCAGTATGGGACCATTCGATGGGTGTAGTGCGGCCATAAATCATTCCCAGTATTTTATACATGGTAACGACTTTATTATTCTTCGGTTAGTTCACTGTGCGATATCCGTACTCTCTACGGGATACGATCCAAACAGTATAGTAGTCGTCGATGTCATAAGTATGACAGTAAATCTCATTTCGCTCCTACAACGATGACCACATATAATTGTCCTAAATCATATAAATCGAGGTTTCGCATAAGTTTAATCAATTTTTCAAAACTTGTCTTATTTATACCGGAGATATAGATAAGAATGCCAAATCTCCACTAGGTATAATTATGTTGTGACATATTCATGATATCTTTTATAAATATTCAGAACTAATTTTTATAATATACCTCGGCAAAGGACTTTAAAAATCATGAATTAGTTACCTAAATCTCATACACGTGACTAACGGATCCTCTCTGAATAATCATTGGATTTAATTAACATCAATATATACTCGACGAACAGACGGAGGTCTGATCTAAAGATCGATGATGTGTCTCATCAGAATGTAGATGATACAAATATCTACTTGTTGTATCACAAGTAAAGGATCACATATACCTCTCGACTCGGAAAGAGTCATTTTGGCGTTGGTGCATCATCTATTAAGAATCTTTTATTGAGTCGTTCATTATTCATCCAATGGACACCTACATGTTTATACAAGTTTACGGAGACTTATGGTTTACTGAGATGTACCATTAGAACCAAGTTCCAATATACGACATGTACTACTCTCACGAGTTTACTAACTTACCAAGTATGTAAACATTGACTAAGTAAAAATTAAGAATAAACTAAATTATAATATTTCTTAGTAAAAATTATGATGATTTTACACTAACATCACAACTATTCATTTTATGGTTAATTTATATCTTTACCTTTATTAAAATTATATTGATTAAAATTACTAATATTATTCATAATTGTTAGTTCCATGTGTACTGGCAATGTTCGTAACAAAACAAGTTCAATTGAGTTATAATGAGTCTTGAAGATCTCGGAGCAATTGGAAAAGTATTTGGACAACATCAGATAGAGATATCAGAACGACATTCACTCTTTTTGATATTTCATAGTATTTAGAGCTATAATTTACATTGGGATAGTTTCATTGGAAATAGGACTCGAAGACGATCGCGTACATATAATGAATGCATGATTTGGCTAAAGGACGAGAAAGTTACAAGCGTTTTAAATTGCACCTAAAAACCAGTCCGCAACCTGCGTTTGAGTTACGTTCGTCTGAGCGTTCGAACGTCTAGAGGTAGAAACTTTGTGTTTGAGGTGCGTTCGACGTCCGTGCGTAAGTGAATTATTTTGGACGCGTTTTTAAGCCAAATTAGCACTAGGAAACCATTATCTTTGCCTTACCTATATATACAAATATTTAGCCACTTTTACAATGGTTGAAAACACATTACTCTAAGCCTCAAATATTCTTAGCTTTTCAACCTTCTTAATAATCCACCTTGAAGACTTTGTTGGTTACCTGTCTTCTCTATTTTGGTGAGATTCTTCTTTAATTGACCATGAAAACAAATACAGCCTAACCTAATTAACTAAGTCTTCAGAGTTCTCAAGGAGGAAGATTGGTAGTCGGAGTTCCGGCGCTGCGTGCTTGCAGAGTTGATCCGCTTAAAGACTTCAGAGGGTCTTAAAAATACCACTTAGTATGGGCTCGAAAAGTTCTTTGGATTATTACACTCTAGAGGTATTAGAGTCAGTAAAGTTGCTATCCGGAGTAGTTTTTTACTCGCACAAGTTTTTCACTTCGTTAACAAAATTGTTGTGTTGATTTTGTTTCATGCTTTCGTTTATTTGCTTTATTTTATAATTGCATAGACTTAAGAGTGTTTGTTGGTAATCCATAGAAATAAAAATTAAGACTTGTCTAAAATTATTGCGTAATATTCCTCATAGGGTCGGAACCTAGACTAAAATTAAATTTCAATTGGTATCAAAGCCTGACCATGATCCTTGACCCTTTTAGCTATAAAGAGAATTCAACCCCTAAATTATCCATCATTCTTCGATGGGACTGAGTGTATGGGTTTTTAGGGGCAGAATCCGGTAACGCAGCGGAAACACGGGAAAATCAAATTTTCAGATTTCAAAACTTTTTCTTGGATTAATTAAATAAACATATTTATTTAATATTCCAATAATCAAATTATGAAATAAAATTCAGTAAATCATATTTAGGTGAATTTACCAAATTACCCTTACTTTGGTATTTTGTCCATTTTAGTCCGAAATTGATCTAATCAATTTTGAATGATTCTAAATCATTTCTAAGATGAACTTAGAATGTTCAAAACATCAAAACGCCAAAAGCAACCAAATCCCCAAATTTTATCCATTTGGCCGAATGCCTCCCAAAGGTGCCAATTTGTGCACTTTGTCATTTCATGCTTCAAAATACATCAAGATGTAATCCAATCAACATGAAACTTTATATGCATCATATACACATCCAAATACAAAACATAAATGAAAATCCCCAAATTTGGAATTGGTCATGAACCCTAATTTTTCAATTTCTTCAAATTGGACAAATTAGACCAAATTGGTTAAATCAATTACTTTAATCATCTTTCTTCCATCCAATCAAAGTCTCAACACAATGAAACAACTCAAGATCAAATCTAGGTCATCTAAGAGTGGGTCAACAACTCTAGATTAGCAACAAGGTTTCCAAAACCATAAAAGAACACTTATTACTACAATAGCCATAAGCTTCCTTCATTATACATGCTTTACACTTTCACCAAAACTTCCATCATCAAAAACACAAAGAATAAAGAAATAAATAACCAAAGAACATCATATGTTAAAGCCTAGATCCTAAGGAACATTTTCCTCTCTAATAGTAAGTTGAAGAAACTTACTAAAAACCAAGCTTTCTTTGATTTCTTCTTTCTTTCTCACAAGCTTCCTCTGTTTTCATTAATGGAGTTTATGTCAAAGTGAATTAGGTTATCAAATGAAAGTGAAATGAAAACAATTTATACTTAGGACAAAAAATGTCCTTGGCCGAAATTGTGTATACATATATACCAAAATTTCATTTCAATTTCATTTAACAAAAATTTGATCAACTTGATAAAATATCTAAATAACACTTTATAGATATTTATATTAAGTCAACAAATGCAACTAAGAAAAATATAACTCTTATATTTTATAAGTGTTGGCCGAATTTAATAGAAAATAAAGGAAAACGATATTTTATTTTTCAAACAATTTTGAACAAATATCTTAAGAAGTCAAAATCAATTTGACAACCTTTTCCTTTAATGTATAAGTCAACAATTGCAACTTATAATCATTTCCTAACTTTATCATTTGGTGATATATTTATATTTTAATTATATTAATCATTTAACAATTAAATAATTAAATAATTAATTAAATACAAATATATCAAATATATGTATTATATTTACTTTAAATATCTCAAATACATATATTAATGATATATGTCAAATACCTTTATTTGACTATTTATTAATGTGTATTTAATAATATCATATATTAAATACAAATACACATTAATTAGGAAATGACGGTTCGGCCCGTTCGCATGTATTTTTCGTTTAACGATTAAACGATTTATAAATAATCATCATTATTCATAAATGTTGCTCTAGTGCTCTACGAGTATGTTTCATTATTGAGACTCTCTAGATTCAGGTATATCCGTCATGAAATCCAATTTCATGTGCATAATCTATCCACCCGTAGATTATGAAGATCACGGATAAACTAGCTGAATCATACAGGTCGAGGTCATTGCATACGTATAATCTCTCTGTCACAGGTATCCAGATAATCCCAGAGATATAGATGTAAACGCCAAATCTCTATAGGTATTATCTCGTCGACGTATCAATTAACAATCTTTAAATAACACTCGGAACTTACTTCCGATGTATACTGTGGCCACAGATTTAACAGACTGCTAATTATATATGGACTATCTATGCTCTGTACACAGAACTGACGGATCATATCTTGACACACACAGGATATCCTGAGGATCGATCCACACCCAACGAACAGGCGGAGGTCTGATCTAAATAGATCGGTGACGTGACTGCCATCTAAGTGTGGAGGATGTCTCATACATCCACAGTGGTGTCTCAAGTCGAAGGACCACTATGCTACTCAACCCGAGAAGATTATTATTGACGTTGGTGTACCATCCATTAAGAATCTTCGGTGAGCCGTTCTGTGTTTATCCACTATAAATACCTACACGTCTATACGAGTCTCCCTAGACGTATGGTTCATTGGGATAAACTATCGGACCAAGTCTCGATATACGACATGTACTGGTCTCAACGGATTTGACTAACCGACCCGTGTTAGCAAATCTTGACCCGGAACTATGTTTGATAATAATCATATAGCAGTGACACTTCCCAATGTCAATTACAAACTAACTTTGTAACTGTGTACTGCATTATATATTATCGGGCCTTTGTCTAATATATACATATCACTAAACCACATTTAGTTTCAATCTAATCGTAATCAGATCGAATTTGTATATAAGAACAAGAGGTGCAACCATAAATAAGTAATATTATGGAATAAGGGGATGTTCGTATTCATGAATCATACATAAATACGGTCCAGATTGGCGCTCTGAGCACCAACCCCAACAATTCTCCCACTTGCTCTAGTGCCAATCCACGGTATCATATACACGTCTCAATGTGCATCGTATGCACATGGCCCTCAAAAGCTCACCCAGTACTTAAGAGGTAGGCAACAAAAACAAGTCCGCTATGACATATTGAGTTTTTCAAACAAACTCCACCATTTCCCATAGTCAACATCATTCATATTTTGTAGAATCTAAATTATACATTAATATGAAATGGATGCTACATCAGTATTGTGCTATAGCTACTGAGTTGTCCAAGTATTTAGGGATCAAATCCAAAATACTATGTGGACAACCGCAAGCACAATAACAATTCAAAAAACTTCTAATTTAAAAGGTCACTATGCAACTAAATAAGTCAATACTTCAAAAGTTGCATTTGATTCCACTAAATAGTAGAATCCTTCGTGACACTCCCACTGTATTATTTGTGACTCTTTATGACGTAGACTGTCTAACGTCATAATTAGTCTTAAAACTAATATGACCCTAATGGTTGCAGACTGTATTCTCCATGAATTAGAAACTCGTTCTTAATATCTCAAAGATCACAAAGAACGTGTTTCAAGATCCATCATATGGTCTATAGGATGTCAAAATAACTCGTAACAATTACGATTAAATCGACATCGATAATCGCACATTATAAAGTATTTATTATGTCATCATCAAATGATACATAAGATTGATTAGACATTCTAATCAAGATCTCTTTCGAAAAAGGAATCATCCTTTATGAAAAATGAATACTTTATATAAGACACACAATAATTGTCCAACAGTTATACTAACTGTCATACAGATAGCCTAGTTATGTCCTTTATTAGATCATATCTAATGTACGAATAATAGGAGTATCTCACAAGTCTCTTGGTTTTATATCTTATATAAAACTTTATATCGTATATAACAGAGACTACTCCCACTATTTTCACGGAGTAAAGAAGATTTAGGTAAACCTTTTACATAACAAACATCTCATTATTACTATAATAATGATAATGTTTGTTAGGATATATAACAATAGAAAGTAATTTGTACGCTCTCACTAACCCTTTTATCACATATGTATTCTATATACTTTAACAAGATCAGACAATTTGACGATATCAAAAAATAGAACACATATTTCTGGAAGTCTTATCCGAGTCTACAATAGGCTCTGTAAGCTAGCACACTAAACTGCGATCTCAGCAGAACACAAACTCTAGGGCCAGTTCAGAATGAACTCTTCAAATAAGGAAATCACAACTGATCTCTTTTCTGAATAAGTCATCCAAAAACGCCACTTGCATTCTTTAGCTAAAATATACAGTTTATTATCAACATTAACCAATATATCTTTAATTGTTCATTAGCGTGACTAGAGATAAGTTTTCTCAGAAATCTAGACAATATTTTTATAACTTTTCTCACTATCATACTGTAAAGGTCAAACCTTTAATAAGCTCACAATGCTTTCGCTGCGCAAACAATTAGCACATATCATGAACTAATTCAAAATGAAAGCTTAATCAAGTTCAAACTTATCGTCGTAAGCTATGAACAATCTTAGATCTATGGTTCAATGGTGTGAACTTCTAGAATCGATATCAAATATCGCTTCATTATAAGTTATAGGATAATTTTTCTTCAGTAAGAAAACAACGGAACATTAAGTATCAAATACTCGTGAATGATTATGTTATCCTATTGGACTTGTACGGAAGATGTATAAGGGTTGTTTCATCTTATTAATTACGTAGTTCCATTTATAATTTATCATTCTCACATTTGACTTCAATAAGTCAAGTCTTTTTCTACAATAGTTAACATCTGATGTTACACACCAAGTATAAAACGATTTTATTACTTAGAATCGTAGGAAAGATATTCTATTAAATAGAATACAATATTCTATTAAACAGAATAAACGATAAACTTTTACTTATACCTCCAAGGTGTAAGTAATTTCCATTATATAACTATTATATAAAAGAAACATTCAAATCTTAAACTTTTCAAGATTCAGATTTTCTACCTATACATATCATATATGTAACTGTAGAAATTAATGGAACATTAATTAAAGAGATGAATTAGTGTTACTGGAGTATAACCCCAAGAGTATTGAAACTAATTCGGTAACATTCAATATCAAACGAATCAAATCATATAAGATTCAATTGCTCCCACTACTCAATTCCATCAAGATGGAATCGTGGAAGAATAATATTGAATATGAATCATATTCATGAATAACCTTAGAACTAATTGCTTTAAATTCAATGTTTGATCGTATCAAAGATCTTTGAACAGTTCAAAGACATGTAATGAATTTTAAGGATCAAGTTTTCAAATACTTTAGATTGAATATATTTGAACAAGTCAAAAATGTTCAATCTACGTTTCATCAGAACAGATTGAAAGTTCTTGATACTTTCAAGACTTTCAATATGTGTTCCTTCAGAAACACGTAACTAAGTTATGACAATTCATCAACTAAGTTACGAAATAAAGAAAACTACCTTAAGCAATTATTATTTATAAACTACATACATCCAATGTATCAGTTAAATAAATTTGGTGGTCCAATGACAATCATTGGTTAAACGAGATCTTATTAAATGGATAAGGATGTGTGGTGTGATCTAGTATCAAACCATCCTTTACCATACGGAATAAGCATTCAATGCTTAAGTGATTAAATTCATAAAGCACCGTTCTAAATTATTTACTTTTACCGAATAATTTTTCTTAATGTTTATCTCTAAGTCAATGACACTACTAGTCATATTTAAAATATATAACAATTGTTTATAAAAAAAAAACTATCCAATAGTCGCAAGTTCCGATATCAAATATCAAAACAATCGTTAACTAATATTTTTAAATAACTAGATGGGAGATCTGGTATCCAATACCTATAGTTGTAGTATTGTGAAAATCGATATTTTATACATAACTATACACATCTCATTTCTTTAGCTTTACTATTTGCATTCAACTATTCACAACAATTGTAAATAATTGATTAGCAAATCGTGTCGGACACATTGCCTCTAAAGGTAATTAAAGCTAAGAAACGTCATTACGAGATAAACAAATACCTAATGGGGCTTTCTAAATGCCAGTCAAGAATCTCGAGACATGAACTAATTCAAGTCAATTCTTACTGCATAAGAAACTATTATCTCTAAAGTATTATATCCTAAAGGGATATCTATCTAGATTATCTATCATGACTTAGAAACTAAGTCACTAACCATCTTATTTTTGAAGAAAATCGGAACAATAGTTCCCGATGGTTTAGACCAATCTAATATATCCTAGTCTAGTAGTATCTAGAACCTATTCTAGAATAACTGCAACCAAGAGTCAAGTCAGATAACATATCAAAATATGTGTGCAGTAATTAAAGTTTAATTCTATATAAACAATAGAATAAGGAAACAAACAAGCAGCAATTTCCATAATAACATACACTGCCTAAGTTATGGAATTCTTAAACTTAGCAGTGCCTCCCACTATTTTTACGTAATGCCGTAATCCCCAACGGAAAGACGAGAATTCATAATTAAATCGAATTCCATAATGGGAAGAGGACCCCATGAATATATTTCGACTCATAGCAGAGGCATGGTCTCGCCTACGTATATTCACAGGTAGACAACTAATTGTCAATCACTCACTAGTGACTCCGAGGTTCCGGTCCTGGCCGTTTCTCGTTGTCGCTGCGAAGGCAGGCCCACAAGGAGACGTACCAAGGTTAAACTTGTCAATAATAAACTCAAGTTACTTGCGTAACCCTGACAGCTAGGGCACGTTCAGGATTCCGCTTTCGCTTGAATTTATCTAGTATCTAATATACATTCGGCATAAATAAATTTCTATCAGCTACACCCTCACAGCAGAGGCACGGTCTCGGATGTAGTCAACGAAAAGATATTTATAAACCGTATTGACAAGACGGACCAAGAAACAAGTATTCCAAATACTAGTTACTATAAAACCTTATTAAACGGGGATATTCCATTAAGTGTCATACACCCTAAATCTAATCAAATTAGATTATAACATGCATGTATAAAGTCAGAAAACATGATTAAACATTGAATAAAATAAGCTAATCATTTATGGAGGCCTAGAATCAGACTCGCTCTGATACCATTTTGTAGGGGTTTTTAGGGGCAGAATCCGGTAACGCAGCGGAAAACGGGAAAATCAAATTTTCAGATTTCAAAACTTTTTCTCGGATTAATAAATAAACATATTTATTTAATATTCCAATAATCAAATTATGAAATAAAATTCAGTAAATCATATTTAGGTGAATTTACCAAATTACCCTTACTTTGGTATTTTGTCCATTTTAGTCCGAAATTGATCTAATCAATTTTGAATGATTCTAAATCATTTCTAAGATGAACTTAGCATGTTCAAAACATCAAAACACCAAAAGCAACAAATCCCCAAATTTAATCTATTTGCCGAATGCCTCCCAAAGGTGCCAATTTGTGCACTTTGTCATTTCATGCTTCAAATACATCAAGATGTAATACAATCAACATGAAACTTTATATGCATCATATACACATCCAAATACACAACATAATGAAAAGCCCCAAATTTGGAATTGGTCATGAACCCTAATTTTTCAATTTCTTCAAATTGGACAATTAGACCAAATTGGTTAAATCAATTACTTTAATCATCTTTCTTCCATCCAATCAAAGTCTCAACACAATGAAACAACTCAAGATCAAATAAAGGTCATCTAAGAGTGGGTCAACACTCTAGATTAGCAACAAGGTTTCCAAAACCATAAAAGAACACTTATACTAACAATAGCCATAAGCTTCCTTCATCATACATGCTTTACACTTTCACCAAAACTTCCATCATCAAAAACACAAAGAATAAAGAAGAAATAACCAAGAACATCATATGTTAAGCCTAGATCCTAAGGAACATTTTCCTCTAATAGTAAGTTGAAGAAACTTACTAAAAACCAAGCTTTCTTGATTTCTTCTTTCTTTCTCACAAGCTTCCTTTGTTTTCATTAATGGAGTTTATGTCAAAGTGAATTAGGTTATCAATGAAAGTGAAATGAAAAAAATTTATACTTAGGACAAAAATGCCCTTGGCCGAAATTGTGTAACATAATATACCAAAATTTCATTTCAATTTCATTTAACAATATTTGATCAACTTAATAAATATCTAAATAACACTTTATAGATATTTATATTAAGTCAACAAATGCAACTAAGAAAAATATAACTCTTATATTTTATAAGTGTTGGCCGAATTTAATAGAAAATAAAGGAAAAAGATATTTTATTTTCAAACAATTTTGAACAAATATCTTAAGAAGTCAAAATCAATTTGACAACCTTTTCCTTTAATGTATAAGTCAACAATTGCAACTTATAATCATTTCCTAACTTTATCATTGGTGATATATTTATATTTTAATTATATTAATCATTTAACAATTAAATAATTAAATAATTAATTAAATACAAATATATCAAATATATGTATTATATTTACTTTAAATATCTCAAATACATATATTAATGATATATGTCAAATACCTTTATTTGACTATTTATTAATGTGTATTTAATAATATCATATATTAAATACAATACACATTAATAATTAGGAAATGACGGTTCGGCCCGTTCGCATGTATTTTTCGTTTAACGATTAAACGATTTATAAATAATCATCATTATTCATAATGTTGCTCTAGTGCTCTACGAGTATGTTTCATTATTGAGACTCTCTAGATTCAGGTATATCCGTCATGAAATCCAATTTCATGTGCATAATCTATCCACCCGTAGATTATGAAGATCACGGATAAACTAGCGAATCATACAGGTCGAGGTCATTGCATACGTATAATCTCTCCGTCACAGGTATCCAGATAATCCCAGAGATATAGATGTAAACGCCAAATCTCTATAGGTATTATCTCGTCGACGTATCAATTAACAATCTTTAAATAACACTCGGAACTTACTTCCGATGTATACTGTGGCCACAGATTTAACAGACTGCTAATTATATATGTACTATCTATGCTCTGTACACAGAACTGACGGATCCTATCTTGACACACACGGATATCCTGAGGATCGATCCACACCCAACGAACAGACGGAGGTCTGATCTAAATAGATCGGTGACGTGACTGACATCTAATATGGA
Source organism: Zanthoxylum bungeanum (assembly GCA_019454045.1). NCBI lineage: Eukaryota > Viridiplantae > Streptophyta > Magnoliopsida > Sapindales > Rutaceae > Zanthoxylum > Zanthoxylum bungeanum. Next base: position 778,528 of record SKCR01031959.1, read on the forward strand.
GGATGTCTCATACATCCACAGTGGTGTCTCAAGTCGAAAGACCACTATGCTACTCAACCCAAGAAGATTCTTATTGACGTTGGTGTACCATCCATTAAGAATCTTCGGTGAGCCGTTCAGTGTTTATCCACTATAAATACCTACCGTCTATACGAGTCTCCCTAGACTCATGGTTCATTGGGATAAACCATCGGACCAAGTCTCGATATACGACATGTACTGGTCTCAACGGATTTGACTAACCGACCCGTGTTAGCAAATCTTGACCAGGAACTATGTTTGATAATAATCATATAGCAGTGACACTTCCCAATGTCAATTACAAACTAACTTTGTAACTGTGTACTGCATATATATTATCGGGCCTTTGTCTAATATATACATATCACTAAACCACATTTAGTTTCAATCTAATCGTAATCAGATCGAATATGTATATAAGAACAAGAGGTGCAACCATAAATAAGTAATATTATGGAATAAGGGGATGTTCGTATTCATGAATCATACATAAATACGGTCCGGATTGGCGCTCTGAGCACCAACCTCAACACTGAGTACTTGTATTGGAAGGTTTACATGAGAGCGTTCCTTAAGTCCTTAGATGAGAGGGTATGGATGTCAGTAGAGTATTGGTGAAAACCTCATGTGGTTATGGTTGATGAGGTCTCCTCCCCTAAAGATAAACTAACCTAGACTAAGGAAGAATTTGATGTTAATAATAGGAATTGCAAGACTATTAATGTCATTCATGTTGTTGTTTGCTCTGCTGAGTTTAGGAGAATATTCAAGGATGCATGGGACATCCTTCAGATTGTGCATTAGGGCACACTGTCTGTTAAGAATAATAGACTCCAAGAGCTTGCCACTAGGTTTGAGATTGTTAGGATGAAAGATGATGAGACATTTGATGAATTTTACGCTGAGATTAACGATATAGTTAACTCCAGCTTTAACCTAGGTGAGACTATTCCTATGAATAGAATAGTTAGGAAAATCCTTAGATCTATGTCTGGCCAGTTTTTACCAAAGAACACAGCCATCGAAGAAAGTAATGACTTAGATCACCTTAAACTATAGGACCTCATCGGAAAACTGCAGGCATATGAGAAAAAACTTCATGGATATAGAAAGTCTAAGGTCATAGTGATGAAGATCGCAAAGGAAGTTGAACCTGATCCGTCGAGTGATGATAATGATAATACTCTCACGGGTACTGATTTGGCCATGTTTGCTAAAAAATTTAAGAAATGTCTTAAAATGAAGAATAGTGGTTGAAGCACTGATATGGATAGAGAGGACAAGCCTACAGAGAGAAGCCGTAGTATAAGGAGTCTAGAGAGGATAAGGGTAGAAAACCTTGTGCTATCCAATGCCATGAATGTGAAGGGTATGGGCCTATTAGGTCTAAATGTCTCATATACCTAAAGTCTAAAGGCAAGAAAGTCATGGCAGCCTCACTTAGTGATTCAGAAGGTGGTTGTACTTATGATGAGTCTCCTTAAGAGAAAAGTAATTTCATTGCTTTTACTGCTAGTGTGGTAGGTGAGAGAAATGATAACTTTAGTGATATAAAGATGTTGGATCAGAATTCTCTCAAGATAACTCTGAAGATTAGGATAGTCTTTAAATAGCCTACACTGAATTATTTAATGAGAGTCTAGCTATCAAGAAGACAAATATTGAGGTCAATAAGAGGCTGACAGAAATGGAGCTAGACAAGAATGAAGCTCAAGCTAAGTTTGAGCAAAGCCTTGTGATGATTGATGACTTTAGGGAGAGGAATAAATTACTAGTTGATAGAGTCAAATTTTTAAAAGCGGAACTTGAAAATGCTAGAACTCAGTTGTCTGCATTTTCTAGTGGGATTGAGAAACTAGATTGTATGTTAGGAATTAGCATTGAGTACAATTATGATAAGGCGTTATCGTCTAGAGCTATACCGATCCCTCATAAACGTGACTTAGGTAAGAAAATTATTGATTGTAGTCGTGTGATTCCTTATGTTGTTCCTCGTCATGTGTCCAAACCTCAATCTAGAGGTGTGGTGGGTAAACCTCACTCTCGTTAGAGGTTTGTGCCTGTATGCCATCACTGTGGGAAGGCATGACACATTAGGCCTAAGTGCTTCATGTTGCACAAACAAAAGAAAATGCCTAAGAGTGTTTCATCTAAATTTGATTATTCAAATCTAGTCAGCCAAGTTTCTTCACTAGCTAAACAAACTCAACTCATTAGTGAGAAATTTGCACTACTAACTAGGAGTTATCAAGTAAAAGTGACTCCTAAAAAAGGTTGGGTGAGGAAGTGAGATGACTTCCCATTTACTTCTGAATGCCTTGACCCTAGTAGACATGATGAGAGTGCATTTCGGTGTACTTGTTCTTAAATGTTTCATTTTTCTCATCACATGTGTGTGTGGATGTGTTTTATATTTTTGCACAACTGCATGATTTTATTTTCACTGAATATGGATGTGTGTGTTTGTTTGTCATATGTTCTTGGTATATATGATGGAAACCCGGACATAAATTTCATAACCGATTTCGAATGGACGGTAGTATGATCTGCACTCGGGAATACAACTTCACTTACCATTGGATAATGACAAGCCATGTTGTGTCTTTTATTGTTTTTGTGAAAAAATATAAAATATAAAATATAAAATGAAAAATATCAAAAATATGTTGTGGCTTGTTAGAGCATGGAAAGCATGTGCATGTGATCATGGTATGTAGGATATATGGTTATGCATGTATAATACGCTTTTATTTTTCTTGATACTTTATGTGCATGAGTGTGTATGGTGGAAACCTTTGGTATATCTTGTGCTTACATTTCACATACACATTTTTTTCTGTTGTCGAGGCGTGATCGCATGTATGATTTTTTGGACTAGCAGTCTAATCTCTATCATACCTAGTTCACTAAATAGTGTGACCTTTGACTAAATGACCTTATGATATCCCATTGTAAAAAAAAAATAACAGTTTACATGAGTCTCAAATGCAAAAGAGCCATTGGGACAAATTCAAAAGATAAGGGAAAAACTCTTCACTCGAAAGAGATTATTTAAGAGCTCATATTTAAGGGAGAATATTATAGCATAAAACCAATGTTACTTATTTTCAGGTCCTAGTGGTGTTGGGTTTGAACATCTATTTTGTGCACTTGGTGTGTCAAGTGATGAGACTTCTTTGGTTGTGTCCCGCTCATAAAATAAGATATGAAGCCTTGATTTGTTATGCACTTATTTTTTCACGCAAGTGCTTACTATGCTTTGGTGTTTATGTCATCTGCATGCATGTATTATTTAGAATGATAAAAAATGATGCATATTATTTTATGTTATAAATAGCTGAATACTGACTGGGTATCATTGTACTTGCTTGGAGTGTTGTTTCAGTCATTTTTTTATCTATTTTTCTTTTACTCATTGTGTGCTTGCGTGTGTTTCATGTCATTGCATACAGTTTTTCTTTGTTGCATATTTCTGAGTTTTTACTTCATGTATGTTGTTTTACTAACTGAGTAGGGCTGTTAGTGACGGGGAGTAAGTCAAGTTTGTTTGCATATTCTCTTACATGTGATTCTAATTTACCCATTGTCATTTCATGATTAAAAAAAATGAGTAGTTTTATATATCTCTGTCTTAGGGGGAGTAGGATATATGTCTTTATATTTACATACATGAGGTTTTTATTGCGTTTTTATCTTGCGTTTTTATCTGCTCTTTATATTCACTGTGTTTTTCACGGTATATTATTGTTTGTGGACATTTCAAGGGAGCAGATTAGTGGCTGAGGTGGCATCGACTTCACGACTACTTGGTTAGTTATTATATCGAGTCATATTATAATAAGTCATTGTCTTGATGGTTGATAGTTGACTATTTTCTTTTTGGGTCTTTTATTGTACTCTTTGTATTAGTTAGTGTTTTATCACATAATGCCAAATTGGGAGATTGTTAGTCCCATGTGTGTTGGCAACGTCCGTAACAAAATAAGTTCAATTAAGTTGTAATGAGAGTTGAAGATCTCTGAGCAATTGGACAAGTATTTGGATAACATCAAATGGAGATATCAGAGCAATACTCACTTTTTTGGATATTTTAGAATATTTAGTTAGTGTTTTATCTCAGAATGCCAAATTGGGAGATTGTTAGTTCCATGTGTGTTGGCAACGTCCGTACAAAACAAGTTCAATTGAGTTGTAATGAGTATTGAAGATATCTGAGTAATTGGAAAAGTATTTGGACAACATCAAATGGAGATATCATAGCGACATTTACTTTTTTAGATATTTCAGAATATTTAGAGCTCCAATTGACATGGGAATAGTTTCATTGAAAAGTGGACTCGAAAACGATCCCGTACATATAAAGAATGCATGATTTATCAAAGGGACGAGAAAGTTACAAGCGTTTTAAATTGCACCTAAAAACCAGTATGTGCCCTGCGTTCGAGCTTCGTTCGTCTAAGCATTCGAACGTCAGAAGGCGGAAACTTTCTGTTTGAGTTGCGTTCGAACGTCCGTGTGTAAGTGGGTTATTTTGGACACGTTCTTAAGCCAAATTAGCACTAGGAAACCCTTATCTTTGCTCTATCTATATAAACAAACATTTAGCCACTTTTACAAGGATTGAAAACATATTACTCTGAGCCTCAAATCTTCTTAGCTTTTCAACCTTCTTGATAATCCACCTTGAAGACTTTGTTGTTTACATGTCTTATCTGTTTTGGTGAGATTCTTCTTTGATTGACCATCAACACAAATACAGCCTAACCCAATTTTCTAAGCCTTCGAAGTTCTCAAGGAGAAAGATTGGTAGTCGGAGTTCCGGCATTACGTGCTTGCAGAGTTGATATGCTTAAAGACTTCAGAGGTTCTGAAGAATGCAGCTATGTGTGGGATCGATAAGTTCTTCGGGTTATTACAGTCTAGAGATATTAGAGTCGGCGGAGTTGTTGACATAGGTCTTTTACCATCACTGTAATTTTTTCTCGTTATAGTGGATTTTGAACTGGTAGCCTAGATACCCGATGTGGTTTTTTACTCGCACGAGTTTTCCACATCGTTAACAAAATTATTGTGTTGATTTTATTTCATGCTTTCATTTATTTTTTTTATTTCATAATTACATAGACTTAAGGGTGCTTGTTAGTAATCCATATAAACAACAATTAGGATTTGTCTTAATTTATTGTGTAATATTCCGCATAGGGTCGAAACCTAGACTAAAATTGAATTTTCAATAACAAAATAAATACATAGTGTATTTATACAAAATACATCATAAATTTAGCACTAATACTAACAATATGTTCCTGGAACCAATAAGAGGACGAATTTACACCTCAAACTATTTAGGAACAAGAGAAGTTACAGGACCAACTTGGTCTTCCCACCTCCACACAATATCAGTGAATATGTATTCCTACCTAGAAGTGAACAGTGTAATACACATACTGAACATAAAACTTTTACAATAACATACAATCAATCTAATACAAGGAAAAATCAATAAATTTATAAGATTGTAAAGATGCCTCAGAAAGCGTCGTAGAGAACCACTATTCATAATCAGTGTCAAATCTAATTATTTAACGTGCACCGAATCTTTTATAATTTAAAAAAAAAAATTCTTAAGCAACACAAAATGTTAAATTGTTCTCACTATGCATGATTGGATCCGTAGATCAACCGATCTTGATAAAACAATCCATAAAAATTCAACAAAAATAAAACAAGTAAGAGACAATAGGTGAGGTCACCGAAAGGATTTTTTCGATGAACCACCGGCCACAAGAAAGAAAGAAGGGAGAGTAAACATAATTAATGGGGAGAAAAAGAAAAGAAAAAAATGAGAAAGGGAAAAGCATAGGAGAAAGAAAGAAGAAAAAGTAAAATAAAGATTCATTCAAATGTAGTGGTAGCACCCTTTTTCTCTCCACACATCCTTTTTTTTTCTTTTATGTCCAACTCCATATTTTTCGATTAAGACTCACTGAAAAGGGTGCATTGTCCCTTTACTTTGGGTGAGGTCATCGATCTTCTCTTCTCTTCTCTGAGTTGATCTTTTTGTGATTTTTATTACCCAGATCTCTGGATATGTGGATCCATTCATATATTCGCATCAAATGGATAGATCTTGAAATGAATAAAACTTTACAATTCTCCATGGAGCGACTGCATGGTCTACTAGATCTATATGTTTTTCTTGTAAATAGATTATATAAATGCTGGTATAAAAATTTTTATATTCAATTTGTGTATTATGTTGCTTCATTTTTAAATAGAAATAAGTGTTCACCAATATCGCGTCAAGATGAGAAAATCAAATTGGTCCCATAATTCCTCTTAAATCTAAATAATTTTATGTATAAATATATCTTTCTACTAGTTATGGAAAATGGGTAGTGCGTAATTTTTTTTTATATTATTAGATTTTATCTTAATTAGACTTGAATCTTAAATATTCCTAAATAATTATTCAACCTAAATTTTCGAACTTATAACTGTCTCATTTATGATGACGTATGTTTGGGTCTTCTAATCTGATTTATACAAATGCATCCCAAATAATGACACTTACAATTATATCCCCATCTTCTGTTTATTTTTTTGTACCGCTTTTCCATGTCAGAAGGGATCTAGGAATAAATTCTTCTCACAACGGCAACAATTATTATTAAGCATTGGGTCCCATATTGGTCACTTTCCTCTTTCAAAAAAGGATGGAACATAACAGCTGGTTCAGCATTAGAAATTAAAAAGGTAATAAAAATGAATGAAGTTTATGGGTACCTAATTTTTTTTATAATATCCTGTCAATTTTTTGATTTTTTTATAATATCTCATCAAGTTCTTATAATTAAGAACTGATGGTAATATATTCGTTTATTTTTTATTTTCCTTTTTTGCCCTTTATCAAATTTATAAATATTAAAAAAATTCTAACATCAATAATTATGAGACTTTAAATGTAAATTTTTACAAGGTAATTTCGATTAATTTTCATAATAACTATTTTTTTAATTAATAAAAGAAGAAATTATCAATTTTCCAAATTTTAGGTTTTCAGATTATTTAAATGCAAATCTTCTCATGATTTTTTCCCAACTTTGGGTTCGTAAACAACAACCAATACTTGTGTTCAAGCCCCATAAAAAAATAAAATAATAATTTTTAAATAAATATAAGAATTTTGAAATGAAAAATATATTAGAAAAAAATTGATGGTTTTAATGGAGCTGAAACCTTGAGATCAACTGACTGAGCCATGATGAGAGTATGTGAGAAAGAAAAATTACAAAGATGAGAAATGAATAGGAAAATCACATTTTTATTATAAATAAAAGGTAAAAATGAAAAATAGTAAAACAAATGGATATATTATCATTAATTTTATTAATAAAGACTAAATAAGATATTATGAAAAATTAAAAAATTTACCGGATATCATAAAAAAACAAATTAAGGGCTCAAAAGATTTTCTCCCCTAAAAAAAAAAAAAGTAAAAAACTGAAGAGCATAAAAGGAAATAAGGTCGACTTATCTACTTGCACGTTCCTCGAAGTTGAGGATGCGGGCCCCAATGTCACAAACAAATGAACAGTTGCCCGTTGGCATTGTGCACTTTTTATAAATAAATAAAATAAAAATAATGAAAAAACAATAATCATATAGAAAAAAGATGAAAGGGATACGATGCTAAGGCTGGAGCCTGGATTGGTCTTTTTAATGATGCATTTGTCGGAGTTGTTTTTTTCGAACATTTTAACATATTGCAATAATAAAACCCTGGGGGATGGGACCAAGTAACAGTTGGACTACAGCCATTGGTTGGTTTAATAAAATTGACATATAATTAGTACACAGACAGTTACTTGGCAAAAAAGAAATGTTTCTTTATTTGGAGTACTGCATAACCTGTGAAAGTAGAAAGTAATTGAAGGTCAGAGCCAAAATTAAACAATTGATAATCTTATTTTGATGTTAAATTTTTTATAAATTAATACAAATGGCACCCCAAATCAAAAATCAATCATCTAACTGATAAATTTAATGCATCATCATCATCATCATAGCTGCGCTGCTTGAGAAGACTACCCCACCAAGCTGCCATTGCATTTTTCAAAGAGTCACGCCTGGGAACTTGCATGATCCATGACCTGAAGATGTAAATGCAAAAACCATTAGAGAAGAAAATGCAACCTCCACCTATATTCCTATATATCACATTCGTGTGCTATATTCGTAATAATATCCCTACTGATAAAAAGTTCATAAATAAGGAATAATGCTCCCTGAGCACCACATACTTTCTCTGCACATAACCCATTAATTATTTTTCCCCTAAATTTCAAATTCCTAATATTATTTTGGGATAACCATTTTTTAAATAGAAATTTATTGCTTAATCTTGTTTTAAATTACTTATTATAGAAAACACAATCTCTAAATTTGTTTATCTTTAGTCTTAAAGTTTTAGATTTAATTCATCTTTAGTCATTTTTTTTTCAATCTTTTTTTTTCCATCCTTTTTTACCCTTAGACACATCAATTTTTCTTAAAAAAAAAAAAAATACTAAACGACTGTTAAAAATTTACTAAGTTTCTTTTTTATTATTATTATTTTTTAAAAGTTACATGAAGGGTTTGAATTTTTAACTATGAGCAGAGATGTGTAACCAATAACTCAGTAAATTTTTACTTTTTTTAATTGAATGTAGAAAAAAAAATTAATTAAAAATAAAAATAATGCGTTTAACCTTGTTTCATCTTTAGTCTTAAAGTTTTAGATTTAATTCATCTTTAGTCATTTTTTATTCAATCTTTTTTTTTCCACCCTTTTACCCTTAGACACATCAATTTTTTTTTTTTTTAAAAAAAATACTAAACGACTGTTAAAAATTTACTAAGTTTCTTTTTTATTATTATTATTTTTTAAAAGTCACATGAACGGTTTGAATTTTTAACTATGAGCAGAGATGTGTAACCAATAACTCAGTAAATTTTTACTTTTTTAATTGAATGTAGAAAAAAAAATTAATTAAAAATAAAAATAATGCGTATATTACTATGACTATGTTTTGAATAAATGATGCGTAAATCAAGTTAGAGGAGTGATTGAAATTTTATAATATCATTAATAGGACTAGATGAAAATTTTATATTTATCTAGGACTAAATAGGAAACGTTCTATTCTAATTGAGTTTTTTTTAATAAAACCCCATGTTTTTAATTCTATAAGTTTTTAAGAATCAAACCCTAAAAGAATTTATTTATTTTGTAATTTAATCTTATAAGTAAGTATCATCTAGTTAATTCCAATCCGTTAACTCAAAAATAATGTGTCTATTTTTTTTAAAACGGAAAAGAATTTTTTTAGTCCTATAAATTTTGTATTTTTGTATAATCATATTCTATAAGATTTTTTTTATATAATTTAATTTTATAAGTGAATAAACATCATCCGTTGTTAAGCCACTTACTCATTTATTAAATTAAATTATTATTTAAAAAATTCTATTAAGACGTGATTATAAAACTTAAAATTTATAGGACTAAAAAATCATTATTTCTATTATTTTATTTATTTTATAGTATCTAGCTTTTTTTTTATTATTATTTTGGAGAAGTGTATCTAGCTAGTTATAACAATCAAAATTTTAACAATTATAATAAGCGAATGAAGTATTGAAATTACTTACTTGGATCAGTAATGGTCTGGGTAGCGAGCCCACTGAAGTAACAGGTCCCGCCAACTTTCTTAAACTGAGCCCAATACGAGCTAAACGCATAACTTGCTTTCCATGCCAACGAATTGGGTTTAGAACAAACCTTACCCGGTTGGATCGGGTCACAAGTTTTATTCCCCTGCGAGCACGCGTACGATAGAGCCGATGCCAAAGCACTCGTATTGGCTCCTTTAGCCACCACACACCATATCTTCCCCTTATACGGCTCGTTATTCGTAGGTTTTGGTAGCGGCTTGTACTCAGTCACCGGCGTCTTCCCACTCAGATCAATCTCGTAAACGTTTGACCCGTTTGGATGCAATAACCCGAAATGCCTCTCCGTACCCGGACCCGGTTTCTGGTTCTCGTTGTAAAGGGCAAAGATAAAAGAAGGCAAAACCCATCCGGGTCGGAGCGGGGTTCCAATGGGTGGCCTGGCGGTAAGCTTTTTGATGATATTACGGTTGTAAGTGGCAGCATTGTGAATATTGACTCCAATCTGGTCGTAATCACCTCCGTTGGGCCAACCCGTTTCAGCAATAAAAACCCGGATGTTCAGGTACCCGAGTCTCTTCATCGCAAAAACGACAGCGTCTAGCATTTGATCAAAAAGATTCGTGTAGGTCAAGTTAGAAACCGGATCGGTGAAGGTGATATTGGTAGGCTCCAAAAGCGCGTAATCAAGATTAATATTTTTCGGATCTGACGACCAGGGGAAGAAAGTGTAGGCATCTAAGAAGAAAAACGATTTCGTCCGGTTCAAGAACCGCAACATCGGTCTCATGACCGAATCCGAAATATCGGACCGAAACGTACCGTTTGACGGGGGAAATGATGACTGTAACACATCCATAGCTGATGGGGTACCGACTTTGATCTTACGGACACCGAGGGTTTTAAGGGAATTTTTTATTTTTCGCATGGCCGGTACAAGGTTGGACCAGATTAATTTATCGGATAAGCTGAGGATCTCGTTTCCGACAAGGAGATATCGGATTTGGGTATCGGGGAAATAAGGGAGGATGTTGTTTCGGACCCATTGGTCGGAGAGGGCTTGGGAAGAGGAAATATTGTTGATGAGTTCATTCGGGACCATGACGGAGACTTGAATGTCGGTGTTTTTGAGGGCTTTGAGGATTTTTGGAGTGGCATCGTAGATTTTGACACGTGCAGCTTTCAGAGATTTGATGAGCTTCACAGACTCTGTCGGAGATGGAAGGTTGTTGCCCAGCTGACCGTAGCATAACCCCACTTTGCTTGACATCTCTGCGCCTGATAAACACATTGCAAGTAAATGCCATTTTAAAAATAAATAAATAGAATAAAAATTGAACAAAACCCATATCATAATATCAGATAACGCAATTAAACTAATTAAAGGAATAGTAAATGTTGAACTTACTTCCAATAGAGATGAAAATAAAGAAAGCCAACAACAGATGAGTAAGAGCAAGAGCAAGACCCATCTTGTCGCAGAGCAGCAGAGAAAGAAATTGGATCCCTGGAGATTCACAATCTGTAAGAAGTTTTAAAGACTTTGGGAAGAGAGTTTTGGTTGAGCTGGGTCAAAAGACTCGAGGGTTTCTATTTCTGCACTGCATGTGTTGTTGTGTTGGGACTGATATTTGGAAAAGTTAAAAGATGTGAAAAGAAGAAAATGGTGGGGCCCTTTTTGTTTAGATTTGTGCTTTTAATTGGTTTCCAGGAAGGATGTAGAGAGACGAGAGGAGTTTTTTTTTTTTAAAAAAAAAAGGTGCTAGATTCCAAAAAGTGCAATTAGCCGTTCGAGAGCTTGCTGCTTACTCTGCTATCTGTCATCTAATGCTTCTTCCCGGTGTCTTATTCTTCAACGGAAGCATCTAGTTTAATGAAAATCGACGTATGAGATCTGAGAATATCATTACGTTATTGCATTAGGTGGTCTAAAAAATTCAATGATATATTTGTCCAATTGAACTGATAGAATCAATTGATAATATAAATTTTTTTATTTAATTAAAAATAATATATATATATATAAAATGATATTACTTTTAATTTAAAGAATAACATTTCTACGAGATATTTTTTAGTGACATTATTATTTAAAGAAATTATATATTTTGGAGAGATATTATAATGTACAACTGCTTTAATTAAAAATGTCACTAAAATATAACAAAAAAATCTCATTAATTATTGTTTAAAGAATCATGTGGGAAGATTTACTACAACAATCATCCTACATCACATAAAATATTTTATTTTGTACAGTGTTCTAAAACGCGCCGCCTAGGCGGCGCGTAAACGCTCGTCGCGGCCCAGCCGCGACGATTTTGGCCAAATCGGTCGCTCTAGGTGCGCGTTTCATTCGGCGGCGTTAAATCGGCGCCTAGGCGCCGATTTAGCCGAAAATCGGCCGAGTATGCGCCGAGTCTCGGCGCTGAGACTCGGCGCCTTTCTTTTTTAACTTAATCCCCCCGAAACATCGTCGTTTTGGGGGATTAGGTTAAATAAAAAAAAATTCGGCAATTCTGCTTCTACCTCTGCCTTCTGCTATTTCCTTCTTCTGCTTCTTTGGTTTCCTTCTTCGTTCTTCATCTTCGATCCTGCTTATGCCTTCTTCGGTTGCTGCTTCTGCCTTCTTCAGTGCTTCCTTCTTCGTTTTTGCTCTTCATTTCGTTTCAGATTTTGGCCAAATAAGTAAGTCTCATTCTCATTTTGTGTTTTTTTTCCCTCTATTTTTGTTTTTCCTCTAAGAGTAACTTGGAAAAATGAAAAATGGTGCTTGTTTCAGTGATAATTTTTGTGCTTTATTGATCCAGCTGAAAATATTTTTTTGCTCATGGTGCTTGTTTCAGTGATATTGGACTATTAATAATTTTTTGCTTCTTCGTTTTTGCATTTACAAATGTCTTGTTTATATATATTGTTCATTTGTTCTCTGAAAAATATTTGCATATGTTATCCAGTTTCTGTTGTTCTGGATTATGATATATTTGCCATGGAAGTTGCTTTTTATTTTATGGTTTTAATGTGATTCCGAGTGATCCATTTTGGTACTATCATGGGAATTTTAATCTTATTGAGTTAGACTTCTTTTTGCCTCCATTGGATAAGTGATAGGCTCATAAATATTCAAAATGCTATTGACAAAGGAACCTCTCTTGTGAACTTTGTGTAATGACTAATGACTGTCATGGTTTTGCCGTTTTGGAGTCTTCATGGCGCCTACACTCTACTTCTGTCTCATATAGCTTCTTGAAAGAAATTGTAAGGACTGAATTACCATTATTAATTAAATTGTGATTCATTCTTCTTAGTAGGGTTAATGGCTTCTTCTTCCGCGGCTTCTAATTCGGAGAGTAGTCCCGTTCTTAAACGGAATTCAAATGATGTTGGATGGGAGTATGTGGCTTTAGTGGATTCGAATAACTTGGATAAAGTGAAATGCAAGTTGTGTTCAAAAAAATTTTCCGGTGGAGTTTACCGAATGAAAGAACATATTGGGCATATATCGGGGAATGTTGCAAAATGTCCAAAGTCTAGTAAAGAAGATCAAGAGAAGTGTAGACAAGCCATTTTAGAGGTAAGGAATAGGAAGAAAAGAAAAGAGAGGCATGTTAGTGAGATAAGGCAAGGAGTTAATATTGGGGGCGATGAAGAAGAAGCTGAAATTCATGAAATAGAAGAAGGGTTAGATTCAAGACCCCCTCGGCATCGCGGCCCTTTGGATAGGTGGACAGTGGTAACCCCTCCTGATTCTTCAACTGGTGATGGTAAAACAATGCGGCAACAAAATATTAATGAAGCGCTTTTTAAAGAAAAAATGCATAATGTCAAGCGATTTGTTTCTAAGTGGGTGTATGAATCCGGAATTCCTTTCAATGCTATTGACAATGACAGTTGGATAGCGATGATGGAAGCAGTTTGTGAGTTCCATTTTTATTGGCATGTGTCCGTGACAAAACAAGTTCAATTGAGTTGTAATCTTTCTTGAAGATTTTGTGCAATTGGACTGGTTTTTGGCTGCTGTGCATCAGACATACGTTCGTGGTGCGTTCATTGCAGTGTTCGAACGGTTGGCGTTAGTGTCACGTTCTCTATTGGGTTCGAACGGGCACATTCCAGAGAGCAAACGTTCGAGGCACGTTCTTGTGGGGTTCGAACGGGAGCATTCCAGAGAGCTCAAGTTCGTTGTGCGTTCGATGACGTTCGAACGAGTCTTCACAGAAAGGGCGGCGTTCGTGTAGCGTTCTAGTAAGCGTTCGAACGCGACTGCGATCTGGACGCGTTTTTGGCCTGCAAAACCCTAGGTTTTCACCCTACCTATATAAATATAACCCTTAGCCGCCATTCTCATGAGTTGAAGCATATTTCTCTTGAGCCAAATACTCTCAAAGCTTTCAACTCTTTGAATCCACCATTGAAGACTTCTGCATCTTCTTGTCTTCTTCATTAATGGTGTGATTCCATCTTTGTATTAACCTTCAACACAACATAATTCAAAATCCCTAATCCTTTAGAGTTCTATAGGAGGAGTTTTTGGTAGTCGGAGTTCCGGCGTTCAGAAGTGATACAATCTACTCAGAGAGACTTCAGAGGTTCTGAAGAAAACCGTGGGTCGCGGGCTTGAGGAGTTGCCTTGAGTTCTTGCAGTATAGAGGTACTTGAGTCGGTGGAGTTGCCACCATAGGTCTTGACCATCGCTGTAAGTTTTTCTCGATATAGTGGATTGGGCTGGTAGCCGATATACCCGTAGTGTTTTTTACTCGGAAGAGTTTTCCACTTCGTCACCAAAATTACTTGTGTTGATTTTGTGTGGTTTGATTATATTTGCTGCTTTAATTATTGTTATTGTTTTTACATTTGCAGCTTATTATTTTAGTTGGTTAATTTGTTAAATTGCCTGTTGCAATTCCATAGTAGCAGTAACAGGACTTGTCCTGCTTATTGTCTGTAATTCCGCATAGGGTCAGAACTTAGGATAACCTCGAATTTTCACAGTTGGTCAATTTGGACCGGGTTTCGGAGGTCCTAGCCAATATGAGTTGAGGGAGCCATTGTTGAAAGAGGAAGTTGCAAGTGTTAAAGATTTCCTGAAACTACATGAGAAGGAATGGATGGAGAACGGGTGTTCTATCACGACGGATGCTTGGAGTGATAGGAAAAGGAGAAGCATAATGAATTTGTGTGTTAATTGCACAATAGGCACCACTTTTCTTTCTTCCAACTTCCAAGGAAAGTTCTGATGTGGCGCATACTGCGGAGCACATTTATGAGTATGTGATGACGGGCATTGAACACGTGGGGGCGGAAAATGTGGTTCAAGTTGTAACAGACAATGCCTCGAACAATATGGCCGTGGCAAAGTTGTTGAAGGCGAAGATGCCAAATATTTTTTGGAGTTCATGTGCTACTCACACCATCAACCTAATGCTTGAAAGTATTGGGAAATTGCCGAGATACAGAAAATCATTGATAGTGCCAAGGCTTTCACCATTTTCGTGTATGCCCATCACAAGACTTTGTCCATGATGAGATCGTTTACAAAACAAATGGACATAGTCAGACCGGGAGTAACTAGGTTTGCTTCAGCTTTCTTATCCTTACAAAGTTTGATCAAGAAAAAAGAAAGTTTGCTAACCATGTTTGCTAGCGCGGAATGAGATGAGTGCATATGGTCGAAGCAAGCTAAAGGGAAAGCTGTATTTGCCACGGTGATGAATATCTCTTTTTGGAATGGGGTGACCCAAGTATCGAGTACGATGTGAAAGTAATGGATGCAGTATTTACGGTTGTGGAGGCTTTCTTCCCCAATGACATTGACATGCGGAGTAAGGTGATAAATGAGGAGTTGGCTTCGTACAAGGAAAAAGAAGAAGCTTTTGGTAAAAAAGTGGGGGTAAAAACATGTCAGGTATCGATTGATGTTTTTAATCCAGGTAAAAACAAAGTATTCATTTGAATTATTTTGCAAAATATATAAAAAAATCTTATATTTCATTCAAACTATTTATGTTCATTTGTAGTTTCATGGTGGCGTACATATGGACATCATACAACGGACTTGGTAAAAATGGCAAAAAGGATATTGTCATTAACCACTAGTTCATCCGGGTGTGAACGAAATTGGAGCACTTTTGAGGGGGTAAATATTTAACATTAGCTAAATTTTGATTATTTTATTTTGTAATTATTAATATTAATTGATTTATTTAAATTATTTATGTAGATTCACACGAAGAAAAGGAATAGACTAGATGTGAATCGATTAAACAATCTTGTCTATGTTTCCTTTAATGCCAAGTTGAAGAACAATCGCAAAATGGAGAAGGATTTGAAAGTTGATGTATTAGAAGCCAAAGATGCTACTAATGCACAAGGATGGATCGTTGAGGGTGGTGACTCTGGTGATGATGAAAAAGTAGAGCCCGGTTCAGGGCTTACTTGGAGGATGGTTGGAGAAGCATCTGGGGCCGATGACATATTACAACCTCGAAAAAGTGCCAGAAATGTTGAATACAGAGAACTTGATGAAGATGATTTTGATTCTGATGAAGAACTTCAAGATGATGAGTTCGAATTAGATGAAGAATTAGATATTTAGTGTAGTTCAACTTTGTTATAGGATGATGAACATGAACTTAATTAAATGATATTCTATATCATTATGTGGTTGATTGAGTTTGATTAATGGTTTTATGTTTATTAAATTTTGTTTTAATTTATATGATTTGGATTATTTATGAATTATGATGTTGGAAAATATTATATTTTTAACGGTCTGCCGACTAATTGTCTAGGCCCCGCCTAGGCGCTGGGTCGCCGCCCGACTAGCGCCTAGCGCGTTTTAGAACACTGATTTTGTATGTAGTGCAATGTCAATAAATTGATTTTTATGATAATATTGAATTATTTTATTTAAGACATATTTTTCATCATAAATCTAAGAAATGTGGTCACACAAATTTAAGTATGATAAGAGTATGAAGTGTTGTTGGTAGAGGTGGCCACGGTTCGGTTCCGGTTCGGAACTGGAACCGAACCGTACGGTTTTCGATTCCACACTTAAGTGGAACCGAAACCGTAACCAAAACCGAATCGTACGGTTCTGGTTCCCTTCGGTTTTTTTTTTTTTTTTACTTTTTTGAAAATAAAAAAAATTAAGATCTAAACATTAATTGGGGATTAGGATTCGTTTTGAAACCGCTGGAACCGTTTGGTTCCAGTGGTTCCAACCAGTTCGGTCAGGGTAAGAACCATAACCGAACCGGAACCTTGGCCGAGTCTAGTTGTTGGAGATTAAAAGCAGCGGAAATGGACTGGAAAATCCATGGCATACCTTAAATCTACATAGTGAAATATGATTTTAACAATGATGTGAAACCCGGACCGACATGTCAGGCCAGTTGAACCGAGACCAGGTCCAAGGTCCGTTCTGGGTGATCCAAAAAACCGATTAGCAATTGAACCAGCCAAAAACTGGTCGAATCGATCGGTTCAACTATTGAAGCGGTGATTCGGTTCAGGTTCAGTAGGTTTTGGACCATTTTTTATTTTTTATTATTAATTTAGGTTTTTTATATTTTTTTTAAAAATAATAATAAAAATAAAAATATAGTTAATTAATGACCCTAGTCCGACCTATAATCTTTAATCCTCTCACCATCCATAGTCGATGGACCTGTCTGAGTTTTAAAGCACTGGATTTTAGTCTTCAACAATACTACAAACACTTATCCTAATTAATTTTTTGGTGACCATGCTCCTTAGTTTTATGAGAAAAAATAATATCTTGCACATAAAACAATACTACCATAAAAACCAACCAATTTACATTATAATATCTATCTAATAAAATATTTTAAATTAAATATGAGATATGTAGGAAGGTTGTTGGAGCAAATACTCTCGTAAGACTCCCTAAAATAAAAGTGATGTAATTTTTTAAATAAATTTAAGGAGTCTAGAGCCATATAGG
Organism: Zanthoxylum bungeanum; assembly: GCA_019454045.1. Classification (NCBI taxonomy): domain Eukaryota; kingdom Viridiplantae; phylum Streptophyta; class Magnoliopsida; order Sapindales; family Rutaceae; genus Zanthoxylum; species Zanthoxylum bungeanum. Next base: position 796,235 of record SKCR01031959.1, read on the forward strand.
GAGTTTTGTTGGAGGTGCTTTAAAATCATATTCCACTCCCTATATTTAAAGTGGACATGAATGTTTAAGCCAATTGGAGGTGATATGGGAAACTGGAAATATACTTGATGAGCGGAAAATATATCAATATTTACCGCCCCTTTAACTTAATATTTTGTTTAGTTTCTCGGGTTTGATGAACGTTTTGATGTGTTTTAGTTTATTTTGCAGATAAAATAATATCGGGTCTCAATGAAATCATTTAGGATGAAATATGGGTCAAATAATGGCAATTATTGGACTTGATATTTTAATTTTGGAGATTGGAAACTTGAAAGGACGTTTTGACGAAGTGCAGTTTTGGAAATTCCAGTTTTGCGCATCTGTCGTATTTTGGGCATAACTATTTACTCCGATATCGGATTGAGCTGATTCAAGTTCCAGATTAAAGAAGACTCAAAGATCTACAACTTTTAAAGACAAAATAATTTCGAATTCTGAAGATTTCATGCCCTAAATTGATGAACCATCCAGAAGTGTGTAGTGTGTAATTATTAAAGTCACTTTCAATCATTTTCAAAGCAAAAAATAAATTAATAAATAAATAATAAAAATTATCAAATCATCACCAAACATGATAAGAGATTAGTGGAGCAATTAGTGGAGCAATTAGTGGAGCAATTAATAATTGATTTGGTGGATGATTTGATAGAGGCAAAATTTTGCCTATAAATACCAAGCCATTTCATTTGTAAAATTCATACGGTCCTCTTCACTGCCAGAACTGCTCCGGATCTAATAGACCAACTCATAGCCTATGAACCACAAGTTGACCCTATCCTTTCAAAGATAAATTGGTTCGAAGACGATCATGGTAAGAGGCGTCGAATTAATCTGGATCTTAACCTTTAATTTCTTGTAGAATTTCAGCTAACCAGGTATTATCTTCTAAAATCTTCTTCTACTGTTTAAGACATTGGGGACAATGTCTCATTTAGGTTTGGGGGAGGGAATTAGTTGATCAGTACCTTGTTTTTAGTTTGTGTGTTATTTTTATTTTTAGTCCAAAATTTTTTCGAAAAATACAAAAAAATTGGAAAATTTTCAAAAATTACAAAAATATTTGTGTTTTTTTTTTGTTTTGACTAAAAAGGTGAAATTGGTAAAAGATAGCTGAGTAAGGAGTTTCCACTCCTGAGACGTATCTCAAACCTAATTCGAAACAAGTTAATTTTTGTTTATTTCCTTTTGAATTATTTAATTTGTAAATTCTCCATAAAATTGACTAAAATGAATCTTCATATGCTCAGTTGACAGATATTATCAACATATATAGTAACATACGGACATGAGCTAAAATTGAAAAGTTTGTAATATTCAGTGCTCTAGTTTAATTGGAAGAAACATCTAAAAAGCAATGGAGTAAAAAAAAAAAAGAAACGTCTGAGATCCGAGTTATTAAGTCTGTAAGGGTGTTTTAACACCTAGTGCCCTAAAACCAACTGGTTTGGGAGTCACTGGCCCAAAGCTCGTTACATGGATCGAAGATGCTAAAAAAATATATATCTGAAGTCTGAGTAATTAAGTCCGTAGGGGTGTCTTAACTCTGGTGCCCTAAAGCCAACTGGTTTGGGAGTCACCGACCCAACACTCGCTACATAGACGGAAGGTATTGTATATAAATAAAAAATAGAAAAAAAAAATCAAAGAAAAAATCAGAAAAAATGAGAAAAATTATTCAATTGCTACAAAAAGGTGTGAAATCTGATAGAACTTCAGGACAAAAATATTACTCTCTTATCAACTGCACTTATGACTGTTGTGGGCAAAAATGAGTTGTTTAATATTTTGTTGGCTGTGTATATGGAGAATGGTAAAAATAATCGGAGAATTTACTTATTCGGTAATTTAGAATGAAACAAAACAACTAGTAACTTGGAGTAGAAGTTTCACCTGATTAGTCACTAACATCTTTATTCTCTTTTCGCTTGTCTTTTTGCTTTTTGTGCATTAGTTTCACTACCTTTTTACTTTTATAAAAATTTTGTGGGTATCATTGCTGTAAACCCTCACGAGACTACAACTCGTCCACTAGGGACACCTAGGGGTTTAAAGGCTTGTTGCATATGCTAAATGCAACCGTGATCCCTACGAAAGTGGCATAGTTTAATTTTAATTGTTTCTTGTATTTTATTTTGTTGTTTTGCTCGAGGACTAGCAAAATGTTAGGTTTGGGGGTGTGATGAGCGGAAAATATATCAATATTTACCGCCCCTTTAACTTAATATTTTGTTTAGTTTCTCGGATTTGATGAACGTTTTGATGTGTTTTAGTTTATTTTGCAGATAAAATAATATCGGGTCTCAATGAAATCATTTAGGATGAAATATGGGTCAAATAATGGCAATTATTGGACTTGATATTTTAATTTTGGAGATTGGAAACTTGAAAGGGCGTTTTGACGAAGTGCAGTTTTGGAAATTCCAGTTTTGCGCCTCTGTCGTATTTTGGGCATAACTATTTACTCCGATATCGGATTGAGCTGATTCAAGTTCCAGATTAAATAAGACTCAAAGATCTACAACTTTGAAAGACAAAATAATTTCGAATTCTGAAGATTTCATGCCCTAAATTGATGAACCATCCAGAAGTGTGTAGTGTGTAATTATTAAAGTCACTTTCAATCATTTTCAAAGCAAAAATTAAATAAATAAATAAATAATAAAAATTATCAAATCATCACCAAACATGATAAGAGATTAGTGGAGCAATTAGTGGAGCAATTACTGGAGCAATTAATAATTGATTTTGTGGATGATTTGATGGAGGAAAAATTTTGCCTATAAATACCAAGCCATTTCATTTGTAAAATTCATACTTTCTTCTAAGGAATTCCTTAAGAATACTAAGAAGATTGTATCTTGTTTGTTTATTTATAGCTTTTAGTAATTAATTTCCGCTTTCGCACTTTCTTTTCTTTACTTTTCAGTTTTTACTTTCCGCAATTTACTTTTACGCACAGTACTTTTCTTTCTTTAATTTTCAGTTTTTACTTTTCAGTAATGAGGAGGTAACCCCCCTTTGCTGGGGTAAAAGGTAAAACTTTTATTACTAATATTTAGATTAATCTCCCTTAATTATAATATATAAACTAGTTAAAACCTGACTAAACTGGATACCGCCTGATTGGTCGGTTGGTAATTAATTATTAATTTGACTTAATCTGGATACCGCCTATATGGCTGGTTGGTAATTATCATGCAAAGTTAATATATTATATTAAGGGAGATATCTAAAATAGAAGTAACAAAAGTGGATCCTTTTACCTCAACATTTTCTTTTATTGTAATTTTACTTTATTTACTTTTCAGCATTTTACTTTTTAGCAATTTACTTTCAGCATTTATTTTTCAGCATTTATTTTTCAGTATTTAATTTCAGCATTTACTTTCAGCATTTACTTTTCAGCATTTAATTTTCAGTATTTAATTTTCAGTATTTTACTTTATGTCTTTTATTTTATTTAAGTTTTTTTTTACTACCCATAAATATGTGTTGTAACTAATTAGTTATCTGGGGTTGTGATGAAATCCAATATCACCGTTTTATAAGGGTTAGATTATAGCTTGGTAATATAAAGATTTATTTATTGAGTCTTAAACTTAATGCTTTTTCATTAACTGGCCATTAATAAAATTGATCTGGTAAATCTAAAATGAACTAGACATAGGGATTTTAGGTTTCAGCCTTAGACTCAATAGCCCACGATCTTCCTTGAGGATAGATAACCCTTTAATAGATTTCCTTACAGGATAGGAATATACCTGTCGGGCGGGGGTAGCCATAATTGAGACTTAAACTTAATGAATCCAGATAATTTGGTTGACATAGACATATGGTTCAATTGGGTTAAACTGGGTATTTGTGTCTGACCATCGACAGAGGCTTACACATAATTTAGTGTTCCAGGTTAATAAATCAATATATTACCCAACTTTAAGATAACCACTTCATCTTTGCAATGATATTGGAAGAAATCACAACCCTAGATAGTTTTTAATATTGAATTTTCTTAAAACCTACTTTCGAACAATTTTATTTACTTGTTTTTAAATTTAGAATCGTCACCATTTCAAATCAATCAAACAACTTGTTAGATATTAGTAATCATTTGACCTCATAAAATTAATAGTTTAGATATTAAGTCCTCGTGGGATCGATATTTTTATACTACTTGAACGATATGTGCGCTTGCGTTATACGTGTGTGTTTACGCCGGTCAATACTAAAAAAGAAATATTGCATTGGTGTTCTCTCACTAGTTTTACAAACTGTATGGTGGTGTTAAATGGATTTGAATATAATTGATTGATGAATAAGGCTTAATACATTTGTTTGAATACAAAGGCGCGAAACAATGGTGAGAATTCATACATTCAAAAGTCTTGGGCCTGATCTTTCAAAGTCCTGTTATAATTGGGTTTTACTTTGTTTTTTTCATGAGTCCAATATTTATCTCCTTCACAAAATGCACCTTTTGATTAAAATCTTCCTCTTCTTCTTAATTGCAATTGGCAATAAGTTGGGGTTGGTGCTTTGAGCACCAATCTGTATCATATTTATGACATATTCATGAACATAAGTATCATTTTTCCATAATATTACTCATTTAATAGTAGCACCTCTTGTCTTTGTATACATATTCGATCTATTTTAGTTTAGATCAAAACTAACTGAAGTTTAGTCATGTATATATTAGACAAAGACCCAAGAATATACAGTGGCCATACAATTACAACGATGTTTGTAATTGATATTGGGAGGTGTCACTACTTACGGTATATCCTCAAATGAAGTTTTTGGTTGAGATTTGCTGACACAAATCGGTTAGTAAATCCATTGATGCAGTACATGTCGTATATCGAGATTTAACCCGATAGTTTATCTAAAATAAAATTAACCCGATGGTTTATCCAACTACTTGTATAGACATATATATGTTTATTTGATGAGCACTGTACGACTAATCGAAAGAATTCATAATATATGGCATACCAACATTGATGTGAATCTTCCTAAGTCGAGTAACATATTCACTTTGACTTGAGGTGTCATTGATGATGTATGAGTGGTCCTCCACACTTTGACAATAGTCACATCACCAGTCTTTTCAGACAATACCTCCATATGTTCGTGGGGTGTGAACCGATGCTCATGATATCCTATGATGTATCCAGAAAGGATTTGTTAGTCCCGTGTGCAGATTTAGGTATCTACTTCTTGATCCAAACCATTTTATTTGAATTTGTTTCATATTGCTTCGAATTTTCCTTTCACATTTAATGTTATTTTATGATGAAACTATATATGTTTAGCATGCATCTGTAAAATTAATTTGACTAATTAGTATAATTAGGTCAAATTATGATGTAGAACACCAAATTGCAATTATAAAGTTGCTTACGCTACTTCTTAGTGACCTAGAATTATTCTTGAGTTACTTTATGGTGGTTAACTCTCAATTGGTAATTATGAATTTGGATTAGCATGATTTTGGATTAATTAGTGTTAGGGTTGGTGCTCGGAGTGCCGATCCGGATCGTATTTATGTCCGATTCATGAATACGAATAATTTTTTTTCCATAATATTACTTACTTATGGTAGCACCTATTGTCTTTTATATACATATTCGATCTAATTACGATTGGATATCTAATTATGATTAGATTGAAACTAAATCTGATTTAGTGATACGTGTATATTAGACAAAGACCCTAGGATTTACAACGTAGTGCGCAGTTACAACGTAGTTTGTAATTGACATTGGGAAGCATCACTATAAATTGCAATTGCCAAAGGGTTTAGAGTAGCGATGCTTAATGTAAAATTTTGAGCCGATTCTGAAACGTTTGCATCACGACGCACAACACTTTACGTCACGACGCAAGATAAAAAATTTCCCCAAACAGTTTTTAATTTATTCCAGTTTCACCCCAGCGTGTTAGAGGCCACCCTAAGAGTTTCGTAGCAACACATATGAATATATTATGTCATGATATACGTACGATATGCCTCAGAGTGATAGCCTTTATTTGAATAGGAAAATTTATCTTGATTTCGATCCATTTGTTCTTAGTCCATTTTCTAATCGAAACTATCGATGATAGATCATCGCAGGAACCACAAGTTTCACCAGTGAAGTGAAGAAAGACTAGCGGAACTCTAAAACAGTAAGTAGACACTCTTATTTTAAATTGACTTTTTTTTTGTTATTTTTCGTTTCAGACTTATATTTTTACGTTATAGGGCGTTAGATGATTTTCATTACAGTTATTTCATGTAAAGTTACGTTTGAGCAAAGAAATGTTTTCAGATATTGATTTTATGTTTTTCGAGGCATGGGGCAAAAACCCACCTCAGTAGGCAACTTGATTCAGTTGAAATTCACGTTAAGAATTTTCCTGAAGTTATTCTGACCTATTACAAGAGGTACAAGCGAGATATGAAACCAGACAGTAAGATTCTAAGAAAATTTACCCAGAGAGTGGGACGAAAAAGCTATAAGAAGTAAGGAAGTATGCATAGTTAGTTAACCAACTGGAGATGAGAAAAGTAAGGAGACAATGAGAAATAGTAAAGTTCAAAGAATACATACCTAGGAAAGTAGGAAGAGAAAGAGAAGGCTAGAAAGAAAAGTATGAAGGGATAGATTGATGATCAAAAGAACATGTAGTAGAGGTTAACGCAATCAGAGTTAATAAGAGATAGAGAAGCAGAAACAGATAAATAAGGATGTATCAGAACCTATAGTAGTAAGGGAAGAAATAATGATGTTTAAGCAACCAGAGTAAGAAGAAATAGAGATACAGAATCAGATCGATAAAGAAATACCAGAATCTATAGTAGTAATGAGAATAGAATGAGCCCGAGCAAGTATTAAAGTGCCCAGTAGACGTAAGATTTCTTCTCTTTTCAGAAATTTCTTTAAATAGATTTAAAAGCCTCAGGTGCCTTATATAAACAGCGAATTCCCCAAGTAACTAGGAATGGACAGAAAGATAAAAGAAACAAGAGATCGAGACTAGTCTAGGGAGTTCCCACAAGACGAGAGATGTCAAAAAGGATCTAGAGAACCCCATATCCCCAAACCCAGACCCAGGCCCACAAGCAGGCAAATAAATGACATAAACAAAAATGATTAGTTACCTTACCCAAGGAATCCGTTGGAGACACGACCCTAAGCTATCTGGTTTTCAACAGTTTAGTCATACCAGTTAAGGAATCCGCCCTGACAGAGCCTACCTCATACCTACCTTACATGAGAAATAGACCATATCAGGAGACAAAGTACTAGAACAAAGATACCGAAACTCATCGAGACCTAAGATGTTTTCCCTCGTCCCTACCAGCATAGATATAATAACAGTAAGGGAGCCCGATAAAAGTTTACTCTAAGAACAAAGACAGAAAACGATGGAAAGATAGATCACTCAGAAGAGGAAGTTTGGAGGAAGTAAAGGAAATAATCTAGTATAGCCCAAAGATCTAAGCAAGTCAAGATGAGGCTTACAGTACTAGTAGAAGTCCACATAATAGACTCAATGTATTTGAACCTACAGGTCTGCCCCAATGCTAGTAGAGATCTGTGGAAGGTATAAAAGGACAAACCCCAGAGATAGAAGCACTTAAAAATTTAACAAAAGTACCAGTTAGGATAGTGTGATTAGATGGTAAAGTTGTAGCCTATAGCAAAAGCACAACTTAGAACCAAGAGTTAGGATACATAAGTAATTAAGAGGAATGTGAAAAGTAATAAGGAAATTCAGAACATTCAGACATAAAATTAACATAATGAGAAGATAATGGTGTAGAAAATTGATGATAGTTGTGTGGCCCTAGGACTTGGAGTAGTCGACCAGTCGGGAGTATAGGGTAGCCCACGGAGGAACTAAATCGGAGAAATAAAATGGAGTCGCCACCCAGTGTGAACTAGGAAAATGATTTAAGGCCGCACTCACCCCTCGCAAGGGAAGACCTCAAACCGTTGGGTTCGGAATGGTCCCTTACTTATGCCACTTGTAATGAATGGATTTATGCGATAATATAACTGAATCTACATAACATACATACGCCAGAATAACCTATATCTAAGTTTGCAGACATAAAAGTATAACCTATATCTAAGTTTACATGCATAAAATTAAATCGACATAACGGCAAGCACACAATCTCATGAACATATTAAATAAGTAAATGCGGAATAATAAAACAACAATAAACTAAAATTAAATACGAAATAATAAAAGGCTAATAATGCGAAATAAATACGGGACAATAAATATGTGGCCAAAGAACTCGGCCGTTTTCAATATAGGACTTGGCATACCCGGTTGGACGTATTCCATGTCCAACCGAGCATGCCGTTTCCAGGACGACAAAATAAAATATAACAAAGGGTGCCCTCAGGTCTTACCTTTTAAGTCGCCTCTTGGAAGTGCGTTACGCGGCCGTCGGAAGGTTAATGCTCCGCAACACCTCCGGTTCACTGGTTCACTATTTTCCTTCGTCGCCTCGCTGTTTTGGGCTGCTGTTTGTTCTGTTTTCGCTGATGTTTCTGGTCACTATTTCTGTGGTTTTATGGACTATTTTAACTTGTTGTTTTGTGGTTATTTGGGTGTATTTTTTTGGGGCTGTTTTACGTGAATGTAGGGCTGTTGTAGGGACTTTTCTGGACTGGTTTAAAGGCTGATTTTTGGGGATGTTTTGGGGTGATTTCTTCTCAGTTATGGGGGCTGTTTTGATGATGTTTCACGGTGGGATAAAGGCTGTTTTGGTCGGCTACGTGTGGGCGCAAGGGATCGATTTGAAGGGCTGTGTGGTCTGCAAGGTGCGTTTGTAGCTTGTGTCAGTTTGTGAGAAGGCCGAGAGTTGTGAGTGGAGAGAAGAATGAGAGAAGAAAGGAAGAGAGCTAGGGCATGAATATGGTCTCCCCCGATGGTCTTTCTATCCTTGCCGTAAATTTTTATGTTCCTCGGTTTCATTTTTCCCGATATCCATTTTTGCCAAACTCTTCTTGATAAATCTTTCTTTCTTCTCTAACCCAACAGATATCTATGATGGCTTTTAAGACACAGGGTTAACATGATGCGTGTATGCATGAAATGCGTGCGATGCATGAGATATAATATGCATGTGTTTATCAAAAGCATAAATAGGCAACTTCTATGAGACATATGACTATGGTTCATATGCGGGTTTATAAGAGTGTAGACAAAGGCTCCTGCTGGCGAAGGATCGCCCACAACTAGGTTTCCCCACTCAAGGGTTCGAGCGACCAAGTGAGCGCACATTTTTTATACGCTAAGGTACGTGCCAACGAGTGATGATACATGACTGACTGTCAAATGGATTTCTTATTGAAGATTCCTCAGAGGGAGGGTGGAGCACACTCTCTTAAATACCATTGCCTCTTAGGCTCTTATCGCCTTGGTGACAGGAATAACCAATAGGTCCTCCAAATTAGTCCATCACGGTAAGCTTCGAGTGAATGATTATCTAGGTGCCTTCACATCTTTTCCTTATAGAAAGGTAGTGAATGAAGAAAGACACCAAACCATTACCTAGCTCTAATAGTGCCTTTAATTAAACCCCTTAAACCCACGGTAGACACGGTTAACTAAAACAAAAATCACAAACATTACAAGACATTATTTCAGGGCCGATTCTCTATCGCCAGTGGAGTCGCCAGACTGTAGGACACAGAAATCGACGACGCTGTTCCAGGATCGCGGCCCGGTCGGGAGTACGGAGTAGCCCACAGAGGAACTAAACCGGAGAACTAAACCGCAACTCCTCCGGTTCACTGGTTCACTATTTTCCTTCGTCGCCTCGCTGTTTTGGGCTGCTGTTTGTTCTGTTTTCGCTGATGTTTCTGGTCACTGTTTCTGCGGTTTTAGGGACTATTTTAACTTGCTGTTTTGTGGTTATTTAGGTGTATTTTTGGGGGCTGTTTTACGTGAATGCAAGGTTGTTTTAGGGACTTTTCTGGAGTGGTTTAAAGGCTGATTTTTGGGGCTGTTTTGGGGTGATTTCTTCTCAGTTTTGGGGGCTGTTTTGATGATGTTTCACGGTGGGATAAAGGCTATTTTGGTCGGCTACGTGTGGGCGCAAAGGATCGGTTTGAAGGGCTGTGTGGTCTGTAAGGTGCGTTTGTAGCTTGTGTCAGTTTGTGAGAAGGCCGAAGGTGTGATCTGTTTGTGGCTTTAGGGTTTGTCCATTGCGTGGCCTGAGTGTGTTGAGTGCGCTGCTTGATTTTGTTTTGCGACAGAGAGAAGATGGGCGTGAGAGAAGAGATTGGCCGCGTGAGTATTTAGGTTATGGCGTGAGTGGGTTGCTGCATGGAATTTTATCATGCGTAGCTAGGGTTTTGTGGCTTTTGTTTTAACGTGAAGAGGAGGGTGTATGGTTTGTTTGTTATTAATGAGAGAGAGAGGCCGAGAGTGTAGTTTTGTTGGTTTGTTGTGTCTATGGGTGGATTTAATTTCTTTTGGTGAATTGTTTTGTTATTGCCGTGAGAGTGAGCCCCCTCTCATTTTAGTTTGTGTGTCTTTTTATAATATGGGGCTAGGGTTTACCTTGTATAGGTAGGGAACAAAGATTGTGTAATAATGGGAATATCTTTCAATTAGTTTGTAATAAGGAAATGATTTGTTTAATTTAGGAAGGTGATTTATTTAGTTTAGGAAAGGGATTTATTTGATTTCTTTAATTTGGACATGTGTTTTATTTAATTTGGAATGTGATTTATTTAATTTGGAATGTGATTTATTTAATTTAGGAATGGGGATTTGATTTGATTTATTTAATTTAGGCATGTGATTTATTTGGATTTTAACATGTGTTTAATGTTTTAATTATTTTAGATTGGGCTTGGAGGCTTGTGGGCGTCTGGGATGGCTCTTTGGTGGCCTTGGGCGTGTCTAACATTTAAAACAGAGATTAATCGAGCGAACCCGAGGCTAAGCAAATGAATTAAGTCCAACAAGGTATTGATTTCTGAATTTTCCCTTCCGACGTCTGTTTCCCACGACTTCCGCAACTTATTGGGTAGTGCCTCTATATGAGGCTCATCATCGGAACTTATATGCAAAAATGCAGTGCCTACAATAGTGGTGTAGAAAATTGATGATAGTTGTGTGGCCCCAGGACATGGAGTCGTCGACCAGGTTCATACAGAATGAATAATGACCTTTTCTTCTAGAAGCTACGATTCCAATAAGCATAAAGATATTTAACCAGATCATCACCGAACTTGAGTGTTAAACAGAATGTGTATCCACGAATTCATATGGAATGTATATGCTCACTCCTCAACTTAGAGCCTAGTAAAGAGAATGATCAGTAAAGAATAGCAATTGACAGATTAGATGTTTTGCGAGATGGCTAGATAGCCAAATCGATGAGTTTAATGAAACGTAGATAAGAAGCATGAGATAGAATGGTTCGAAGTAAATAGAGTTTTCAGAAACTAAGGAGTAAAGAGTTTAAGGAACTGAGACAATGAATGAACCTTTGTAGCGGAGCAAGTTTCTTAAGGAAGAATAGTAAAGAGAGTATAGCAGTACTCAGAGGAAGAAAATAGCGACAACAATGATAAACTTCGATGTTCGTCTCAAGATATCCCCAGAAACAAGAGAATACGTAGTGGAAGAGATCGAAACAGAAAACCTTTAGATATAGTACGAGAATAGAATAAAAGAGGAAATAGTTCTAAGTGAGATATCTAGAAGAAAAGTTATCTTGATGAAATGATGAAGAGAGAAAGTACTAGTTAAGCAATAACGAGGATGTAAAATAACAACGTTAAACATGACTAGAGATATGTGAGAGATGACATCTTTCGGATAAGGAGACAGAGATATAGATCGTAGAAGTTTTAGTTACAGAACAGAGTATGAGTGTAAATGAAAAGGTCAGCAGACACAAGGTCTAGAAGTAAAATTGTCATGGCGCAATGACAATAGGAGAAAATACCAAGTAAGTATTGGAAAAAGTGTAGTATAATATAAAACCGAGAAAATAAGTTTATTACAATATGGAAAACAATAAAGATGAGGTATCCTAGCATGCAATCAGGTATTAGAAACCAAGTGGATGTGAAAGAAAAGCAACCAGATTTACAGTATCAGTGACGAAAAGTACAAAAAAAGGAAATGAACTTTAGCAGACCGAAAACGTCAACATCGATGTTAATAACAGGGAATGCGGTTTAAGCACAAAGATGTATACAATTAAGCTTGAAACTGTAGCAGTTAAGGGGGACCACTAGAATCTACCCAGAAGTAATCTTTTTAGTATAAGCATCATCGGTAACAGTAACAGTAAGCTAAGTGTAAGTGTTCATAGAACATGCCAAGTTCGTCTAAGAGTGATTCGTGTGTGAATTAATCAAAGAGAGTTGCGGAATACTCACATTGATTGATTGAATTTCAAAACTTTTTCATGGACGTTGAAGCTTCCAATCCTTCTTTAAGTGTTTCCAACACTTGGGTGAGTCTCCCTATCACCTTGTTTGACTCCTTAATGTTCTAGCAAGCTTGAATTTTGAAACAAAAATTCCATGGAGAGAGCTTGAAGTTTCGGCCAAGAGAGGAATTTGGAGGAGAGAGTGAATAGTAAGTGTAACTTCCAAAGTTGACTACTTAATTTATATTAGGTTGGTGTGTAGGATTTGGTTTGAGTGTAGAAAAAGCAATCCCAAGCTTTTACTCAACCAATTACCAAATTACATCAAGTGTCAAATAAATTGATGTAAGTTGGTGGGCCCCACTTCAAATTCCAAATTTAAGTCGGACAATCCAACACGCGACTTCGCTCGGGCTCGGGTTCGTTTAATTCTGAATTAAACGAATTTATTGTTGCGACTTAATTAAATCCAATTTAATTAAATAATAATACCTCGCAATATTATTACGTACGTCGCTTACAAATTAATTCTAAATTAATTCGTTTGCTTGAATTAAAATCCAATTTTAATTCCGCATTGAAATCTAATTTCAATTAATATATCTAATATATAATTTTAGCCCAATTAAATAAATTAAATAGTAAAATCTTATTTCACCATTAAATTTATTTTGCCGATTAATTCCAAATTAATCGCGTTCTCTTTTCTCGACGAATTTAATCCCAGATAAATTCTCGACGCAATTAATCTCAGATTAATTCTTTCTCTGTTAATTAATCCCAGATTAATTCTTGTTGTAATTAATCCCAGATTAATTTTTTCTCTCATAATTAATCTCAGATTAATTCTATTCGAGTCAAATGTCATCGGTGAATCTTTGGGAGGCGACCCAAAAGATCCCTGGATATGTTGGCAGTAAATACGACCATCGGACTATCCGAACACGTGCATACCCGGTACCACGTTCCTACCGATTTACAAGACATGGTTGGCTTCTAGCAAAGCATCTTGCCTACCCAATTCTCCAGAAATATTCTTCTACGGAATACAAGATCTTTTCCAGGCGTAGTATACGTAGTATTGCGTATTACGATCCAGTATCGGATGTCACATGCAAGGCCTGGGGCTGGAATTGTGTCTACCCCGTACGAAGCATATATCGGATCACTGACAACTAGTCTCTATAATCAGATAATCATGACCTAGTCATATTATCCCGATGACTGTAGTACTTAAGAGTACCAGTTCTGTATCCCAACGTGATCATCATCTTCATATGACTGAAGTACTTCCATCTTGACATCACACCCAATACACTACGATTCTCAGTATACCCAGAAGAGGCGTACACAGAACCTGTTAAAGCCTCGGATGACCAAAACCAAAGTATACTGATTGTCGCAAGTATTAGCGATGCAAGTCTCAGGTTAAGACCAAATACACCTACCCTGATTCGGATTCCCATAGACACATAGTTATACTACCAATGGGATTCCGAGGGGTCTATCCAGAGCGAAGCTATTTCCGTACCATCGGTAAACAGAACCTCCTATTACACTTGCATGAGTATCCAATACCCAAATATATGAGAACTATGCCGTTACGTTTCCATAACACGCACAAGTGTAATACTACCATATTCCTCACTATCGATGTCCAGTATCGATAATACTATGACTATGGATATTTAATGATTAAACCTTACGTGGATTAATACTATCTCATATCTTATTAATTCGGTACTAATCATATGGACTTTTATCATTTATATATCCTGGTAATCCAATTACAAATGATAAAAGAGTAATTTCCTTTATCACATAGTTAATTTGTACAACAACACCATGTTTTGTACAAATAGTGATGTTATGGGTCATAATTGTCCAATAATCTCCCACTTGGCCTATAGCCAATCACTCAAGTGTTCTACACCTGAAATATGTACGGGTCGCTCAAACTTATGCTGAGAAATTACTTTCGTCAGCGGATTTGCAATGTTCTCATCTGATGCATTTTATTCGATCATCATATCGCCACGATGTATGATCTGACGAATTAGATGAAATAGTCGAAGTATATACTTGGATCGTTGATGAGACCGCGGTTCCTTACCCTGTGTTGTAGCCCAGCTTAGCTGCTAACAGAACTACACCTAATCCAATTAGGATTATATATCTACAAAATGCTTCTTTTGCTGCCTCAGCTGCAGCAATGTTCCGCTTTTGTTATTTATTCGGCAACAGTATCTTGCTTGGAAGATTTCCAGCTCACTGTTCCGTTATTCAAACTAAATATGTACCCTTATTGCGACTTAAAGTCGTCTTTGTCGGTTTGGAAACTTGCAGCGGTGAACCTAGTTACCTCAAGTTCTCATTTCCCCATATTCTCAAAAAGCATCCTTAGTTCGTCCAAGATACTCAATGATGTTCTTTACATCAATCCAGTGACCATCACTTGGATTGGCCTTATAGCGTCTACATATGCTCAAAGCATATGAGATATCATGTCACTACCAATTCAAAAAACGTACGAGCTCTGGGAGGGTTGTCAACAAATTTCTAGATCTATCCCAGTAGATATTTATTCCTAGAATAAAGCCTGTTTCTCCCAGGTATTCCATGGAGAATTTTAATGAAAGCCAAGCTTTCACCGATTATATTATGGGAATGTTATTGCTAAGAAGCAATACATCATCAACTTATAGGACATTCATTGTCAGTGCGCTCCCATTAACCTTCTTATATACACAAGAATTATATTCGTTTTGAATGAAATCATATACCATTATGATCTCATCAAAACGTTGGTTCCAAGAATGCTATGCTTGTTTCAATCCAAAAATGGATCGATTTAACTTGCAAACCTTGTTTGCATGTTTTGGCACGACAAACCGTCAGGATGTTACATAAAACATCCTCCAAAAGGTTTCCGTTAATGAAAGCAATTTTGACGTCCATCTGCCATATTTCATAAATGTAATATGCAGCACTTGAAAGCATTGTCCGAATGGATTTAATCATGGCAATAGGTAAAAGGTGTCGTCATAATCGACACCATGTTGATGACGATACCCTTTCTGTACAAGCCTAGCTGTGTACATTTGTATGTTTCCATCCATGTATGTCTTCCTTGAAGACACATTTAGTATCAATAGGCACAATGCCTTCTGGTACATCAACCACTGTCCAAACTTAGTTGGTATTCATGGAATCCATTTCGGACTTCATGGAACTTTGCCATAAAAGGAGTCGATACCTTGTATCACTTCCTCATACTTAGCCGGTTCGTCTTCCTCAATAAGATTGATATCTACATGAGGTGAGATCGGAAACCCATACCTCCCAGGTTGTTTTCTGACTCTCTCTGACCTACACGATTCTTGTGTATTCGAAGATTATTGGTACAGTTTCATCCCCGATGAACTGTTTATGTTCCGTGAGGACTCGGTGCCTGGAATAGTATTACTCCGATTTTCATCGAGTTTTACTTTTCCTCCCACTTACCACTGCATATAGGAATTCCTCTTAGGAAAACCGCATGGAGAGCAAAAATTACATTATTCTCTTGTGAGTTGTATAAGTATTATACTTTGGTTTCCCTAGGATAACCTACAAATAGGCACTTATCCGATTTGGGTTCTAGTTTGGTATCATCCAAACGTTTAGAGTATGCCCAGCATTCCCAAATCTTCAGGAATGGTAAACCTAGTTTCTTTCCTGTTCATATCTAATATGAAATCTGTCTAACAGATTTTCATGGAACCTTATTCAAAATAAGTATTGCACTGTTTAATGCGTATCCTCAGAAGGAAATTGGTAGCTCAAAGCGACTCATCATTAACCTTACCATGTCCAACAGAGTTCGGTTTCTCTGTTTGGACACACCGTCAAATTGAGGTGTTCTATGAGGAGTCCACTATGAAAGAATACCATACTCTTTCAAGTAATCTTGAAACTCATATGTTTAAATATTTTACATTATGGTCCGACCGTAATGTTTTTAATACTTTTACTAGTTTGTTTCTTATTTCGTGTCGAAACTCTTTGAATTACTCAAAATTTCCTTACTTGTGTTTCATAAGATACACATAACCGTAACGCGATGCCACATCCGTAAAGGTTATGAAGTATTCATACCCACCTCTAGCCTAGCTAGACATGGGCCCACTTACGTCACTATGAATGAGGGCTAACAGCTCGGTGGCACGTACATCCTTTACCGCTAAAAGGCGTTTTAGGCATTTTGCCTTATAAACTAAATTCACAGATGTTATTTGAATTAGAATCAAATCCGTCCTAGTATCCATTCTTCGAAAGTATGGATATACGATTCTTGTTTAATGTGTCTCAGACAATAATGCCACTTTTAAGTCTCAACATATTTATTCAGTTTGAGCTTTTGTTTGTCATATTATATGTTTGAGATTTGTTTATATTCAAAATATAAGTACTATTACTCACATCTAATGTATATATCTCAATATCATCTTTATAAACAAAACACCTAGTGTTCATGAACATAAAGGTATACCCGCAACGGGTTATACTAGATTTAGAGATAATATTTCTAGTCAAACTAGGTACATTATAACAGTTTCCTAATTTAAGTACATGCCCAAAGGGCAATTCCAAAACTTGGGTTCCCACAGCCAAAATAGCGACTCTCGTCCCGTTTCTGACTCGCAGTTTGATCTCATCTGAAGCCAGTCTCCTGCTAATCAGCAGATCCCGCACATCAATATATATGTATGTACCACATCTAGTATCAAAATCAAATTTTAAAACTGGTAGTGGACACATTTATTACAATAACAAACATTCCTGAATTCAGGGCCTTGCTTGCCTTCACTTCCTTCATTTCTGCCTTGTCCATACGGCAGTCACGCTTCCAGTGACCCCGTTTTCCACAGTTTAGGCAGATATGTTGGGATATGTCATTTGTCTTCCTAGAAGACTGTGACGATTTTGCCTTTGTCCCTTTTCACACCGCTAGAAGCCTTCGGGCAAGCCTAAGCCTTCTGAGATGTCGAAGTAAGATGCGCCTTGCGCTTCTTGCCCTTTTAGAAGCTCTGGCTATGTCCCATTGAGTATAGCCATTAACTCTCCAAGAGTTTTTCTTTTGGTTTAAGATGAACCCGCCCCAGTATTCAGGCAGAGACTGTAAGATCAAATCTATGGAAGTCTCGGCCTTGTAGGTAATGCCCAGTTAACCTAGCTGTTCGATGTCAGCAATCATCTGCGACATCTAGTGCTCGATAGATGTACCCTCTGACATAAGTGAGCGAAAGAGCTTCTATTAAGATCTAAGATTAGATCTATGAAGATCATTTAATTTCATCATCATAGTATAAGGATCTAATCCTTAGTTCTGACGACGAAATTAAGGAGTCTTTGCGGCAAGCATATCGGATTGAGCACTAAAGTTATCATCACGATGAGTCTTCCAAAGCTCATGCTCTACTATTTGCTCAACTCCGGGCTTAGGCCCGAGAGGTCGCTCTATCAAATAGAGTAACTTCTCAACTCCTAGGACTATCCTGAGATTTATTTCCCAATATGAAAATTAAAGCCGTAAAAGACATTTTTCACGTAGGATTATGTCATTTGACGTTAATCTTTCATTTATAATTATTGCTATAGTCCAACTATCCAATCAATGATTTCGGGTACAATCAGATGTAATGATTACTATAGTCTAACTATATAACCAACTATAAATGATCGGTTAAATTTAAATATATTGATTACTATAATCCAATTATATAACCAACTATAAATGAAGTAGTTTGAATACAGTCCAACTGTTTGATTAAAACAACAATTGAATATTAGTCCAACTAATATATTTATAAATAATTAATGATGAAAAATGAAATGAGCGCGTATTAGCAAGTATCTAAATGAAATTGAAAATTTAATACTTGCCTCCCACTATTTTTCGGCGAGCCTCTAACCCTCTGTGGAGTACTCGGGAAACCTAGTTTCCTAGTGGGCTAGAATCCCATTAAATAACACACAACCTTGACTTTGGCCAACAAGCTGTATGAAACTTAACTAGGTAGATCTCTAAGATCAATTGGATCCCATCCAATTCCTAGACCCAGTAGGTGGACCTCCAAGTCCTAAAGAATTAATCATGCTTTATTAATCAACTTATGTCCAACACAAATTGAAGCAAAATGAATCCAACATGCTCTTAAGCTCTCAGCAATATGGAGATTTTTATATCAATTTTGATTTCATTCCAATTAAATCACAAACTAATATATCTCATGCATTTTAAACATATCCAATTGTCTAAAATTCAAAATCACCAAGAGCTAGGGTTCCAACATATATTCGGCCAAGCCTCAAATTTGGGGAAAATTAATCCAATTAATTTTTTCTTCAAATTGATCATGCACAACTCAAAGTTAACATATTATAAGCATGCTCAAACAAACAATTTTCCAAAAACATGCTCAAATCAAAAATACCCAAATTAAAGTTAAGAACCATAAATTTCAATTTCATGCTTAATAACCGCTCTGATACCATTGTTGGGATTTATAGGTCAAACCAAGATCAATTAAGCAATGAAATGTGTGAATACAACAAAGTAAGGTAGCGGAAAATACTCACTTTGATCGGCTAAGTGGATGCGTTGAACAACAAAATTTTGCTCCTTGATGTATTCGGCCAAGCCCTCCCTTTTGTTGATCTTCAAGCTCCAAGCTTTAAGTATTGATCCCATGCTCAATGATTGGTTTCCCTATCACCTTTGAATGACTCCTTTAAGTGCTAGCTCTTGAAAAATTTGCAACAAATCTTCCAATTTCCCTTGGTAAGTTTCGGCCAAGCCTTAGTCCAAGAGAGAGAGAATGGCGTGAATGGAGAAGAGAGAAAGAATGAGAGAAGAATGAGTTGACTTATCTTTGATTTCCAAAATCAAATTAAAAAATGATATACCAAAACCAATATTTGGTATATGTCAAAATTCTCACCAACTTGGAGTGTAAAACAAGCCATCACCCACCCACCAAATTCCATCACCATAAAGGTAAGTCAAATGACAAGTGATGTGACTTGTGATGTGACATGTGGGCCCCACTTTAATTCAAAATCCGAGTGGGCCCGCAAACACTCCCGGGCTCGGGTTCGCTAATTCCGAATTAACGAATTTTCTGTTGCGACGTAATTAAATCAAATTTAATTAAATAATTATGCATAGCAAAATTACTATTCACGTCGCTTGTGAATTAATTCTAAATTAATTCGTTCGCCCGAATTAAAATCCAATTTTAATTCCGCGTCGAAATCTAATTTCGTATAATATATCGAATATATTATTTTATCGATTAATTCCAAATTAATATTTCTCTCTCATTAAATAGTGTTTTATCTTAGATAAAATATCTCCGCAATTAATCCTAGATTAATTTTCTCTCTCTATTAATTAATCCCAGATTAATTATATTCGAGTCATACATCATCGGTGAATCTTCGGGAAGCGACCCATGAGATCCCTGGATATGTTGGCAGTAAATCCGGTCGTCGGACTATCCGAACATGTACGTACCTAGTACTACGTTTTTACCGATTTACGAGACATGGTTGGCTTCTAGTAAAGACCGTGCTTACCCAATTCTCCAGAAATATTCTTAAAGGAATATATAATCTGTATCAGGCGTAGTATACGTAGTATTGCGTATTGCGATCCAGTATCGGATGTCACATGCTAGGACTGTGGCTGGAATTGTTTCTGCCCCATACGAAGCATATGTCAGATCTCTGGTAACTTGTCTCTATAATCGGATAAACATGACCTAGTCATATTATCCCGATAGCTGCAGCATACAACAGTACCAGTTCCTTATCCTACGTGACCATCATCTCCATATGACTGAAGTGATACTTCCATCTTGACATCACACCCAATACACTACGATTCTCAATATACCTAGAAAAAGCGTACATAGAACCTGTTAAAGCCCCGGATGACCAAAACCAAAGTATATTGATTGTCGCAAGTATTAGCGATGCAAGTCTCAGGTTAAGACCAAATACACCTACCCTGATTCTGACTTCCATAGATACATAGTCATACTACCAATGGAATTCCGAGGGGTCTATCCAGAGCGAAGCTATTTCCGTATCATCGGTAAACACAACCTCCTATTACACTTGCATAAGTATCCAATACTTAAATATATGAGAACTATGTCGTTATGCTCCCACAACGCGCACAAGTGCAATACTAGTCTATTCCGCATTATCGATGTCCAATCGCGATAATACTACGACTAGGGATATTTTAATGATTAAACCTTAGTGGATTAATACTGTCTCATATCTTATTAATCCGGAAATAATCATATGGACTTTTATCATTAATATATCCCGGTAATCCAATTACAAATGATAAAAGAGCAATTTCATTTGTCACATAGTTAATTTGTACAAAAACACCATGTTCTGTACAAATAGTGATTCTATGGGTCATAATTGTCCAACAATCTCCCACTTGGCCTATAGCCAATCACTCAAGTGTCCTACACTTGAACTATGTACGGGTCGCTCAAACTTTTGTTGAGAAACTGTTTTCGTCAGCGGATTTGCTAGGTTATCATCTGATGCATTTTATTCGATCATCACATCGCCACGATGTATGATCCGACGAATCAGTTGAAACCATTTGAAGTATATATTTGGATCGTTGATGAGACCATTAATTCCTTAGCCTGTGCTGTAGCCTAGCTCAACCGCTAACAGAACTACACATAATCTTATTAGGATTATTATAGATCCAAATCGCTTCTATTGCTGCTTCAGCTGCAGCAATATTCCGTTTTTGTTGTTTATTCGGCAACAATATCTTGCTTGGAAGATTTCCAGCTCACTGTTCCGTTATTCAAACTATATAGTACCCTTATTACGACTTATAGTCATTTTTGTCGGTTAGGAAACTTGCAACGGTGAACCCAGTCACTTCAAGTTCTCTTTCTCCATAGCTTAAGAAACTATCCTTAGTTCATCTAAGATACTGAAGGATGTTCTTAACATCAATCTAGTGACTATCACTTGGATTGGCCGGATTGTGACTCCATATGCTCAAAGCATATGAGACACCAGGTCGCGTGTATATATTTCAATGTACGAGTTCTCGGAGAGTGCCAACAACTTTTAGATCTATCCTAGTAGATCTTTATTCCTAGAATAAAGGTTGTCTCTCCCAAGTAGTCTACGAAGAATTTTCATGAAAGCCAAGCTTTCACCGATTGTATTATGGGAATGTCATTTCCAAGAAATGATACATCATCATTATTTAGGACAATCACTGTCAGTGCGCTCCCACTAACCTCCTTATATACACAAGAATCATTTTCGTTTTGAATTTAATCATACACCATTATGATTACATCAAAACGTTAGTTCCAAGAACGTAATGCTTGCTTTAATCCATAAATGGATCGAATTAACTTGCAAACCTTGTTTGCTCGTTTTAGTGCGACAAAACCGTCAGGATGTTGTAAACATCCTCCAAAAGGTTTCTGTTTAAGGAAACCGATTTCGACGTTTAGCTGCCATATTTCATAAATGAAACATGCAACATTAGCAAACATTATTCAAATGGATTTTAATCATGGCAATGAGTAAAAGGTTTCGTTGTAATCGACACAGTGTTGATAACGATACCTTTTCGCTACAAGCCTAGCTTTATACGTTGGTATGTTACCATCCATGTATGTCTTCCTTGAAGACTCATATAGTACCAATAGGCATAAGGCCTTCCGGTACATCAACCAGTGTCCAAACTTGGTTGGTATACATGGAATCCATTTCGGACTTCATGGCACTCTGCCATAATAGGGATTCGATACCTTATATCACTTCCTCATACGTAGTCGGTTCGTGTTTCTCAATAAGATTGACATCTTTATAAGGTGAGATCAGAAACCCATACCTCCCAGGTTTTTTTCTGACTCTCTCCGACTTGCGCGATTCTTGTGTATTTGAAGATTGTGGTACAATTTCATCCATGATGAACTGTTTGTGTTCCATTAAGGAATCGGTGCCTGGAACAGTATTACTCTGATTTTCATCGAGTTTTACTTTCCTCCCACTTACCACTGCATATAGGTATTCCTTTTAGGAAAAACGCATGGAGAGCAGCAATTACATTGTTCTCTTGTGAGTTGTATAAGTACTATACTTTGGTTTCCCTAGGATAACCCACAAATTAGGCACTTATCCGATTTGGGTTCTAGTTTGGTATCATCCAAACATTCAATTATATGCCCAGCATGCCCAAATCTTCAGGAATGAGAAAACCTTGTTTCTTTCCTGTTCATATCTAATATGAAGTCTGTCTAACAGATTTTCATGGAACCTTATTCAAAATAAGTATTGCACTGTTTAATGCGTATCCCAAGAAGGAAAATGGTAGCTCAGAGCGACTCATAATTAACCTTACTATGTCCAACAAGGTTCGGTTTCTCTGTCGGACACACCGCTCAATTGAGGTGTTCCGGGAGGAGTCCACTATGAAAGAATACTATACTTTTTCAGGTAATCGAGAAACTTATTGCTTAAGTATTTTCCATCACAGTCCAATCGTGATGTTTTAATACTCTTGTCGATCTATTTTTATACTTCGTGTCGAAACTCTTTGAATTTATCAAAAGTTTCCGATTTATGTTTCAAAAGAAACACATAACCATAACGCGATTCCACATCCGTAAAGGTTACGAAGTATTCATATCCACCTCTAGCCTAGCTATATATGGGCCCACTTACGTCACTATGAACGAGGGCTAACAAATCGGTGGCATTCGTACTTTTACCAAGTAAAATGTGTTTTAGGCACTTTGCCTAATAAACTAGATTCGTAGACATCATTTGAATTAGAATCAAATTTGTCCTAGTACCCACTCTTCAAAAGTGTGGATATACGAGTCTTGTTTAATGTGTCCCAGACAACAATGCCACAAATAAGTCTCATCTAATTAATTCATTTTGAGCTATTTGTTTGTCAAGTCATACGTTTGAGATTCATTTATATTCAAAATATAAATACTGTTATTCACATCTAATGTGTTTATCTCAATATCATCTTTATAAAATAAAACACTTAATGTTCTAGAATATAAAGGTATACCCGCAACGGGTTAAACTTAGATATAGAGATAATGTTTCTAGTCAAACTAGGTACATGATAACAGTTTCCTAATTTAAGTACATACCTAAAGGGTAGTTCCTAAACTTAGGTTTCTACGGTTAAAACAGCGACTTTCGTCCCATTTCCGATTCGTAGGTTGATCTCAACTAAAGTCAGTCTCCTGCTAATCAGCAGATTCTGCACATCAGTACATATTTATGTACCACATCTAGTATCAAAATCCAATTTTGAAACTAGTAGTGAACATGTTTATGACAAACATGCTTGAAGCCGGAGCCTTGCCCCTGCCTTCACTTCCTTCATGTCTGCCTTGTCCATACGGCAGTCACGCTTTAGTGACCCCGTTTGCCACAGTTTAGGCAGACATCTTGGAATATGTCATTTGTCTTCCTAGAAGACTGTGATGATTTTGCCTTTGCCCCTTTAGAAGCTCTGACTCTTCCTCCTTGAGCATAGCCATCAATTCTCCAAGAGTTTACTCTTGGTCATAATGAACCTGCCCCAGCTTTCGGGTAGAGACTATAAGATCAAATCTTTGGTAGTCTCGGCCACGTAGGTAATGCCTAGCTAACCTAGCTGATCGATGTCAGCAATTATCTGTGACACCTAGTGCTCGATAGATGTACCCTATGACATACGTGAGCGTAAGAGCTTCTTTTGTAATTTGTACTTCTAAGATCTAAGAATAAATCTATAAAGACCTTTAATTTCAACATCATGGTATAAATATCTAATCCTTAGTTTTGACGACGAAATTAAAGTGTCATTACATCAAGCATAAATGATTGAGCACTAAAGTTATCATTACATGAATCTTCCAAAGATCATGTTCTACTATTTGCTCAACTCCGGGCTTAGGCCCGAGATGTCATTCTATCAAATAGAATAACTTCTCAGTTCCCATGACTATCCTGAGGTTTTATTCCCAATCTGAAAATTAGAGCCGTTTAAAGACACTTTCTCCTAGGATTGTGTTTTAAACGCTAATCTTTCAGTTATCTTGATTTCAATAGTCCAACTATCCAATCAACGATTTCAGGTACATTTAAATATAATGATTACTATAGTCTAACTATATAATCAACTATAATTTGATTGGTTAAATTCAAACATATTGATTACTATAATCCAATTATATAATCAACTATAAATGAAATAGTTTGAATACAGTCCAACTGTTTATTTAAAACAACAATTAAATAATAGTCCAACTAATATATTTAAGTAATGACGAAAAATTGAAATGAGCGCGTATTGGTAAGTATCTAAACGAAATTGCAAATTTAATACTTGTCTCCCACTATTTTTCGGTGAGCCTCTAACCCTCTGTTGAATACTCGGGAAACATAGTTTCCTAGTGGGATAGGATCCCGTTAAATAACACACAACCTTGACTTTGGCCAACAAGCTGTATGATATTTAACTAGGTAGATCTCTAAGATCAGTTGTATCTCATCCAATTCCTAGATCCAGTAGGTGGACATCCAAGTCCGAAACATATATCTAATATATGCCAATATATCCGATATATTCCCTAACCTTTTTCCTCTGAATCAACTAAGCCTTGTCTTTGGCACAACAAACTTAATGATTTCAGTTAAGCGGGACCCATTGACTTTGGAAAGCTTCGTAATCGATGTCGATGGACAAGAAGTGATCTTGACTTTGGCCAACAAATCACAACTTGGACAAGACATGCGATATGGAACAAATCTTTCATGATTCAAACACATCCGCGATGGACAAAGGTCTTGATTTTGGCCAACAAACCAGTGCCAATCTTGGATCTTGAGAATGAATCATTCAATGGAAGGAAAACGCTTAATATATGTTGAGGGTTTTTTCGCGTAATTGGCAACCAATTAATTATCTTTGATTAGGTCTCATCATACACCCTTAAACATGCATTCTAAAAGCATAATAAGGCGCGGTAAATAAATTAATAATGATATGCGGATGGATATTTAAAACATTTTGTTCCTAGAACAAATCTCTCATTTTCCTCTCTCCCACTAGCACAAATCTTGCTTCTACCCAATTACATAACACTTCTAAAGAAACCTCATTTACATTGAGGGGAATAGGTGAGAAGAGAAATACAAAGACTCAAAAGGTAATAAGCTGGACACGCATAATAATTTATTACAATAATTTCCAAAATTACCCTCACACATCTAATATCCATCCGATATACATTATTCATACATCACATCCATGTATTCACACAACGAATGTTATCAATCAATCTAATCCCATTAATTAATCTTTGATTAATGACCATCCAATGTTCAAACAACGATTTGATTTGCGCGAGTCCAACTCGTTTAAGAATAAGTACTCAAAGTATGAATTCTTGAATTATATTAAACTACAATATTAAATCCAATTTAATTTGTATTTAATACTAATTCTTTATTTAATTCCAAATTAAATAATTACACTTTATTAATGAGCCTTTACGACTTAGATTCTAAATCTAATCTTAACGGGTCTCAAAGCCCAATTCAACATCCAATGTCAATTTAATTAAAGTCCAATGGGCTTTCAATTAATTTATAAGGCATGGACTTTGGCAACCAAAGCCCAATAAGGAATCACCCTTTGCCAAAAATCAATTTAGGCCCATTAGGCCCAATTAAAATTTTAAAGGCCCATTTATTATATTTGGACTTTATGGAAATGGTTTTAGGCCCAATTGGATCAAACCAATTATCCTAAACCAAACTTGGCCCAACCAAGCCATTAAGCCCAAATACAACATTAATAGCCCAATTCCAAATTAATCCCAACTAATTAAATTCCAATATTCCAAATATCATAATTTAATCAATTAAAGTGTATTAGCCATAATTAATTATTTAAATCAACATTTCCAAAATACCAATTTACACAAATAATCATGCTTTATTAATCAATTTATGTCCAACACAAATTGAAGCAAAATCAATCCAACATGCTCTTAAGCTCTCGGCAATATGGAGATTTTTATATCAATTTTGATTTCGATCCAATTAAATCACAAACTAATATATCCCATGCATTTTAAACATATCCAATTGTCTAAAATTCAAAATCACCAAGAGCTAGGGTTCCAACATATATTCGGCCAAGCCTCAAATTTGGGGAAAATTAATCCAATTAATTTTTTCTTCAAATTGATCATGCACAACTCAAAGTTAACATATTATAAGTATGCTCAAACAAACAATTTTCCAAAAACATGCTTAAATCAAAAATACCCAAATTAAAGTTAAGAACCCTAAATTTCAATTTCATGCTTAATAACCGCTCTGATACCATTGTTGGGATTTATAGGTCAAACCAAAATCAATTAAGCAATGAAATGTGTGAATACAACAAAGTAAGGTAGCAGAAAATACTCACTTTGATCGGCTAAGTGGATGCGTTGAACAACAAAATTTTGCTCCTTGATGTATTCGGCCAAGCCCTCCCTTTTGTTGATCTTCAAGCTCCAAGCTTTAAGTATTGATCCCATGCTCAATGATTGGTTTCCCTATCACCTTTGAATGACTCCTTTAAGTGCTAGCTCTTGAAAAATTTGCAACAAATCTTCCAATTTCCCTTGGTAAGTTTCGGCCAAGCCTTAGTCCAAGAGAGGGAGAATGGCGTGAATGGAGAAGAGAGAAAGAATGAGAGAAGAATGAGTTGACTTATCTTTGATTTCCAAAATCAAATTAAAAAATGATATACCAAAACCAATATTTGGTATATGTCAAAATTCTCACCAACTTGGAGTGTAAAACAAGCCATCACCCACCCACCAAATTCCATCACCATAAAGGTAAGTCAAATGACAAGTGATGTGACTTGTGATGTGACATGTGGGCCCCACTTTAATTCAAAATCCGAGTGGGCCCGCAAACACTCCCGGGCTCGGGTTCGCTAATTCCGAATTAACGAATTTTCTGTTGCGACGTAATTAAATCAAATTTAATTAAATAATTATGCCTAGCAAAATTACTATTCACATCGCTTGCGAATTAATTCTAAATTAATTCGTTCGCCCAAATTAAAATCCAATTTTAATTCCGTGTCGAAATCTAATTTCGTATAATATATCGAATATATTATTTTATCGATTAATTCCAAATTAATCGTTCTCTCTCTTTAAATAGTGTTTTATCCTAGATAAAATATCTCCGTAAATTAATCCTAGATTAATTTTCTCTCTACTAATTAATCCCAGATTAATTATATTTGAGTCTTACGTCATCGGTGAATCTTCGGGAAGCGACCCATGAGAGCCCTAGATATGTTGGCAGTAAATTCGTTCGTCAGACTATCCGAACACGTACGTACCTAGTACTACGTTTTTACCGATTTACAAGACATGGTTGGTTTCTAGCAAAGCACCGTGCCTACCCAATTCTCCAGAAATATTCTTAAAGGAATATATAATCTGTATCAGGCGTAGTATACGTAGTATTGCGTATTGCGATCCAGTATCGGATGTCACATGCTAGGCCTGGGGCTGGAATTGTGTCTGCCCTGTAAGAAGCATATGTCGGATCTCTGGTAACTAGTCTCTATAATCGGATAAACATGACCTAGTCATATTATCCCGATAGCTGCAGCATACAAGAGTACATGTTCCTTATCCTACGTGACCATCATCTCCATATGAATGAAGTGATATTTCCATCTTGACATCACACCCAATACACTACGATTCTCAATATACCCAGAAGAGGCGTACATAGAACCCGTTAAAGCCCAGACGACCAAAACCAAAGTATATTGATTGTCGCAAGTATTAGCGATGCAAGTCTCAGGTTAAGACCAAATACACCTACCCTGATTCGGACTTCCATAGACACATAGTCATACTACCAATGGAATTCCGAGGGGTCTATCCAGAGCGAAGCTATTTCTGTACCATCGGTAAACACAACCTCATATTACACTTGCATAAGTATCCAATACTTAAATATATGAGAACTATGCCGTTATGCTCTCACAACGCGTACAAGTGCAATACTAGTCTATTCCGCATTATCGATGTCCAATCTCGATAATACTACGATTAATGATATTTTAATGATTAAACCTTAGTGGATTAATACTGTCTTATATCTTATTAATCTGGAACTAATCATATGGACTTTTATCATTTATATATCCCGGTAATCCATTTACAAATGATAAAAGAGCAATTTCCTTTGTCACATAGTTAATTTGTACAACAACACCATGTTCTGTACAAATAGTGATGCTATGGGTCATAATTGTCCAAAACTGAGTACATGCTTGGATTTCTGGTGGGACCTTGGTTCATTTGATTGAGTAATGGCGCCCGTGTTGTCACAGTACATCATGAGGCCATTCTTTATTGCGGGAAGCACTTCCAGCTCCGTGATGAACTTCTTTATCCAGACTGCTTCTTTAGCTGCCTCAGATGCTGCAATATACTCGGCTTTAGTGGTGGAGTCCGCTGCAATTGACTTCTTTGAGCTTTTCCAACTGACAGCTCCGTCATTCAAAGTAAACAAATATCATGTTTGCGATCTGTTGTCATCCCTATCGGTCTGAAAGCTCGCATCAGAGTAACCAATGATTGTCATCTTAGAACAATCTCCATTTTTCAAGAACACATCCTTAGTTCTTCTCAGATACTTGAGGATTGTTTTGACAGCTGCCCAGTGTTGCTCACCAGGATTTTTCTGATACCTGCTCGTTATGCTAAGAGCATAAGAGACATCAGGTCTTGTACATAGCATGGCGTACATGATCGATCCTAGTGCTGAAGCATAAGGGATCCTACTCATACGCTCTTTATCTGAAGGAGTATGTGGACATTGCTCCTTAGATAATTTGATTCCATGACAAGTATGTAAATTACAACTTTTGGAATCTTCCATTTTGAATCTTTTCAAAACTTTATCTATCTACGTAGATTGAGAAAGTCCTAACAACCTCTTAGATCTATTACGGTAGATCTTAATGCCGAGGATGTAGGCTGCTTCTCCCAAATATTTCATGGAGAAATTTTGAGATAACCATTGCTTGGTCGCTTGCATCATGGGAATATCATTCCCGATGATTAATATGTCATCGACATATAATACAAGAAATATAACAACACTCCCACTATTTTTCCTGTAAACACAAGGCTCGTCTACATTTTTGGTGAAGTCAAATTCCTTGATTGTCTCATCAAATCATATATTCCAACTTCTGGAGGCTTGCTTGAGTCCATAAATGGATCGTTTAAGTTTGCATACTTTACTATAATCATCCTTAGATGCAAACCCCTCAGGTTGTGTCATATAGACTTCCTCTACGAGGTTCTCATTAAGGAAAGCTGTTTTGACATCCATCTGCCAAATCTCATAATCAAAGTGTGCAGCTAGTGCCAGAAAAATTTGAATGGACTTTATCATTGCAACAGGTGAGAAGGTTTCGTCATAGTCAATTCCTTGGATTTGTCTATAACCTTTCGCCACCAACCTAGCCTTATAGGTTTGGATGTTGCCTTATGCATCAGTTTTACGCTAGTAAATCCACTTGTAGCCTATGGGTTTTATCCATTTAGGTGCATCCACTAAGTCTCAGACTTGATTCTGATACATAGAGACTATTTCGGATTTCATGGCCTCAAGCCACTTGACTGAATCAATGTCACGCATTGATTCATCATAACTGGTGGGATCGTCATTATCAATGACCTGATTATGTTCCTCATCAATATGGAAACCATATTTTTCAAGCTCATATCTTTCCCTACCAGACCTTCTAAGTTCATAACCTTGTGGTTGTTCCGTCGCTACCCTTTTGAGGGGCTTGAGGTTTAGTTTTATGTTAGTTTGTTCTTCTCGTACCTCATCGAGGTCAAGTCTACTCCCAATATATTTCTTGAGAAGGAATTCATTCTCTAGAAATTTAGCATTTCGTGAGACAAATGTTCTTTGATCATTTGGGACGTAGAACACATATGCTCTTGAGTTCAAGGCATATCCTAGAAACTTAAATTTAACTGCCCTATCATCCAATTTGTTAGTTTGTGTAAGCTTAACATATGCGACACATCCCCAAACTCTTAGATAACTAAGACTATGACGTTTCCCAGACCATAACTCATATGGTGTTTGACTAACAGTCTTGGAAGGAACTTCGTTTAGTAGTAGTGTTGCAGTTTCTAAAGCAATACCCCAAAATGAAAGAGGTAGATCCGTGCCTGGCATTATTGATCGGACCATATCTAATAATGTCTGATTTCTCCTTTCGGAGACCCCATTATTCTGTGGAGTTCCCGGTAGAGTCTACTGGGAAACAATGCCATTTTCTCTCAAGTAATCTTGAAATGCGTCGCTTAAGTATTCACTGTTGGGAAGTGGCCGCGAGTGCGCAGCGGAAAATAAAAATTATTATGTCACTTTCCCTTTGCCCAAGACCCATTTGTTTTGATTATTCTACAAGCCTAGGCATGTTACTATATATATTCTAAGCATAAAACTCATAAAACATGCAAAGAACATAAACCTAAAATGCTAACTATCATAAGAACTCTAAAATAAAATAAAGAAAGAAAAAGACTTACTTGAATCGTAGACTCCTCAAGTTCTCCCTCCTATCGACAAGCTTTTCTCGAACTCAGCAAGCTTTTCCACGTTCCAAAGAGCCACCCAAGTGTGTGGCCTCCAAAGATGCACACACCAAAGCCAAAACTCAACGGCAAGACTACGCCTTGAGTGCACGAGTATTTTGCCATTGGTGCTAGCCTAGGCAAATACCTCAAAACTTTTAACTCGAGGTTCCTCTAGTCAATTAGACTTAAGGATCCTCAAAATCAATGGCTTACTCTTAAACTTTAGAGTTGCTTACTTATATAAACCCAAGATATGAAAGGTTTTGGTGTAAAAATTTGTGAAGAATTCTTTGGGTTTATATAGTGCTCCAAAGACAACAAAATTAATTAAGAATCCGATGTGGGGTAAAATCTAATTTAATCTTAGCCATTGGATCTTAATTTAGTGGTTTAATGAGATTATAAAACCCTAATAAGAGTTTGGGCCGAATTAAAATTCAAAACAAATAACAAAAAAATTACTATTCATGTTACTATTCATATGAATAGTAATTTTTTTATTCCAATTCCCAAAGTGCCCATATCTTCATTCACCAATCCCTAAGCCACTATGGAACCTCATAAATGATCTGTTCAATAATTAAACACATTGAACCATTTATGAACAATTCCTACAGCAATCATATATGCTGTTATATTTGTATTGTGCACTGTTAACCATTGATTTCGACTTTGTTGTGTGTGACCTTTTGGGTTCCCCTCAAGTTGGACATGAAATGAATCGTGATAATTTAATCGAACATAAATTATCATCCGATCAGATGGTCGTTAGATTTCAATGACCAAGGTTAACATCTAGCAACATGTCAAGGCCCCCAAATGAGAAGGAAAGATATATATACCCATTATGTATACGATTTACATATGATACGGTCCATCGCCTCACTGTATCCCCACCTATTGACCTAGGGTACGGAAAGTGTCTACCAATATGGTCAAATGTATGATGTTGATAGTTTCATGAATCGTGCTAACCCAAGAATCTCACATGATTCTTCCGATGTGGCCACAGTCTGAAGCACTGATCACACATATCAACACGCGAACTGGAATACTACTCTTATAAGAAAATATTATCCGAGAGAGTGGCGATTCTCTATTGTATCTTTACAAACTTCATGTGTTTCAACAAATGACCCAATCATACCCTTATGACCGGATCTTTTGAACCGGGGAAGGAGAATGTCAAATTTATTTGATCCACATATAAGATTGTAAAGACCTCAAGTCAAAGGACTAGTCATATAATCGATACATGAAAGTTCTTACAGACACATGGGATAAACACTCCATATGAAAACTTTCGATAGTCAGTTCGATGGACACGAGCAACTCATGCATCCATGTGATACACCAAGCGGACGGATCTCCGCTAGTAGCCTATGAGATCGGCTACACCACTTAAGGGCGGATCATATCATCATGCTAGTCTCTCCGCTTTGTGAACGCCCAGATTATTCACAAAACTATTACTAGGAATATTTAAGAGTAATGATTCTCATAAGGCGTGGAAGCCATCGTCTTATTACTCCAAGGGCTTTATTACAGTGTTGATAATTCATATAATAAAGATTTCCATTTTATTAATTAATGAAAATATTACAAATACATGTACATATAGCCCATCCACAAGTTAGGTATAGGGCATATCCCTAACATTCACCACCTCGGTCAGACCTTAGTGACTTAATACTTTTATTAAGCTGGTTTTCTACTTCAGCTTTGAAGTCTTTGAATTTCTCAAAGGCTTCAGATTTGTACCGCATAAGGTACACATACCCATAAAGGTAATGAAGTATGAGAATCCACCTCTAGCGGTGACTGACATTGGTCCGCATACATCAGAGTGTATGAGTTCTAATGTCTCTGTTGCACGCTGTCCTTTACCTTTGAAGGGTAATTTGGTCATTTTACCAAGTAAACAAGACTCACAAGTTCCATAAGGTTCATATTTGAAGGGTCTGAAATACCCATCCTTATGTAGCTTAGTTAATCTTGTTTCATTGATATGACCTAAGCGACTGTGCCATAGAAGTGATTCATTGAGATTATTCGAGTTAACGTTGTATATATTAGAGGTTGAACATTCTTTGTTAGTTTGTAAGACATAGATACCATTATTCAAAATACCATCTCCATATTTTATTTCATTGAAATAAATAGAACATTCATTACAACTTATTAGGCATGAAAAGCCTTTATTACATAAAGAAGAAATTGAAATGATATTCTTTACTAGAAAAAGTACATAAACACAATCTTCTAAGTCTAAAATTAAACCATTTGGCAAAACTAATGAATAAGTCCCCACACACAATGCAACCAGTTTTGCTCCATTACCCATGCGTAAGTCAACCTCCCCATGACGGAGTCTCCTACTGTTTCTCAGGCCCTGCACATTGTTACACAAGTGAGTCCACAACTGATGTCAAGCACCCAAGTAGAAGGTTCATAGTTTTGAGAATATAGTTCAATCATATACAACATACCTAAAGCATTGGGCTTCTTGGCCTCTTGGGCTTCCCTAGCTTCCTTGGCTTTCAAGGATCTGCAGTCTTTCTTCCGATGACCATTCTTTCCACAAAAGAAACATTTCATCTTTCCCTTTTTCTTCTCCACCTTACCATTGGGCTTTAGGTGATCTGGAGCCTTGGCCTTGCCCTTATTTTTCTTTGGGCCTCGTGGCTTCAGGTCCGTACCCGTAAGCATGATGGAGGTTTTAAGCTCCGGTTTCAAGTCCTTCTCTACTTGCTTTATTAGATTGTGAAATTCTGCTAAAGTAACTTCTTTATCAGACAGATGAAACTGCATAATAAAGTTAGAGAATTATTTTGGTAAGGACTGAAGGATCTCATCATGGCCTATCTCATGAACCATGATGAACCCGAGGTTGGCCAATTTGTTAATGTAGCCAATCATCTTAAGCACATGTCCACTAACAGATCATTCTTTATACCTTGTTTGGAATAAGGCACATGACACTTGTAATCTCACGGTATGAACGGAAGTTGCATACAACTCCTTCAAGTGAAAGATGATGGTTTGAGCATCCATATCTTCGTGAGCTTTCTGAAGTTCGTCCGACATAGAGCCAAGCATTATGCAAACTTCTTGCTCATCATCATCGACGTGTTTCTTCCAAGCATCAAATGTATCTTGGTCAGCATCTTCTGCGGGTTCAGGGGGAAATGGTCTTTCAAGAACATAGAAAATCTTTTCTTGTCGTAATATAATTTTAAGGTTTCTAAACCAGTCATTGTAGTTGTCCCCTTTGAGATTATGCTCATCAAGGATGGAACGAAGTGATACTCTGTTTGCCATTTGAATGTTTGTGAAATATTTTAACCCACATGTTAAGAGAAAATGTTAAAATTAGGAATATGTTTTCATTAATGTTTCCTAATAACATGGGCTTTTAATATTATGAAGTTGCTCCCACATAATTGTTTTAAAATTTTAAGCCAATCGCATCAACCCCAATATGATGGATTTCTTGTGGGCAAGGATCCCATTATCATCATTTCATAACTCCGACTAGGGCCGGTCGTTATAAAATACGATAATTAGGTAGGTTCCCAACCAATTTATGATATAAATCACAATTCCTTGATCATTGGGTTGGACAATCAAACATGCCATAGCTTATGCTAGTCCTTGTGGACACCCAATCTTTGCCACTAAGTTATAAGACCACGCCTAAGGGTCACTGCGTCTTATGACTCAGAAAAGTCAAACCATTGTCAATAGTATGATTTAGGGACAAATTGATATTGGTCAGTCTAGTAAAGCCTAGTCCTGCCAATATGGTTTAAGCCCTTTGGGTCTATACTTTACAATGGGAGGTAAATTTTAGACTTAAATTATTATTGAGGATCTTAGCAAGTTTAAGTGAATAACTGTCAAATGGATTCCTCCATTGAAAATTCCCAGAGGGAGGGTGGAGCGAACTCTCTTAAATACCCTTACCTCTTAGGCTCTTATTGCCTTGGTGACATGAATAAACAATAGATCCTCCAAATTAGTCCAACACTTTAAATATGCTTTAAGGTAAGCTTTGAGTAAATGATTATCTAGATGTCTTCACAGCTTTTCCTTTTGGCTATAAAAGGTAGTGAGTGAAGGAAGACACCAAATCATTATCTAACTCTAGTAATACATTTGGTTAAATTAACTTTAGTTTGGAAAATTTTATTAACCCCTTGGTCCCAACCCACTTGTATCTCTTATAATGTCTTTTATTATAAACAAGTGATTTATATTTATTAGCCTTAAAGGTAATAAATCTCTAAGTTCATCACGGAATAATTACTTAGCTAAGGGATAAACAATACACTCTCTATTTCTTCGAAAGTCTCTAGATGCTTGCACCCTAAAATAATCATGCTAATTCTAATCATACATAGAATCATCAAGCATATGAGTTTTAATATGTTGGAATTATTTTAGGCATTAAATAACTTTGATTAATATTTAATTATGATATTGCATTTTATTTTATTCAAATAAATTTACTATTCACGTTTTTCTGCAGACGCGTGAACTTTAAATGCAATTTTACAATTCAAATCTTAACCAAATCATGCGAAACTTGTGTCTAAAATTAATTTCAGGGTGTTAGCTTTCCAACGAGCTTTTAAACACCCAATTTCGAGTTCAAATGAGTGAGAACTAATCAAAACAAAAACGGCACTCTGATACCACTGTTGGGAAGCGACCGCGAGTGCGCAGCGGAAAATAAAAATTATTATGCCGCTTTCCCTTTGTCCAAGACCCATTTTTTTTGATTATTCTACAAGCCTATGCATGTTACTATATATATTCTAAGCATAAAACTCATAAAACATGCAAAGAACATAAACCTAAAATGCTAACTATCATAAGAACTCTAAAATACAATAAAGAAATAAAAAGACTTACTTGAACCGTAGACTCCTCCAGTCCTCCCTCCAATCTACAAGCTTTTCTCGAACTCAGCAAGCTCTTCCACGTTCGAAAGAGCCACCCAAGTGTGTGGCCTCCAAAGATGCACACACCAAAGCCAAAACTCAACGGCAAGACTACGCCTTGAGTGCACAGGTATTTAGCCCTTGGTGCTAGCTTAGGAAAATACCTCAAAACTTTTAACTCGAGGTTCCTCTAGTCAATTAGACTTAAGGATCCTCAAAATCAGTGGCTTACTCTTAAAATTTAGAGTTGCTCACTTATATAAACCCAAGATATGAAAGGTTTTGGTGTAAAAATTTATGAAGAATTCTTTGGGTTTATATAGTGCTCTAAAGACAACAAAATTAATTAAGAATCCGATGTGGGATAAAAGCTGATTTAATCTTAGCCATTGGATCTTAATTTAGTGGTTTAATGAGATTATAAAACCCTAATAAGAGTTTGGGCCGAATTGGAATTCAAAACAAATAACAAAAAAATTACTATTCATGTTACTATTCACGTGAATAGTATTTTGTTTTATTCCAATTCCCAAAGTGCCACTATCTTCATTCTGTTGGGGCAGTTGTGGAACCCCTAGGGTCGGATCGGTGCCCCGGGCAACGGAAATGGGTCTAACCCATGGATATCAAGTATGGATGTAATTTTAAATCATTTAATGAAATACTACATTCCATTATGAGTGTATAGGAAAAAACCAGGACTGAATCGGAGTCTGGAAGCTCCCAAACGAAGCAAAATAAAATTGGCGCGCACGAAGGGCGCCGCGTGCGTGAAGCACACGCGCTACAGTGCGCGCGCGTCCAGGTGCTGCTATTTTTTCTTGTTTCATTTCCTTTTACATTCAGCTCACATTCCAGTGAGCTGAATGGATTAGGGTCGTTGACCATAATCTATTCCGGTCTTCCTTAAACACTTCAAAAACACCCAAAATTAATTTTTTAATTTCAAAACCAACATAAACACATGTTATAGAATAAAAATCTAGTTTTTCAAAATATCAAATATTTTTCAAAAAACATAAATTTATTCTAAATACGCATTTGCGTAAATTTTGAATCCAATACACAAACCATTTTATAATCCCAATTAGAAATGTCTCATTAACAATTCTAGTCCACCTAAAGGTGGTTAAGTGAATCTAGAATGGTAGTCATAGCTCTAAGCTTTAATTTAGAGTTTCAAACTCTTATTAATTATTCCATGTCCAACATGAACATTTTGACCTAATTACAAGCATGTTGTGTTTATACTTCTAAAGTATCCTAACACAATTGATTAGCCTTATTCAACATTATGCTATGTGATCATGCATCTAATACACAAATAAACATAGCTTTGGAGAGGATCAAACATTACCTAGTAAGCTTGATGCAAGGTCTAATCTACTTCTCATTTGTTGAAATTTTTGGAGAACCTCCAAGGTGTGCAAGCTTGATTCCAAGATCCAATCTTGTTTCCAATGCTTCCAAGCTTCACTTCAAGATCCAATCTTGATTTCTCGTAGATGAAATGTTGTAGAGACCTCACAAGCTTCTCTAAAAACTTTTCTAACTTAGGCTAATCTCTCAAGAATTTGCTTATGCTTGTATTTGAACTTGTAATTAAAACCTTCCTAAAGCTTGCTATTTATAGCAAAACTTAGGCAATTTTTAATTAATAAAAGTTGTAATCAAATTTTAAGTGGGCTTAATTTAATTTGTCCAAATATGTATAATTAGGTGTGACTAATCTCCATTGTCTCCCACTTTAATTTAATACAATTAAATCAAGCCAAAGATTAGGAAATGGATTAGTTAAATGTTTGCCACCTTGATTTAATCCAATTAAATCAAGCCAAAACCACATATTATTACATACTTACAATTACCATAATATCCTCAAATGGTAGAGATAATTATGATTTTACAATTAAGCCCTTATGTAATTATTGAATTAATCTAATTAATCCAATTAGGTCAAAGTAAATAATCAATGTTATCCAATAACACTTGATTATCTTAGTTGATAATTATAATATCGAATATTATATTTTATCAAAAATAATCGGCTACCCAAGTGCTCAACGAGTACACTTCATATTGGGACTCTCTAAGTTCAGACACATTCGTTATGTAAGCCTAACTAATATGTACGCAATTCGGCCACCTCCGAATTCGCGAAGAACACGAACGACCTTTCTGAACTATACAAGTCGAGGTCATCACATATGTTTAACAATCCCTCCGTCGTAGGCTATCCGAGTTGTGCTTAGGAAACATAGAATATACCGTCAAGTTTCCAAGATGCACATCTCATGTCGACATGTCCATGATTCTTCATAACTTATGCGATCCACCCTAGGTGATCGAATTTGGCCAAAGATTTAAGAATCGTGACTTTACTAACATGGATACCTAAACCCCTTATGGTACACATACGGGCTGACAGATCATATCTTGCTTCGCACTTGATTACTGTGTGCATCGGTCCACACCCAACAAACATCAAGAGGCCAGACCATGAAAGGTTTCTGACATACATGGCGTCCAAGTATGGAGGATCTCACACAAAATCAATGTTATCCTATAGTCAAAGGATTACATATGCTACTCGACTCGAAGAGATTCCTATTGACGGTGGTGTGTACTTCCAACTATTAGGAATCACATGTGAGTCATTCAGTATTCGCTCCAATGAATACCCACATGTCTATACGAGTTTCCAAAACTCATGGTACATCACGTTAAACCATTGGAACTCTAATTCC
Source organism: Zanthoxylum bungeanum (assembly GCA_019454045.1). Lineage (NCBI taxonomy): Eukaryota > Viridiplantae > Streptophyta > Magnoliopsida > Sapindales > Rutaceae > Zanthoxylum > Zanthoxylum bungeanum. Next base: position 835,137 of record SKCR01031959.1, read on the forward strand.
AATATACGACATGTGCTAGTCTTCTAGGTTATAGGAATTCGACCGTATTCCAAAACCAACGACTAGGAATATTTACTTTAAGAATAGTTTACACCTAGTGTCAAAACTATTCTAAGGTCGATGTCATTCTTATCATAACGATACATCAATTTAATAGGCGTAATGACAATACCATTAATAGGGTATGAAATGAAAAAAATAGTTAATTTATTAATAAATAATAAAATGTACAATTCGGATTGGCACTCTAAGCACCAACTCCATCAAACTCTCACTTGCTTAGTGCCAATCTGGATGGTACCGTAGTCCAATCTCCTCCACATGTTTATCGAATAACTTAGGAGGTAAGGCCTTTGTAAGCGGGTCTGCTATGTTGTCTTGTCCTTGAACCTTTAAGACCACTATGTCTTTTCGTTCAATTATCTCTCTAATTACGCGATATTTCCTTTCCACGTGTTTAGACTTGGAATGCGCCCTCGCTCATTAGCCTGCGCGATGGCTTCGTTATTATCACAGTATAATGGGATTGAATCCGTAATACTAGGCATAACGCCAAGTTCTGTGATAAAATTTCTAATCCAAACAGCTTCTTTAGCAGCTTCTGAAGTCGTTATAAATTCCGCCTCAGTGGTGGAATCAGCTGTTGAGTCTTGCTTTGAACAACGCCAACTAATTGTACCACCGTTAAGGGTAAATATGTATCCTGATGTAGATTTTCTATCATCTGGATCTCCCTGGAAGTCGGAGTCTGTACCTTAACTTGTAGCTCATCTTCTTCATATATCAGAAACTTATCCTTGGTGCCTTTAAGATATTTTAGGATATGTTTCACGGTTGTCCAACGATCATTACCTGGATCAGATTGATATCGGCTGGTCACACTGATGTTGGAACTGATGTCAGGTCTAGTACATAACATAGCATACATTATACTTCCAATACAAGAAGCATATGGCAAGTTAGACATCCTAACTCTCTCTTCCTCAGTTTGAGGTGCCATTTTCTTCGAAAGATGTATGCCGTATCGGAAAGGTACATTTGCTGCCTTGCAGTTGGTAAAACTGTACCTTTCTAACATCTTGTCTATGTACGTCGATTGTGACAACCCTATAAGCTTCTTGACTCTATCTCGGTAGAGCCTTATACCTAGTATATAGGAAGCTTCACCCATATCTTTCATGGAGAAGTTCTTGCAAAGGTAGGCTTTCACACTTTGCATCATCCCTATATCATTTCCTATGATAAGGATGTCATCTACATACAAGACTAGGAAAACTATCATGCTCCCACTAACTTTCTTATAAACACATGGTTCTTCATCATTTTTTATGAATCCAGATAATCTAATTATCTCATCAAAATGAAGATTCCAGCTTCGGGATGCCTGTTTAAGTCCATAAATAGACTTTTGGAGCTTACAAACCAAGTTTGAAGTATCGATGGATATGAAACCCTCTGGTTGTTCCATATAGATATCTTCTTCAAGGAATCCATTTAGGAAAGCGGTTTTCACATCCATCTGCCATATCTCATAGTCGTGATATGCAGCAATGGCTAAAAGAATCCTAATGGATTTTAGCATGGCTACTGGTGAAAAAGTTTCCTCATAGTCAATCCCAGGACGTTGAGTGTAACCTTTCGCTACTAGTCGGGCCTTAAAGGTTTCCACATTTCCATCGGGCCCTCGCTTCCTTTTTTAAACCCATTTACAACCAATAGGTTTAACTCCTTCAGGAAGTTCAACTAAGTCCCATACTTGATTGTCATGCATTGAATCCATTTCAGATTTCATGACTTCCTTCCATTTTCCCGAATCGATATTCAATATCGTTTCCTTATACGTAGTCGGATCTGTTTCCTCCAAGAGGATAACATCAAGGCTCACATCAGATGTTAAAAATAGTCTCTCAGGAGGCCTTGATATTCTATTCGACTTACGTAGAACCTATGTTGTAAATCCTTCACCTAGTTGGATCTCTGGTTCCATCTCAGGTTCCTTAATGTTGGGATCAAACTCATCAAGTTTAATCTCTCTACAATTCCCACTTTCTCTCAAAAATTTCTTTTCAAGATAAGTTTCAAAGCGAACAACAAATACATTTCGTTGTTCGGAATCATAGAATTGATATCCCATTGAATTATCAGGATATCCAACGAACCTACATTTATACCCTCTGGGTGCTAGTTTATCCCGCTGCGCAATTCTAACGTATGCAGGACAACCCCAAATCCTTAAATGCTTAAGACTTGGATTTCTACCTAACCATATCTGATAGAGGGTCATAGAAACAGCTTTCGATGGAACCCTATTAGGTATGTAGGTAGCAGTTTGTAAAGCGTAACCCCAAAGATAATAAGAAAGATCTGTATAGCTCATCATTGATCGCACCATATCCAATAAAGTATGATTTCTACGCTCAGACACTCCATTGTGTTGAGGTGTTCCTGGTGGGCTATATTGGGCGAGAATTCCATTCTCCCTTAAATAATTTCTGAATTCTTCACTCATGTGTTCACCGCCTCGATTTGATCTAAGGCATTTGATAAATTTACTGGTTTGTTTTTCTACTTCGTTTCAGAATATTTTGAACTTGTCAAATATTTCCGACTTATGTTTCATCAGATAGACATATCCATATCTAGACTTGTCATCTGTGAAAGTTGCAAAATATGTGGAACCATCATGAGCGGCATGATTTAATGGACCACACACATCACTGTGTAGTAGCTCCAGTAAATCTCCAGCACGGTGTCCAACACCTTGAAATGGGGCATTTGTCATCTTTCCTTGGATACATGACTCACAAATCGGATAAGGATCTAAGGTAAGATTTTCAATCAAACCATCCTTCACCAATTTGGATAGACGTCTAACACCTATATGGCCCAATCTCATATGCCATAATTCAGTATTATTTAGTTCAGACTTCCTACTTGTATTTTTCTCTATATTAAAGACATCTCTACATGTTTCCAAAACATAGTGACCGTTTGATAAAGAACATTCACATTTCAATAAATTTTCTTTATCATACAAACATAAAGTTTCATCCTTAATGTTTATTTTATATCCCTCTTTATCTAATATAGGCAGTGATATTATTTGTCTGATAAGTGAAGGAACATAATAACTGTCATGCAAATCTAATTTACATCCATTTGGGAGATCTAGAACAACGGTTCCTATGGCCTTGACATCCAATGTCTCGCCATTGCCAACTCTAAGCTGGATCTCCCCTTTATTCAGTCTTCTAGGTTATAGGAATTCGACCGTATTCCAAAACCAACGACTATTAATATTTACTTTAAGAATAGTTTACACCTAGTGTCAAAACTATTCTAAGGTCGATGTCATTCTTAGCATAACGATACATCAATTTAATACGCGTAATGACAATACCATTAATAGGGTATGAAATGAAAAAGTAGTTATTTTATTAATAAATAATAAAATGTATAATTCGGATTGGCACTCCAAGCACCAACTCCATCACATTCACCAATCCCTAAGCCACTATGGAACCTCATAAATAATCTGTTCAATAATTAAACACATTGAACCATTTATGAACAATTCCTACAGCAATCATATATGCTGTTATATTTGTACTGTGCACTGTTAACATTTGATTTCAACTTTGTTGTGTGTGACCTTTTGGGTTCCCCTCAAGTTGGACATGAAATGAATCGTGATAATTTAATCGAACATAAATTATCCTTCGATCAGATGGTTGTTCGATTTGAATGACCAAGGTTGCATCTAGCAATATGCCAAGGCCCCCAAATGAGAAGGAAAGATATATATACCCATTCTGTATGGGATTTACATATGATACGGTCCATCGCCTCACTATATCCCCACCTATTGACCTAGGGTACGGAAAGTGTCTACCCATATGGTCAAAGGTATGATGTTTATAGTGTCATGAATCGTGCTAACCCAAGAATCTCACATGATTCTTCCGTTGTGGCCACAGTCTCAAGTACTGATCACACATATCAACCCGCGAACTGGAATACTACTCTTATAAGAAAATATTATCCGAGAGAGTCGCGATTCTCTGTTGTATCTTTTCAAACTTCATGTGTTTCAACAAATGACCCAATCATACCCTTATGACCGGATCTTTTGAACCGGGGAAGGAGAATGTCAAAGTCATTTGATCCACACATAAGATAGTAAATACCTCAAGTCAAAGCACTAGTCATATAATCGATAAATGAAAGTTCTCAAAGACACATTGGATAAACACTCCATATGAAAACTTTTGGCAGTCAGTTCGATGGACACGAGCAACTCATGCATCCATGTGATACACCAAGTGGACGGATCTCCGCTAGTAGCCTATGAGATTGGCTACCCCACTTAATTGTGGATCATATCATCATGCTAGTCTCTCCGCTTTGTGAACTCCCAGATTATTCACAAAACTATGACTATGAACATTTAAGAGTAATGATTCTCATAAGGCGTGGAAGCCACCGTCTTATTACTCCAAGGGCTTTATTACAGTGTTGATGATTCATATAAGTTATATAAGACACATATAATAAAGATTGCCATTTTATTAATTAATGAAAATATTACAAATACATGTACATATAACCCATCCACAAGTTGGGTATAGGGTATATCCCTAACATTCACCACCTCGGTCAGACCTTAGGGACTTAATACTTTTATTAAACTGGTTTTCTACTTCAGCTTTGAAGTCTTTAAATTTCTCAAAGGCTTCAGATTTGTACCGCATAAGGTACACATACCCATATCGCGAGTGATCATCGATAACGATAATGAAGTAGGAGAATCCATCTCTAGCGGTGACTGACATTGGTCCGCATACATCAGAGTGTATGAGTTCTAATGTCTCCGTTGCACGCTGTCATTTACCTTTGAAGGGTAATTTGGTCATTTTACCAAGTAAACAAGACTCACAAGTTCCATAAGGTTCATATTTGAAGGGTCTGAAATACCCATCCTTATGTAACTTAATTAATCTTGTTTCATTGATATGACCTAAGCGATTGTGCCATAGAAGTGATTCATTGAGATTATTCGAGTTAACATTGTATATATTAGAGGTTGAACATTCTTTGTTAGTTTGTAAGACATAAATACCATTATTCAAAATATCATCTCCATATTTTATTTCATTGAAATAAATAGAACATTCATTACAACTTATTAGGCATGAAAAGCCTTTATTACATAAAGAATAAATTGAAATCATGTTCTTTACTAGAGAAGGTACATAAACACAATCTTCTTAGTTTAAAACTAAACCATTCGGCAAAACTAATGATTAAGTCCCCACGCACAATGCAGCCAGTTTTGCTCCATTACCCATGCGTAAGTCAACCTCCCCATGACGGAGTCTCATACTGTTTCTCAGGCCCTGCACATTGTTACACAAGTAAGTCCCACAACCGGTGTCAAGCACCCAAGTAGAAGGTTCAGAGCTTTGAGAATATAGTTCAATCATATACAACATACATGAAGCATTGGGCTTCTTGGCCTCTTGGGCTTCCATAACTTTCTTGGCTTTCAAGGATCTGCAGTCTTTCTTCCAATGACCCTTCTTTTCACAAAAGAAACATTTCCCCTTTCCATTTTTTTCTCAACCTTACCATTGGGCTTTAGGTGATCTGGAGCCTTGGCCTTGCCCTTATTTTTCTTTGGGCCTCGTGGCTTCAGGTCCGTACCCGTAAGCATGACGGAGGTTTTAAGCTCCGGTTTTAAGTCATTCTCTGCTTGCTTTATCAGATTGTGCAATTCTGCTAAAGTAGCTTCTTTATTAGACAGATAAAACTGTATAATAAAGTTAGAGAAGTCTTTTGGTAAGGACTGGAGAATTAGATCGTGACCTATCTCATGATCCATGATGAACCCGTGGTTGGCCAATTTTTCAATGTGGCCAATCATCTTAAGCACATTTCCACTAACATATCCTTTCTTATACCTTGTTTGGAATAAGACACGTGACACTTGGAATCTCACGGTATGAACGGAAGTTGCATACAACTCATTCAAGTGAAAGATTATGGTTTGAGCATCCATATCTTCGTGAGCTTTCTGAAGTTCATCCGACATAGAGCCTAGCAGTATGCAAAATGCTTGCTCATCATCATCGACGTGTTTCTTCCAAGCATCAAATGTATTTTGGTCAGCATCTTCTGCGGGTTCAGAGGAAATGGTCTTTCAAGAACATAGAAAATCTTTTCTTGTCGTAAGACAATTTTAAGGTTTCTAAACCAGTCATTGTAGTTGTCCCCTTTGAGCTTATGCTCATCAAGGATGGAACGAAGTGATATTCTTTTTGCCATTTGAATGTTTGTGAAATATTTTAATCAATTGTTAAGAGAGAATGTTAAAATTAGGAATATGTTTTTATTAATGTTTCATAATAACATGGACTTTTAATATTACGAAATTTCTCCCACTCGATTGTTTTAAAATTTTAAGCAAATTACATCAACCCCAATATGATGGATTTCTTGTGGGCAAGGATCTCATTATCATCATTTCACAACTCCGACTAGGGCCGGTCGTTATAAAATATGATAATTAGGTAGGTTTCCAACCAATTTATGATATAAATCACAATTCCTTGATCATTGGGTTGGGCAATCAAACATTCCATAGCTTATGCTAGTCCTTGTAGACACTCAATATTTACCACTAAGTTATAAGACCACGCCTAAGGGTCGCTGCGTCTTATGACTCAGAAAAGTCAAACCATTGTCAATAGTATAATTTAGGGACAAATTGGTATTGGTTAGTCTGGTAAAGCCTAGTCCTGCCAATACGGTTTAAGCCCTTTGGATCTATACTTTACAATGGGAGGCAAATTTTAGACTTAAATTATTATTGAGGATTTTAGCAAGTTTAAGTTAATAACTTTCAAATGGATTCCTCCATTGAAAAATCCCCAGAGGGAGGGTGGAACGAACTCTCTTAAATACCCTTACCTCTTAGGCTCTTATTGCCTTGGTGATAGGAATAAACAATAGATCCTCCAAATTAGTCCAACACTTTAAATATGCTTTAAGGTAAGCTTTGAGTAAATGATTATCTAGATGTCTTCACAACTTTTCCTTTTGGCTATAAAAAGGTAGTGAGTGAAGGAATACACCAAATCATTATCTAACTCTAGTAATACCTTTGGTTAAATTAACTTTAGTTTGGAAAGTTTTATTATCGCCTTGGTCCCACCCACTTGTATCTTTTATAATGTCTTTTATTATAAACAAGTGATTTATATTTATTACCCTTAAAGGTTATAAATCCTCTAAGTTCATCACGGAATAATTACTTAGCTAAGGGATAATCAATACACTCTCTATTTCCTTAAAAAGTCTCTAGATGCTTGCACCCTAAAATAATCATGCCAATTCTAATCATACATAGAATCATCAAGCATATGTGTTTTAATATGTTGGAATTATTTTAGGCATTAAATAACTTTGATTAATATTTAATTATGATATTGCATTTTATTTTAATCAAATAAATTTACTATTCACGTTGTTTTACAGATGCGTGAACTTTAAATGCAAAACTTGTACCTAAAAGTAAGTTCAGGGTGTTAGCTTTCCAACGAGATTTTACACACCCAATTTCGAGTTCAAATGAGAGAGAAATAGTCAAAAGAACAACGGCGCGCTGATACCACTGAAGCGGCCGCGAGTGCGCAGTGGAAAATTAAAAATTATGATGTCGTTATCCCTTTGCCCAAGACCCATTTGTTTTTATTATTCTACAAGCCTAGGCATGTTACTATATATTCTAAGCATAAGAACTCATAAAACATGCAAAGAACATAAACCTAAACATGCTAACTATCATAAGAACTCTAATTAAAATAAAGAAAGAAAAAGGCTTACTTAAACCGAAGACTCCTCCAGTCCTCCCTCCAATCTACAAGCTTTTCTCGAAATCAGCAAGCTCTTCCACATTCCAAAGAGTCACCCAAGTGTGTGGCCTCCAAAGGTGCACACACCAAAGCCAAAACTCAACGGCAAGACTACGCCTTGAGTGCACGGGTATTTTGCCCTTGGTGCTAGCCTAGGCAAATACCTCAAAATTTTTAACTTGAGATTCCTCTAGTCAATTAAACTTAAGGATCCTCAAAATCAGTGGCTTACTCTTAAACTTTAGAGTTGCTCACTTATATAAACCCAAGATATGAAAGGTTTTGGTGTAAAAATTTCTAAAGAATTCTTTGGGTTTATATAGGTGCTCCAAAGACAAGAAAATTAATTAAGAATCTGATATGGGATAAATGCTAATTAAATCTTAGCCATTGGATCTTAATATAATGGTTTAATGAGTTTATAAAACCGTAATAAGAGTTTGGGCCGAATTTGAATTCAAAACAAATAAAAAAAATAAAAAATAAAAAAAATTTACTATTCACATTTTTTTTCTTATTCATTTTTCCAATTCCAAAAGTGCCCCTATCGTCATTCACCAATCCCTAAGCCACTTTGGAACCTCATAAATGATTTGTTCAATAATTAAACACATTGAACCATTTATGAACAATTCCTACAGCAATCATATATGCTGTTAAATTTGTACTGTGCACTGTTAACCATTGATTTCGACTTTGTTGTGTGTGACCTTTTGGGTTCCCCTCAAGTTGGACATGAAATGAATCGTGATAATTTAACCGAACATAAATTATCCTTCGATTAGATGGCCGTTCGATTTCAATGACCAAGGTTGACATCTAGCAACATGCCAAGGCCCCCAAATGAGAAGGAAAGATATATACCCATTATGTATGCGATTACATATGATACGGTCCCTCGCCTCACTGTATCCCCACCGTTTGACCTAGGGTATGGAAAGTGTCTACCCATATAGTCAAAGGTATGATGTTGATAGTGTCATGAATCGTGCTAACCCAAGAATCTCACATGATTCTTCCGCTGCGGCCACAGTCTCTAGCACTGATCACACATATCAACCCGCGAACTGGAATACTACTCTTATAAGAAAATATTATCCGAGAGAGTGGCGATTCTCTATTGTATCTTTACAAACTTCATGTGTTTCAACAAATGACCCAATCATACCCTTATGACTGGATCTTTTTAACCGGGGAAGGAGAACGTCAAAGTCATTTGATCCACGCATAAGATTGTAAAGACCTCAAGTCTAAGGACTAGTCATACAATCGATACATGAAAGTTCTCACAGACATATGGGATAAACACTCCATGTGAAAACTTTCGGCGGTCAGTTCGATGGACACGAGCAACTCATGCATCTATGTGAAACACCAAGCGGACGGATCTCCGCTAGTAGCCTATGAGATCGGCTACCACACTTATGGGCAGATCATATCATCATGTTAGTCTCTCCGTTTTATGAACGCCCAGATTATTCACAAAATTATGACTAAGAACGTTTGAGAGTAATGATTCTCATAAGGCGTGGAAGCCATCATCTTATTACTCCAAGGGCTTTATTACAGTGTTTGATGATTCATATAATTTATGTAAGACACGTATAATAAAGATTTCCATTTTATTAATTAATGAAAATATTGCAAATACATGTACATATAGCCCATCCACAAGTTGGGTATAGGGCATATCCCTAACATATATTCCCCAATCGTTTTCCTCTGAATCAACTAAGCCTTGGCTTTGGCTCAACAAGCTTAATGAAACCAGTTAAGCGTGACCCATTGACAGTGGGAAAGCTTCGTAATCGAGGTCGATGTACAAGAAGTGGCCTTGACTTTAGCCCACAAATCACAACTTGCCCAAGACGTACGATATGGAACAAAGCTTTCGTGATTCAAACACATCCGCGATGGACAAAGGTCTTGATTTTGGCCAACAAACCAATGCCAATCTTGGATCTTGAGAGAGAATCACTCAATGGAAGGAAAAAAAAACTCTTAATATAAAATGAGGGTTTTTGTCACGATTTGGCAACCAATTTATTATCTTTAATTAGGTCTCATCATACACCCTTAATCATGCATTCTAAAAGCATAATAAGGCGCAAATAAAATAATAATGATATTCGGATGAATATATAACAAACTTTGTTCCTAGAACAAATCTCTCAATTTCCTCTCTCCCGCTAGCATTATTCATACTTATACCCAATTACATAATACTTCTAAAGAAACCTCATTTACATTGAGGGGAATTGGTGAGAAGAGAAATACAATGAGAAAAGAGATAATAGGCTGGACACGCAGGTCCAATTTAATAAATTCTAAATTTATTACAACAATTTCCAAAATTACCCTCACCCTTCTAATATCCATCTGATATACATTATTCATTCATACATCCAAGTATTCACACAAAGCATGTTATTCAATCAATCTAATCCAATTAATTAATCTTTGAATTAATGATAATCCAATGTTCAAACAACGATTTGATTTGCGCGAGTCCAACTCGTTTAAGAATAAATACTCAAAGTACGTATTCTTGAATTATATCGAACTAAAATTTTAAATCCAATTTAAATTATATTCAATATTAATTCATATTTAATTCCAAATTAAATAATTACACTTTTAAAAGTGCCTTTTAGACTTGGATTCCAAATCCAATCTACATGGGTCTCAAAGGCCCAATTAGTATCCAATACTTTTAATTAAAGTCCAATGGGCTTTTAATTAATTCTTTAGGCATGGGCTTTGGCCATTATGGATCAAACCCAAGATGCCAAGGCCCAATAAGGAATCACCCTTATGCCATAAAATCAATTTTGGCCCATTAGGCTCAATTAAATTTTTAAAGGCCAAAATGTCATATTTGGAATTTATGGAAATGGTTTTAGGCCCAATTGGATCCAACCCAATTGTCCAAAACCAAACTTGGCCCAACCAAGCCCATTAAGCCCAATTACAACAAATTAAATTAACACATTATTCCAAATTACATATTAATTTAATTAAAGTGTAATTAATCAATTAATCTAACATTTCCAAAATACTAATTAATTCAATTAATCATACTCAACATTTCCAATTCATGTCCAACAAAAATTGAAGTAAAATCAATCTATACATGCTTATCATGCTCACGACAATTGTGCATAAAATAACACCCAATTTGATTTCAATCCAATTAAATCAACATACAAAATTTATTTCATGCTTTAAACATATCCAATTGTCTAAAATCAAAAAATCACCATGAGGCACCTAGGGGTATACATTCGGCCATGTGTTAGGATTTGGGGATTTTTTATCTAATCAATTTATCACAAATCCATTAATGCACAAATCTAATTTAACAATATACAAACATAACCCAACCATCAATTTAGGCAAATCAAGCTCCAAGCCAAAAAACCCAAATTAAAGTGTATGAACCCTAGATTTTCAAATCAAACTTAGGAGGCTCTGATACCATTGTAAGTGTTCCTAGAACATGCCAAGATCGTCTAAGAGTGATTCGTGTGTGAATTAATCAAAGGGAGTTGCGGAATACTCATTGATCGGTTGAAGTTCAAAACTTTTTCATGGATGTTGAAGCTTCTAAGCCTTCTTTGAGTGTTTCCAACACTTGGGTGAGTCTCCCTATCACCTTGTTTGACTCCTTAATGTGCTAGCAAGCTTGAATTTTGAAACAAAAATTCCATGGAGAGAGCTTGAAGTTTCGGCAAAGAGAGGAATTTGGAGGAGAGAGTGAATAGTAAGTGTAACTTCCAAAGTTGACTACTTAATTTATATTAGGTTGGTGTGTAGGATTTGGTTTGAGTGTAGAAAAAGTAATCCCAAGCTTTTACTCAACCAATTACCAAATTCCATCAAGTGTCAAACACATTGATGTAAGTTGGTGGGCCCCACTTCAAATTCCAAATTCAAGTCGGATAATCCAACATGCAACTTCGCTCGGGCCCGGGTTCGTTTAATTCCGAATTAAATGAATTTTTCGTTGCGAATTTATTAAATCCAATTTAATTAAATAATAAATCCTCGCAATATTATTACGTACGTCGCTTACGAATTAATTCTAAATTAATTCGTTTGCTTGAATTAAAATCCAATTTTAATTCCACGTTGAAATCTAATTTCAATTAATATATCTAATATATTATTTTAGCCCAATTAAATAAATTAAATAGTAAAATCTAATTTCACCATTAAATTTATTTTGTCGATTAATTCCAAATTAATCCGTTCTCGCTTCTCGACGAATTTAATCCCAGATAAATTCTCGACGCAATTAATCCCAGATTAATTCTTTCTCTGTTAATTAATCACAGATTAATTCTTGCCGTAATTAATCTCAGATTAATTTTCTCTCTCATAATTAATCTCAGATTAATTCTGTTCGAGTCAAATGTCATCAGTGAATCTTTGGGAGGCGACCCAAGAGATCCATAGATATGTTGGCAGTAAATACGGTCATCGGACTATCCGAACACGTGCATATCCGGTACCACGTTCCTACCGATTTACAAGACATGGTTGGCTTCTAGCAAAGTACCGTGCCTACCCAATTCTCCAGAAATATTCTTCTACGGAATACAAGATCTTTGTCAGGCGTATTATACGTAGTATTGCATATTACGATCCAGTATCAGATGTCACATGCAAGGCTTGGGGCTGGAATTGTGTCTACGCCGTACGAAGCATATATCGGATCACTGGCAACTAGTCTCTATAATCGGATAATCATGACCTAGTAATATTATCCCGATGACTGCAGTACTTAAGCGTACCAGTTCCGTATCCCTGCGTGATCATCATCTCCATATGACTGAAGTGATACTTCCATCTTGACATCACACCCAATACACTACGATTCTCAGTATACCCAGAAGAGGCGTACACAGAACCTGTTAAAGCCCCGGACGACCAAAACCAAAGTATACTGATTGTCGCAAGTATTAGCGATGCAAGTCTCAGGTTAAGACCAAATACACCTACCCTGATTCAGATTCCCATAGACACATAGTCATGCTACCAATGGGATTCCGAGCGGTCTATCCAGAGCGAAGCTGTTTCTATACCATCGGTAAACAGAACCTCATATTACACTTGCATGAGTATCCAATACCCAAATATATGAGAACTATGCTGTTACGTTTCCATAACACGCACAAGTGTAATACTAGCCTATTCCTCATTATCGATGTCCAGTCTCGATAATACTACGACTAGGGATATTTAATGATTAAACCTTACGTGGATTAATATTGTCTCATATCTTATTAATCCGGTACTAATCATATGGACTTTTATCATTTATATATCCTGGTAATCCAATTACAAATGATAAAAGAGTCAATTTCCTTTGTCACATAGTTAATTTGTACAACAACACCATGTTCTGTATAAATAGTGATGTTATGGTACCATAAGCAGATGAAGTTTGGCAATGAGAATACATGGAATTAAGTATCTAAGTGATGAGAAAGAATATTAAGATCAAGTTGGACAAGTAGAGCAAAAGGAGTATTAAGTACAAGTATAGTGACATCAATATTTTTAGTAAGAGTCAACGGTACCAGCTATTAAGAACCTGATTAAGTCAAATAAATGTTGAGCACAGCTAGAGGTCCAGAAATGAGGTTGTTAAGAATACTCAGCGAATATCTTATAAAGCAAGAATGAGGTTGTACCTTACAGTAAAGAACTTAAAGGATATTCACTGCAGCCACTAATTCTGAAGTAGATTACCCAAGTATGGCAAAAGGTTTGAGGCATAATTTAGATATTAAGAATGATGGAGAACCTCATATGTTTACTAGTCAAAAAGTAAATGATCAGTCGAGCAAAGGCATTCGTTGTTAAGTCATTTAGAAGCCCCGATGAAAAAAAATAGTTACAGCAAAGTAATAAGTTCACACCAACAAGTTAGTGTACGGCTCTAATTATAACTTCCAAGTCATGACATTCTAGGTTCAGTATGATCGTCACATTATCCTGTCGCATATTGGTAGCACTCGGAAATCATTGAGGAATGATATAATACATTGGATAAAAAGAGATGGGTATGTAGTCAGTCTAAGTCTGTGATTTATAAGGATTCCATAAATCATGTGATCTAAGATAAGATCCCAACTCTAAAGAGGATTCGAGGACGAATCATATTTAAGGGGGGAGAATTTGTAACGACTGGTGGTCTCTACTACTGTTGACTGTAGTACTGTTACATCGCGGGACGAGTGTTATGTAATATAAAATTATGCCGAGTATATATACATTCATGGAACGACCCTATGGATAAACAGTAAATTCTTTGAAACTTTTATGCGGGATTCTATGATGTTCCACTCCGGACAGCCCATGGTATTTGGGCCGTAACTTTCTCATACGAACTTCGATTTCTATGAATTTTATTCATCGGAAGCTGAGATCAAGACCTACAACTTTCACGTTGAACATTTTTCCAAATTAAAAATAGAAATGGGCTACAAATGCAGATCAAAATTTCGGATGAATAGTACCTGGAGGCATTCTAGTAAATTCTACAAGTTTCTTGAAAATTCTATATTTTTCTTATTTTTTTTAAATGGCCAAGTATATAAGGGAACTATTCATGAATCCCTCGAAATCAAAAAAAATTGAAAGAAAGAGACGTGAAGGAGAAAGAGAATAAGGAGAAGAAGAGTAAAAGAGAAGAAGAAGAGAAGAATAGGAAAGAGAGAAGAGGAAATAAAGAGAAGGAAAGAAACATAGAATGAAGGAGCTTGGCAACCATTAGAGGCTTTGGAGGTGTTGGAAATTAAAACAAATAAGGTAAGGAAACTTTATCCTAAATGCTATATTTTGAATTTTTAAGTTTTGATGATTATATTAGGTTGATTAACTTGGATGTGATGATGAATGAATGATTGTGGTGCTAAGAAAATGGTGATTGGGGGAAAACCCCAACTTGTTCAACTTTGGGTAGAATTAAGTGGAGTTAATAGAATGGATATAAATTGATGTTAGTAATATTGTGGATGTTAATTTGAGGCTAAATGGAATAGTTTATGGAATAAAAATTGTTAAATAAGTCTTAAAAAGGCATTTGGGGAGAAATAGGCTTGAGAAAGCAAAGGCAGAAACCTGAAAATTAGGTTTGCATCGCGACACAAAAGTGTTTAGCGTCACGACGCGTAGTGGAAAATTTAGGGGAATTTCTGGATTATTTGCGTCGCAACGCGAGGTCAAACATCAGGTTCGCGACGCCAAAGGGTTTAGAGTCGCGACGCGTAATGGAAAATTTTGAGCCGATTCTGGAACAATTGCGTCGTGACGCGCAACACTTTTCGTCGCGATGCAAGATCAAAAATTTCCCCAAACAATTTTTAATTCATTCCAGTTTCACCCCAGCGTGTTAGAGGCCACTCTAAGAGTCTCGTAGAAACCCGTATGAATATATTATGTCATTATATACATATGATATGCCTCTAAGTGATAGCCTTTATTTGAATAGGAAAATTTATCTTGATTCTGATCCATGTGTTCATAGTCCATTTTCTAATTGAAAATATCGAGGATAGATCATCGCAGAAACCACAAGTTTCACCAGCGAAGTGAAGAAAGACTAGCGGAACTCCAAAACAGTGAGTGGACACTCTTCTTTTAAATTGACTTTTATTTTATTATTTTTCGTTTCAGACTTATATTTTTGCGTTATAGGGCATTAGATGATTTTCATTACAGTTATTTCATGCAAAGTTATATTTGAGCAAAGAAATGTTTTCAGATATTGATTTTATGTTTTTCGACGCATGGGGGAAAAACCTCACCTCAATATGCAACTTGATTCAGTTGGAATTGACGGATAATACATGTGCACAAGTAGAGGACTGGGGAGACGAATATACGTAACGCTCCCATATCCTAGTTCAGGACTAGGGATGACAGATGCCCCTAGATCCTAGTTTCAGAACTTGGTGGGTAGCATAGATCCGCACCCCCAGTTCTAGTTCAGTGGCTTGGGGGATGACAATGCGTAACGCCCTAAGACCATCAGTTTCAAGGACAGTAGTGGCATGCTTTGGGGGACGAAGATACGTAACGCCCCAAAGACATGGATTTGCACTTCTGGCTCTAGTTAGGAGTATGGGGGGACGACGATACGTAAAGCCCCCATACGTCAAGTTTTTCAAAGACAGATCAGTTTTCTGAGATCAGATTTTAGAAAATAATTTTTAGAAAAACAGAAATTTCAGAAATAGTTTTCAGAATATATCTCTTAGATGCAAGTTTACAAAACCAGACTTTCAAAAGTAGTTTTCAGAAAGACAAGTTTTATAAAATAGTTTTTAAATAAAGCTATTTCTGGAACTTTAATTTTAGAATCAAATGTTTTAACATCAGCATTTCATTTTTCGTCCACTCACTTAGATCGTACAACGATCTAACCCCTCACTCCCAGTTTCCTTGTTTGCAGGTATTCTCGGAGGACGAGCTTTGAAGGACGGATATTGATGTAGTCACTAGGGTATGGAGTCCACCAGTTCAAGTCAGAAAAAATAAGGGTCCAGTCAAAGCCAAGTAAAAGTTATGTATTAGTCTTTTATGTTAAGGTAGTCATTATAAAAGTGTGATATTAAGTTTCCAGTTATAGATGTTGAGTTGTATGTTATGTTATTAAGCTTGGGCTACGGTCCCATACTTATGGTATTTTAATAGAGAAAGAGTATTAGTAATTGTTTATGATTGAAGAGTCAAAGTCTCAGGGGAATGGTACAGCCTGTTCCCTGCCGGTAACATCACATGGATTGGAGATGTTACAAAGATGGTATCAGAGCATGGTCTAGAGAGTCAGTGAATACAGTGGGTAGAGTGATGGGGTCTTGTATATGCAATATATCCGGGATACCCATATACTATTGGGGTTTTGGGCGATGGGCGCAGCGGAAGCGCGGTTCGGGCGAAATTGTATTTCAAAACTTTTTCAAAATACCAAATAAATTATTCAATATCTAATATGAATAATTTATTCATATTTCACCTAAACCTATTTATTCAATATCAAATATTAACATAAATATGGTTGAAACCTTGCGAAACTTTTACGAAAACCGTGTTTCGCAAAATGACACAAAACGTATTTTTGATCGAACCGACCACCCGACACTTATGGGGACTGCCCAGATTAGCCCAATAGTGTCAGGGCAGTTCATGGGCTACCCGAACAGTGACAGATTCACTTTTTGGACATCCTTCACCTGGTTGACTCAAAAGTCACCCGGTAACGCCGTTTTTGGCCGTTTTCACTTATTTCAACTCGGAAACACTTTCCGGCAATTGTTCCAAGTCCCAAAACACATCCATTATAATAATATAACATCAAATACATCAATTTATAATCAGATATCTAATCGTAATTAGATCGAATAAGTCTATAAAAGAAAAAAATGCTACAATTAAATTAGTAATATTATGAAAAATGGTATTGCTCGTATTTATGAATCAGACATAAATATGATCCGGATTAGCACTCCGAGCACCGACCCTAACAATTTCTCCCACTTTCTCTAGTGCCAATCCATGGTATCATAAACACATCTTAATGTGTATCGCATACTCATGGCCCTCAAGAGCTCACCAGCACTCAAGAGGTAGGCAACAACAAGTAAGCATGCTTTAAAAAATCGAGTTTGTCTAACAAATCCAACCGTTTTCTTTAGCCATCATCATTCATATTTTACAAAATCTAAATTCCACATCAATATGACTCAGACGCTATATCAGTATTGTGCTATAGCTACTGAGTTATCCATGTATTTAGAGATCAAATCCAAATACTTTGCAGACAACTGTAAGCACTACACTAATACGAAGACTTCTAATCTATGAGGTCACAATGCAACTTTATAAGTCAATACTTCATAATTTGCAAATGATTCCACTAGTTTAGTAGAATCAACGGTGACACTCCCACTACATCTTTTCTGACTTTATATGACATAGACCATTTAATGTCATAATTAGAATCAAAACTAATCTGACCTTATGGTTGCAGACTAAATTCTCCATGAATTAGAAACTTGTTCTTAATATTTCAAAGATCATAAAGAACATGTTTCAAGATCCATTAAATGGTCTACAATAAATCAAAATAACTCGTAGCAATTATGATTAAATTGACATCTTTAATCGTACATAATATAGTATTCATTACGCCATCATCCTATGATTCATAACATTGACTAGACATTCTAATCAATATCACTTTCGACAAAGGAATCATCCTTTACGAAAGATGAATACTATATATATTAAAAGACATGCTAACTGTCAAACAGTTATACTAACTGTCATACAGATAGTCTTTTTGTGTCCTTTTTATTAGATCATATCTAATACGCAACTAATGGGAGTATCTCACAAGTCTCTTAGTTTTATATCATATATAAAACTTTATATCAAATATAACATAGACAACTTTCACTACTTCCACAGAGAAAAAAAGACTTAGGATATATAATACTAGAAAGAAATTTGTACTCTCCCACTGACCCTACTGACAAAAACATATTCTCTATACTTCGATAAAACCAGACAATCTGACGGATATCAAAATCAAAGAACACGAATTTTTGGAAAGCTTATCTGAGTCTACAATAGGCTCCACAAGCTAGTATATCAAACTGTGATCTTAGCAGAATACAAACTCTAGGGCCATTCTAGAAGAATTCTTCAAACAAAGAAATCACGACGGATCTCTCATTCGAAGAAATCACTCAAGAACGCCATTTTGCATTCTTTAACCAAAATACATAGTTTAATATTGACATTAACCAACAGATATTTAATTGTTCAATTAGTGCGACTAGAGATAAGTTTTCTCAGAATCTACAATAGACTATTGAGCATAACCTTTCTCACTGTCATACTATAAAGGTCAAACCTTTATCAAACTCATTTTGCTTTTGTTGCGCAAATAATTTGCACATTTTATGAACGATTCATAACGAAAGCCTAATCAAGTTCACAACTTGATCACAATAAGCTATGAACAATCTTAGATCTATGGTTCAATGGTAATTTCCAAAATTGATATCAAATATCGCTCTCACTATAAGTTGTAGGATAATTTTCTTCGATAAAAAATCAACAGAATCATTAAGTATCAAATACTTTGTAAATGATTCTGACATCCTATCAAACTTATACGGAAGTTGACTAAGGGTCTTTTCATCTTATTAATTACATAGTTCCATTACATTTTATCATTTTAATATTTGACTTTAATAAGTCAAATCCTTTCTGCAATCGTTAACATCCAATGTTAATCACCAAGTAACAAAACAATTTTATTACTCGGGATCGTAGAAAATATATTCTATCAAATAGAATAGAATACTCCATTAAATAGAATAAATGATAAACCTTACTTGTACCTCTAAGGCGCAAGTACTTTCAATTATATAACCATTATACAAAAGAAAATTTCAAATCTCAAACCTTTCAAGATTTGAATTTTCTACTATACATATCATATACGTAACTGTAGAAACTAATGGAACCTTAATTAAATAGATGAATTAGTGTCACTGGAGCATAACCCCAGGAGTATTGAAACTAATTCGGTAACACTCAATATCAACGAATCAAATCATATAAGATTCGATAACTCCCACTAACCAATTATTAGACAATTATGACCCATAGCGTCACTATTTGTACACATCATGGTGTTGTTGTACAAATTAACAATGTGACAAAGGAGATTGCACTCTTATCATTTGTGATTAGATCACCTAGATATATAAATGATGAGAGGTCCCTATGATTTGTTCCTGGACGGAGAATGATATGAGACAGTATCAGTCCACGAAGGATAAATCATTAAATATCCCTAGTCAGAGTATTATCGAGATTGGACATCGATAAATACGTAAAAGACTAGTATTACACTTGTGCGCGTTGTGAGGGCACAACGACATAGTTCTCATATATTTGGGTATAGGATACTCATGCAAGTGTAATAGGAGGTTGTGTTTTACCGATGGTACGGGAAACAGCTTCGGTCTGGATAAGACCCCCTCGGAATTCCATTGGTAGTATCACTATGTTTCTATGGAAGTCCGAAATCAGGGTAGGTGTATTTGGTCTTAACCTGAGACTTGCACCGCTAATACTTGCGATAATCAATACACTTTGGTTGGGGTCGTCCAGGGCTTTAACAGGTTCTGTGTACGCCAATGCTGGGTATATTGAGAATCGTAGTGTGTTGGGTGTGATGTCAAGACGGAAGTGTCACTCCAGTCATATGGAGATGATGGTCACGTAGGATACGGGACTGGTTCTCTTAAATGTTACAGCTATCGGGATAAAATGACAAGGTCAGGTTTATCCAATTATAGAGACTAGTCACCAGACATCCGACATGTGTTTCGTACGGGGCAGACACAATTCCAGCCCCAGGCTTAGCACGTGATCATCTGATACTGGACAGAAATACGCAATACTACGTATACTACGTCTGATATAGATCCTTTATTCCTGTAACGATATTTCCGGAGAATTGGGTAGGCATGGCGCTTTGCTAGAGGCCAACCTTGTCTTGTAAATCTCTATAAACGTAATACTTGGTACTTACGTGTTCGGATAGTCCGACGACTGAATTTACTGCCAACATATACGGGGATCTCATCGGTCGCTTCCCAAAGATTCACCGATGACGTATGACTCGCACTCTAAATTAATCTGGGATTAATTAGAAGAGAGAGAAAATTTATCTGGGATAAAATATCATTTAAAGAGAGATAACGATTAATTTGGAATTAATCGGAAAATTAATATATTCGATATATTAAACGAAATTGGATTTCGACGCGGAATTAAAATTAGATTTTAATTCGGGCGAACGAATTAATTTAGAATTAATTCGTTAGCGACGTGAATAGTGATTTCGCTAGGCGTAATCATTTAATTACGACGCAACGGAAAATTCATTAATTTAGAATTAGCGAACCCGAGCCCGAGATTATTTGCGAGCGTATTCGCATTTCAAATTCGAGTACGGCACGCAAGTCAAATCAAGCGTCAAATCATTAGTCGCATCAATCGTCAAATCACTTGTCACTTTGAGTGATGTGACTTGACAACTTGATGGATAGATATGACTTGATGGAGGTGGTTGGAGCCATTTATGGCTTGACTTATGAAAGGGAAAAAGTGGTATATATTTATTTTATTTTTTGAAAACTAAATCTAATACACTTTTTCTCTTCTCTCTCTCATCTCCTCTCTTTTTCTTTCTTCAACATCACGCCCAAGGGGCTGTGAAAACCTCACTGTTTTTCTGTCAAAAACGTGAGCAAGGGAAGCCAGGAGTGGGATTTTTTGGCAAGATCACAAGTGCTAGCACACTTACGAGACATGCGAAGGTGATAGGGAAGTCCACCCATGAGCCAGGAATCAAATGACGAAGCTTGGAGCTTGTTCGAGGAGGTCAAAATCAGAATATGGAGGACGCCAAATCTGTGAACTGTGAGTAGTCCACTGCCGAGCAGAATGTTGATTTTTGTTGCCTCCGCGTCGCTCAACCGATCGATGTAAGTATTTCGCAACTTCTTTGATTTGTATTCACATATATTTCATGCTTATTATTGATCTTGGGACCTTAATAGAAACCAACAATGGCATCTAGAGCAAGGTTTGAGCATGAAAAAGTTTATGGCTTAAAATTTGGGTAATTTGTATTTGAGCATGATTTGAATAAATTGGATGTTTGAGTATGCTTAATACATCTTGAATTGAAGTTTGATTGGATCAATTTCAAGAAAAATTGATTTGGAATAATTTTCCCCAAAATTGGATGTTGGCCGAATGGTTGGTGATCCTATATGTCTTAGTGATTTTGATTTTTGATTCATTAGATGTGTTGGAAATCATTAGGGAATGTTTATTTAATGTTGAATTTGATTCAATTGGATTGGATTTGTAATTTGGCATAATAAACCCTAAAAGCCGAGAGTATGAAGCCTTTATTATCTTGGTGATTTAATGATGTAGTTTAATTTAATTCGAGAATTCATACTTTGAGTACTTATTCACAAAACGAGTTTGACTCGAACAAAATCAAATCGTTGTTTGAACATTGGATGATCACTAATTATCAGATTAATTGATTTGATTAGATTGATTGATAACATGCTTGTGTGAATACATGGTTGCAATGCATGAATAATGTATATCAGATGGATATTAGATGGGTGGGACAATTTTAGAAATTGTTGTAATAAATTTGATTTATTAATTGGACCTGCGTGTCCAGCCTTATTACCTCTCATTTCTTTGTATTCGCTTCTCACCTATTCTCCTCAATGTAAATGAGGTTTCTTTAGAAGTGTAGTGTAACGGGTAGAAGTAATACATGTGCTAGCGGGAGAGAGAAAGTGAGAGATTTGATCTAGGATCAATGTGTAAAGTATCCATCCGCATATCATTATTATTTTATTATACGCGCTTTATTATGTGTTTAGAATGCATGTTTAAGGGTGTATGATGATGAGACCTTAACAAAGATAATAAATTGGTTGCCAATTTGCACTCGAAAAACCCTCGCAAAATATAAGCGTTTTTCCTTCATTGAGTGATTCTCACTCAAGATCCGAGACTGGCATTGGCTTGTTGGCCAAAGTCAAGGCCTTGTCGTCGAGGATGTGTTTGAATCACGAAGGCTTTGTTCCATATTGGTGTCTTGTCCAAGTTGTGGTTTGTTGGTCAGAGTCAAGACCACTTCTTGTCCATCGACATTGATTACGAAGCTTTCCAAGGTCAATGGGTCGCGCTTGACTGGGATCACTAAGTTTGTTGTGCCAAAGCCAAGGCTTAGTTGATTCAGAGGAAAAAGGTTAGGTAAACATTGGATGTATTGGCATATATAAGATATATGTTTCGGACTTGGATGTCCTCCTACCGGATCTAGGAATTGAATGGATCCAATTGATCTTAGAGATCTATCTAGTTAATTATCATACAATTTGTTGGCCAAAGTCAAGATTGTGTGATATTTAACGGGATCCTAGCCCACTAGGAAACGCGGTTTCCCGAGAGTACTCGATAGAGGGTTAGAGGCTCGCCGAAAAATAGTGGGAGGCAAGAATTGAATTTGCAATACTCGTTCAATTACTCGCCACACGCGCTCAAAAAAAATATCATTCGTCAAATAAATTAAATGTTAGTTGGACTAATATTTAAATTGTTGTTTTAATAAATAGTTGGACTATATATTCAAACTAGTCATTTATAGTTGATTTTATAATTGAATTATAGTAATCAATATAATTGATTTTAATCTATTAAATTATAGTTGATTAAATAGTTGGACTATTGTAATCAATATAATAAATAGTACCTAAATCGTTGATTAAATAGTTAGACTATTAGAATCAAGATGAAATTGAAAGATTGGCATTTAAAACATAATCATAGGGAAAATGTATTTAAATGGTTTAATTTTCAAATTGGGAATGAAATTTCAGGATGGTCCTGGAAAATAATAAGTTACTTTATTTGATAAAATAACGTATTATGCCTAAGCCCAGAGTTAAGCTAATAGTAGAGCATAATCTTTGGAAGATTTATGTGATGATAACTTTAGTGCTTAATCCATTAAGCTTGTCGCAGTAGACTCCTTAATTTCTGAATCAGAACTAAGGATTAGATCCTTAAAGTATGATACTAAAATTGAAGGATCTACATAAATCTATCCTTAGATTTTAGAAGTACTAAATTGCAATAAATAACTTTGGAGAGTTAATGACTATTCTCAAGAAGATAAAGTCAAAGTTTGCCATTAGGCAAGTAGCGCAAGGCGCACCTTACTTTGATATTCTAGAAACCCGAGGCTTGGCCAAAGGCTTCTGGAATATGAAAGGGCAAAGGCAAAATCATTATAATCTTCTGGGAAGATAAAAGACATATCCCAAAATGTCTGCCTAAATTATAGCAAACGGGATCGCGGAAGCATGACTGCCGTTTGGACAAAGCAGACATGAAGGAATTGAAGAACGAGCTAGGCTCTGACTTCAAATATGTTTGTCAACATTATGTTCACTACTAGTATTAAAATTGGATTTTAGATACTTAGTGCGATATAAATATATATTGATGTTCAGAATCTGCTATGAGCAGGATACTGACTTCAATTGAGATTAATATGCGATTTGGAAACGGGACGAAAGTCGCTGTTTTAACCGTAGATACCTAAGTTTAGGAACTACCTTCGGGTATGTACTTAAATTAGGAAACTGTTATAATGTACTAGTTTGACTAGATACATTATCTCTATATCAGTGTTTAACCCACTGTGGGTTTACCTTTATATTCTAGAACACTAAAGTGTTTTATTATATAAAGATGATATTGAGATAAACACATTAGATATGAATAACAGCATTTATATTTTGAATATAAATAAATCTCAAACATATAAAATGACAAACAAACAGCTCAAACTGATTTGATCAGATAAAACTTAAATGTGGCATTGTTGTTGGGGACGCAATTAAACAAGACTCGTATATCCGCACTTTTGAAGAGTGGGTACGCGGACTAATTTGATTCCAATCAAATAAAGTCTACGAATCTAGTTTATTGGGCAAAGTGCCTAAAACACCTTTACTTAGTAAAAGTGCAAATGCCACTGATCTGTTGGCCCTAGTTCATAATGAAGCAAGTGGGCCCATGTCTAGCTAGGCTAGATATGGATATGAATATTTCGTGACCTTTACGGATGTGGCATCGCGTAATGGTTGTGTGTTTCTTTTGAAGAACACAAATCGGAAACTTTTAAGTTTCGACACGAAATAGACAAACAGATCAGCTAAAATATAAAATCATCACGGTTAGACCATGATGAAAATACTTAAGCAATAAGTTTCTATTATACTTGAAAGAGTAAAGTATTCTTTCAAATGAGGACTCCTCCCGGAACACGTCAGTTTGACGGTGTGTCCAAAATGAGTAACCGGATTTTGTTGGACATGATAAGGTTAATCATGAGTCGCTCTGAGCTACCATTTCCTTCAAACGGATACGTATAAATAGTGCAAGAACTTATTTAGAATAAGGTTCCATAATAATCTGTT
Source organism: Zanthoxylum bungeanum (assembly GCA_019454045.1). Classification (NCBI taxonomy): domain Eukaryota; kingdom Viridiplantae; phylum Streptophyta; class Magnoliopsida; order Sapindales; family Rutaceae; genus Zanthoxylum; species Zanthoxylum bungeanum. Next base: position 860,173 of record SKCR01031959.1, read on the forward strand.
AGACAGACATCATATAAGATATGAACAGGAAAGAAACCGGGTTTCACATTCCTGATAATTTGGGTATGCTAGGCATACGTTTGAATGATACCAAACTAAAACCCAAATTGGATAAGTTCCAATGCAGGTTATCCTAGGATACCATAAGTATAGTACTTATACAACTCACATGAGAACAATGTAATTGTTGCTCACCATGCGGTTTTCCTAAGAGGAATACCGATATGCAGTGGTAAGTGGGAGGATAGTAAAACTCGATGAAAATCGGAGTAATACTGTTCAAGGCACCGAATCCTAATGGAACACAAATAGTTCATCAAGGATGAAACTATACCATTAATCTTCAAATACACAAGAACCACGTATGTCGGAGAGAGTCAGAAAACAACCTGGAGTATGAGTTTCTAATCTCACCTCATAAAGATGTCTATCTTATTGAGGTATACCAACTGACTACGTATGAGGAAGTGATACTAGGCATCGACTCCTTATTATGGCAAAGTGCCATGAGTCCGAAATGGATTCCATGTATTTCAACTATGTTTTGATACTAGTTGATGTACCGTAAGGCATTGTGCTATTGATACTGTATAAGTCTTCAAGGAAGACGTACATGGATGGCAACATACCAACGTACTAAGCTAGGCTTGTAGCGGAAAGGTACGTTATCAACATTGTGTTGATCACGATTCAACCTTTTACTTGTTGCCACGGTATATCCATTTGGATAATGCTTTCTAAAGCTGCATGTTTCATTTATGAAATATGTCAACTTAACGGGAAAATCGCTTTCCTGAAAAGGAAACCTTTTGGAGGATGTTTACAACATCCTGACGGTTTTGTCGTACCAAAACTAGCAAACAAGGTTTGCGGGTTAATCGATCCATGTTTGGATTGAAGCAAGCATAGGTTCTTGGAATTATCGTTTTGATGTGATCATAATGGTTTATGATTTAATTCAAAACGAAATGATTCTTGTGTATATAAGAGGGTTAGTGGGAGCGCACTGACAGTGGCTGTCCTATAAATAATGATAATATGTCATTTCTTGGAAATGATATTCCCATAAAAACTATCGGTGAAAGCTTGGCTTTCGAGAAAATTCTCCATGGAATTCTTGGGAGAAACAACCTTTATTCTAGGAATAAAGATCTTCTGGGAAAGATTAAAAGTTGTTGAAACTCTCCGAGAACTCGTACATTGAAAAATGTACGCGACTTGGTGTCACATACGCTTTGAGCGTATGGATTCACAAACAGGCCAATCCAAGTGATTGTCACTGGATTGATGTTAAGAACATCCGTTAGTATCTTAGAGAACTAAGGATGATGTCTTAATCTATGGAGATGGAGAACTTGAAGTGACTGGGATCACTCTGCAAGTTTCCTAAACCGATAAAGACGACTACAAGTCACAAACAGTAATATATAGTTGAAAAACGGAACAGTGAGTTGGAAACCTTCCAAGCAAGATACTGTTACCGTATAAACAACAAATGCAAGTTATTACTACTGCAGCTGAGGCGGCAATAGAAGCCTTCTGGGTCGATAAACAAATCTAATTAGATTAGATATAGTTCTGTTAGCAGCTGAGCTAGGCGTCAGCACAGGCTAAAGAATTCATGGTCTCATCAACGATCCAGATACATACTTCGATATTCATCTAATTCGTCGGATCATACATCATGGCGATGTGATGATCGAATAAATCGCATCAGACGATGATCATGCAAATCCACTAACGAAAGCATTTCTCAGCAGTTTGAGCCAACCGTACATAGTTCGGGTGTAAGACACTCGAGTGACTAGCTATAGGCCAAGCGGGAGATTATTGGACAATTATGACCCATAGCGTCACTATTTGTACAGATCATGGTGTTGTTGTACAAATTAAATTTTTGACAAAGGAGATTGCACTCTTATCATTTGTGATTAGATCACCTAGATATATAAATGAGAGAGGTCCCTATGATTTTTCCTGGACGGAGAATGATATGAGACAGTATCAGTCCACGAAGGATAAATTATTAAATATCCCTAGTCAGAGTATTATCGAGATTGGACATCGATAAATACGTAAAAGACTAGTATTACACTTGTGCGCGTTGTGAGGACACAGCGACATAGTTCTCATATATTTGGGTATAGGATACTCATGCAAGTGTAATAGGAGGTTGTGTTTTAACCGATGGTACGGGAAACAGCTTCGCTCTTGATAAGACCCCCTCGGAATTCCATTGGTAGTATGACTATGTGTCTATGGAAGTCCGAAATCAGGGTAGGCGTATTTGGTCTTAACCTGAGACTTACACCGCTAATACTTGCGACAATCAATACACTTTGGTTGCGGTCATCCAAGGCTTTAACAGGTTTTGTATACGCCAATGCTGGGTATATTGAGAATCGTAGTGTGTTGGGTGTGATGTCAAGACGGAAGTGTCACTCCAGTCATATGGAGATGCTGGTCACGTAGGATACGGGACTGGTTCTCTTAAATGATGCAGCTATCGGGATAAAATGATAAGGTCAGGTTTATCCGATTATAGAGACTAGTCACCAGACATTCGATATGTGATTCGTAAGGGGCAGACACAATTCCAGCCCCAGGCCTAGCACGTGATCATCTGATACTGGACAGAAATAGGCAATACTACGTATACTACACGCTGATATAGATCCTTTATTCCTGTAACGATATTTCCGGAGAATTGGGTAGGCATGGCGCTTTCTAGAGGCCAACCTTGTCTTGTAAATCGCTATAACGTAGTACGGATACTTACGTACGTGTTCGGATAGTCCGACGACTGAATTTACTGCCAACATATACGGGATCTCATGGGTCGCTTCCCAAAGATTCACCGATGACGTATGACTCGCACTCTAAATTAATCTGGGATTAATTACGGAGATATTTTATCTGGGATAAAATATCATTTAAAGAGAGAGAACGATTAATTTGGAATTAATCGAAAATTAATATATTCGATATATTAAACGAAATTGGATTTCGACGCGGAATTAAAATTAGATTTTAATTCGGGCGAACGAATTAATTTAGAATTAATTCGTTAGCGACGTGAATAGTGATTTCGCTAGGCGTAATCATTTAATTACGACGCAACGGAAAATTCGTTAATTTAGAATTAGCGAACCCGAGCCCGAGATTATTTGCGAGCGTATTCGCATTTCAAATTCGAGTACGGCACGCAAGTCAAATCAAGCGTCAAATCATTAGTCGCATCAAGCGTCAAATCATTTGTCACTTTGAGTGATGTGACTTGACAACTTGATGGATAGATGTGACTTGATGGAGGTGGTTGGAGCCATTTATGGCTTGACTTATGAAAGGGAAAAAGTGGTATAATTTATTTTATTTTTTGAAAACTAAATCTAATACATTTTTTCTCTTCTCTCTCTCATCTCCTCTCTTTTTCTTTCTTCAAAATCACGCCCAAGGGGCTGTGAAAACATCACTATTTTTCTGTCAAAAACGTGAGCAAGGGAAGCCAGGAGTGGGATTTTTTGGCAAGATCACAAGTGCTAGCACACTTACGAGACATGCGAAGGTGATAGGGAAGTCCACCCATGAGCCAGGAATCAAATGACGAAGCTTGGAGCTTGTTCGAGGAGCTCAAAATCAGAATATGGAGGACGCCAAATCTGTGAACTGTGAGCAGTCCACTGCCGAGCAGAATGTTGATTTTTGTTGCCTCCGCGTCGCTCAACCGATCGATGTAAGTATTCCGCAACTTCTTCGATTTGTATTCACACATATTTCGTGCTTATTATTGATCTTGGGACCTTAATAGAAACCAACACCAATTCCATCAAAATGGAATCGTGGAAGTTTAATATTGAGTCAGAATCATATTCATTAAATAACTTTAGAACTAATTGTCATAAATTCATGCATTTGATCATATCAAACATCTTCAAACAATTCAAAGACACGCAATGAATTTCCAAAGATACAGTTTTCAACACTACATATAGAATATCTTTGAACTATTCAAAATATTCTATCCGAGTTTCATTAGAAACATATTGACAGTTCTTGAACAATTCAAGATGTTCAACATGTTCTCTATTAGAAACACGTAACAAGTCATGACAATTCATTAACTGAGTTACGAAGCAAAGAAAACTATATAAGACAATTTCTAATTCATTAAACTACACACATCCAATGTATTAGTTTAATAAATCGGTGGTCCAATTACAATCATCGGTTAAATGAGATTTAATCACAACCTGAATACAATATTTACTAAATGGATAAGGATATGTGGTGTGATCTCATATCAGACCATCCTTTACCATAAGGAATAAGCATCTTATGCTTTTATGATAAAACCTCATAAAGCACGGTTCTCAGTTATTTAGTTAACCAAACATTTTCTTAATGTTTATCTTTTCATTAATGACACTACTAGTCGTCTTAAAATATGTAACAACTGTTTATACAGAATAAGTAACTATCCAATAGTCACAAGTTCCGATATCAAATATCAAAATAGTTAGTAAATATTATTTTAATTAACTAGACGAGAGATCTGGTATCCAATACCTATAGTTGTCATATTGTAAGAATCGATATTCTTTATACGCAACTATACACATCTCTTTTCTTAAGCTTTATAATTTGCGTTCAATTATTCACAACAATTACAAATGATTGATTATCAAACTGTGTCACACACGTGACTTCTAAAAGTCACTAAAGCTAAGAAACGTCATTATAAGATAATCAAATACTAACGGGGTTTTCGTATTGCCAGTCAAGAATCTCAAGACATGAACTATTCAAGTTTCTTACTACACAAGAAACTATTCTTTCTAAACAGTTATATCCTAAAGCAGATATCTATTTAGATTACTTAATCGTGACTTAGTAGCTAAGTCACAAACCATCTTGATTTTCAAGAAAATCGGAACAATAGTTCCCGATGGTTTTAAACTAATCTAACAATATCTTAGTCTACTGTATTTCTAGAACCTATTCTAGAACTACACAACCATAAGTAAAGTCAGAAAACCTATATATTCAAGTAATATATTATGCAGTGGATTAGAAGTATAAATCTATAAACAATATAGATTAAAGGAAAACGAAAGCAGTATTTTCCAAAATATTACACACTGCTTAAGTTATGGATTTTAAACCCAGCAGTGTCTCCCACTATTTTACGTAATACCGTAATCCCCAACGGACAACGGGAATTCATTAATTAAATCGAATTCCATAGTGAGAGTAGAATCCTATGATATATTTCGACTCACAACTTTGGCACGATCTCGCCTACGTATATTCATTAGGTAGACAACTCTTTGTCGATCACTCACCAGTGACTTCTGGTTTTGGTCCTGGCCATTTCTCGTTATGACAGCTTTGGCCGTTCACAAGGAGGCGTATCAAGGCTTCACTTGTCAATGACAAACTCAAGCTACCGATATAGTCCTGATAGCTTTGGCACGTTCAAGATTTCCACTTTCACTTGAATTTGTCCAGTATCAATATACAACCGGTATGGATAATAATTCTATAACCTACACCCTCACAGCTTTGGCATGATCTCGGATGCAGTTATAGAAAGATACCCATAAACCGTACTGATAAGACGGACCAAGAAACATGTATCCAATACACGTTACTTTACAGTCATATTTAAAAGCGGGGATTTTCCTCTGGAAGCTATAATCTACATCAAATGCAGAATTTTAATCTAAATTATTTTCTAAACAATTCAATTCTACCTTAGAAAACATAACACAATTTAACCAATAAATTTATATTATATTTTATGTTAACGTATAACCGAAAAGTAAAGAAACATATCTAGATTACATCCATGTGCGAACATTAAAATTGGATTAAATATAAAATATCAAGCAAGAATAATGCAATGGATGAAGCATCATACCCGCTCTGATACCATTTTTGTTGGGGTTTTAGGCGATGGGCGCAGTGGACGCGCTGTTCGGGCGAAATCGTATTTTAAAACTTTTTCAAAATACCAAATAAATTATACAATATCTAATATGAATAATTTATTCATATTTCACCTAAACCTATTTATTCAATATCAAATATTAACATATATAAGGTTGAAACCTCGCGAAACTTTTACGAAAACCGTTTTTCCGCAAAATATATTTTTGACCGAACCGACCACCCGACACTTATGGGGACTGCCCAGATCATCCCAATAGTGTCAGGGTAATTCATGGGCTGCCCGAATAGTGAAGGATTTACTGTTTGGGTAGCAATCACCTGGTTGCCTCAAAAGTCACCCGGTAACGACGTTTTTGGCCGTTTTTGCTTATTTCAACTCGGAAACATTTTCCGGCAATTGTTCCAACTCCCAAAACACATCCATTACAATAATATAAAATAAAATATATCAACATATGCACTGAAAAATCCAGATCTGATCCATAACATAAATTTACCAAATTTTCTTGCTTTAATCCAACAATTTCAAGATTAATCTAATTAATCAAGACACCAACTAAATTCACCACATATGAATAACCCAAGAACAATTCTAGGTGCCATAAGAGTGGTCACAACACACTAGAATTTAAAATCATCAACAATTGATTAATTTGGCCTAATATTACAATAATATCTACAAATACACTTCACCAATGAATCAAAGCTTCCAATCCATCCACCATGTTGGACAATTATGACCCATAGCGTCACTATTTGTACAGATCATGGTGTTGTTGTACAAATTAACTATGTGACAAATGAGATTGCACTCTTATCATTTGTGATTAGATCACCAAGATATATAAATGATAGGAGGTCCCTATGATTTGTTCCTGGATTGAGAATGATATGAGACAGTATCAGTCCACGAAGGATAAATCATTAAATATCCCTAGTCAGAGTATTATCGAGATTGGACATCGATAAATACGTAAAAGACTAGTATTACACTTGTACGCATTGTGAGGGCACAACATCATAGTTCTCATATGTTTGGGTATAGGATACTCATGCAAGTGTAATAGGAGGTTGTGTTTACCGATGGTACAGGAAACAGCTTCGCTCTGGATAAGACCCCCTCGGAATTCCATTGGTAGTATGACTATGTGTCTATGGAAGTCTGAAATCAGGGTAGGAGTATTTGGTCTTAACCTGAGACTTGCACCGCTAATACTTGCGACAATCAATACACTTTGGTTGGGGTCGTCCAGGGCTTTAACAGGTTCTGTGTATGCCAATGCTGGGTATATTGAGAATCGTAGTGTGTTGGGTGTGATGTCAAGACGGAAGTGTCACTCCAGTCATATGGAGATGATGGTCACGTAGGATACGGGATTGGTTCTCTTAAATGTTGCAGCTATCGGGATAAAATGACAAGGTCAGGTTTATTCGATTATAGAGACTAGTCACCAGACATCCGACATTGTTTCGTACGTGGCAGACACAATTCCAGCCACAGGCCTAGCACGTGATCATCTGATACTGGACAGAAATACACAATACTACGTATACTACGCCTGATATAGATCCTTTATTCCTGTAAGGATATTTCCGGAGAATTGGGTAGGCATGGCGCTTTGCTAGAAGCCAACCTTGTCTTGTAAATCGGTAAAACATAGTACTAGGTACTTACGTGTTCGGATAGTCCGACAACCGAATTTACTGCCAACATATCTGGGGATCTCATGGGTCGCTTCCCAAAGATTCACCGATGACGTATGACTCGCACTCTAAATTAATCTGTGATTAATTAGAAGAGAGAGAAAATTAATATGGGATTAATAGCGGAGGTATTTTATCTGGGATAAAATATCATTTAAAGAGAGATAACGATTAATTTGGAATTAATCGATAAATTAATATATTCGATATATTAAACGAAAATTGATTTCGACGCGGAATTAAAATTAGATTTTAATTCGGGCGAATGAATTAATTTAGAATTAATTCGTTAGCGATGTGAATAGTGATTTCGCTAGGTGTAATCATTTAATTACGACGCAACAGAAAATTCGTTAATTTGAAATTAGCGAACCCGAGCCCGAGATTATTTGCGAGCGCATTCGCATTTCGAATTCGAGTGCGACACGCAAGTCAAATCAAGCGTCAAATCGCTAGTCGCAACTAGCGTCACATCATTCGTCAATCAAGTGATGGATGTCTTTCACTTTGAGTGATTGACGCCAGTCACTATTCACTGAGTGATGGATTGATGAAGTGATGTGTGTGGTTGGTGCCATTATGCCTTGACTTTTTGAAAGCCAAATTCACATGAAATGAATTTGAAATTTACATAAGTGTATTAGATACACTTTAGCCATCAACCAAACACAACTCTCTCTTTCTCTCATCTCTCTCTCTCTCGCCCATGGAGGGCTTTTGCTCACTAGTTTTGGCAGTTCACTGCCATGAACCAATAGGAAAATGGAAGCTTGAGTGGTGATTTTTGTGGCAAAAATCATAAGAGCTAGCACTCCGAGAGACATGCGAAGTTGATAGGGAAGTCCACCCATGAGCCGGGAATCGTTTGACGAAGCTTGGAGCTCAAATCTGGGAGATGAAAAACCTCACTGCCGTGAGCTGTGACACTGGGCAGAAACCAGAATATGATTTTTTTCGTCAAAGCGGCTCGCGCTCAACCGATCGATGTGAGTATTCCGCAACTTCGTTGATTTTTATTCGCACATATTTCACGCTTGTTTAATGATCTTGGGACCTTAATAGACACCAACAATGGTATCAGAGCAAGGTTGAGCATGAAAAAAGTTTAGGGCTTAAAATTTGGGTTAAAATTGATTTGAGCATGTTATAATGAAATTGGATGAATATTAGTATGCTTAAATGTGTTTTAATTGATGATTGATTGGATCAATTTGATGATGAAATATTTTGAACAAATTTCCCCAAGTCTTCTTGCTTGGCGCGAGTTTTGAAGCCCTTATTGTCTTGGAATTTTTGATTTTTTGTTCATTGGATGAATTGGAAATCATTCGGGAATGTTGATTTATGTCGATTGTGGATTTAATTGGATTGAACCAAATCGGATATAAATTCCCTAATGCCGAGACTTTGAGCATGTAAAATTGGGTTTGATTTTAATCAAAATGTGTTGGAATATGATGATGAAAATGAACATGATTAATTGGGCTAATTGGTTTTGGAAATATTGAATTGGGTAATTAAGTGTTATAACTTTAGGATTAATTAGATTATGAAATTGGACTTTTATGATTTAATTAATTGGGGCCTTAAATTGAATTGGGCTTGTAATGTTGTTATTGGGCTAATTGGGCTTGGTTGTACCAAGTTAGGTTTAGGCCAAATGGATTGGATCCAATTGGGCCCAAAACCGCCTCCATAAAGCCCAAATGCGACTTAATGGACCTCCTTTAAAGTTTAATTGGTCCTAATGGGCCAAAATTGATTTATGGGCTTATGGGGTAATCCCCGGATTGGATTTTGATTATTCGGTTTGACCCGAGTTGACCAAAAGTCCACGCCTTAAGAAATTAATTAAAAGCCCATTGGACTTTAATTAAATTGACGTTGGACGTTAATCGGGCTTTGAGACCCGTAACGATTAAATTTGGAATTTAAGTCGTAAAAGTTCATTAATAAAGTGTAATGTTTAATTTGGAATTAAATAGTGAATTAAAATTAAATACATATTAAATTGGGATTAATGTTGTAGTTTAATTAAATTCGAGAATTCGTACTTTGAGTACGTATTCGCAAAACGAGTTTGACTCGAGCAAAATCAAATCGTTGTTTGAACATTGGATGGTCAATAATTATCAGATTAATTAATTTGATTAGATTGATTGATAACATGCTTGTATGAAGACATGGTTGCGACATGCGGCATGAATAATGTATATCGGATGAATATTAGATGGGTGGGACAATTTTAGAATTGTTGTAATAAATTTGATTTATTAATTGGACCTGCGTGTCCAGCCTTATACCTCCATATACTTTGTATTCTCTTCTCACATATTCCCCTCAATGTAAATAAGGTTTCTTTAGAAGTGTAGTGTAACGTGGTAGAAGTAAATACATGTGCTAGAGGGAGAGAGAAAGTGAGAGATTTGATCTAGGATCGATGTGTAAAGTATCCATCCGCATATCATTATTATTTTTCATATGCGATTTATTATGTGTTTAGAATGCATGTTTAAGGGTGTATGATGATGAGACCTTAACAAAGATAATAAATTGGTTACCAATTTGCACTCGAAAAACCCTCGCAAAATATTAAACGTCTTTCCTTCCATTGAGTGATTCTCACTCAAGATCCGAGACTGGCATTGGCTTGTTGGCCAAAGTCAAGGCCTTTATCCGTCGAGGAGGTGTGTTGAATCACGAGAGCTTTGTTCCATATTGGTGTCTGTCCAAGTTGTGGTTTGTTGGCCAAGTCAAGACCACTTCTTGTCCATCGACATTGATTACAAAGCTTTCAATGGTCAATGGGTCGCGCTTAACTGGGATCACTAAGTTTTTTGTGCTAAAGCCAAGGCTTAGTTGATCAGAGGAAAAAGGTTAGGTAATACTTGGATGTATTGGCATATATAAGATATATGTTTCAGACTTGGATGTCCCCCTACCGGATCTAGGAATTGGATTAGATCCAATCGATCTTAGAGATCTACCTAGTTAATTATCATACAATTGTTGGCCAAGTCAAGATTGTGTGATATTTAACGGGATCCTAGCCCACTAGGAAACACGGTTTCCCGAGTACTCGGCAGAGGGTTAGAGGCTCGCCGAAAAATAGTGGGAGGCACGAATTGAATTTGCAATATTCATTTAATTACTTGCCATACAACGCGCTCATTCAAATATCATTCGTCAAATAATTAAAGTTAGTTGGACTAATATTAAATGTTGTTTTAATAATAGTTGGACTATATTCAACTATTCATTTACAGTTGATTTTATAATGGATTATTGTAATCAATATAATTGATTTTAATCTATTAAATTATAGTTGATTAAATAATTGGACTATTGTAATCATTAATAATAATAGTACCAAAAATAGTTGATTAAATAGTTGGACTATTAAAATCAAGATAAAATTGAAAGATTGACATTTAAAACGTAATCCTAGGGAAATGTATTTAAATGGTTTAATTTTCAAATTGGGAATAAATTTCAGGATGGTCCTGGAAAAATAATAAGTTACTTTATTTGATAAAATAACATATTAGGCCTAAGCCCGGAGTTAAGCAAATAGTAGAGCATAATCTTTGGAAGATTTATGTGATGATAACTTAAGTGCTTAATCCATTAAGCTTGTCGCAGTAGACTCCTTAATTTCTGAATCAGAACTAAGGATTAGATCCTTAAAGTATGATACTAAAATTGAAGGATCTACATAAATCTATCCTTAGATTTTAGAAGTACTAAATTGCAATAAATAACTCTTGGAGAGTTAATGACTATTCTCAAGAAGATAAAGTCAAAGTTTGCAATTAGGCAAGTAGCGCAAGGCGCACCTTACTTTGATATTCTAGAAACCCGAGGCTTGGCCAAAGGCTTCTGGAATATGAAAAGGGCAAAGGCAAAATCATTATAATCTTCTGGGAAGATAAAGGACATATCCCAAAATGTCTGCCTAAATTGTGGCAAACTGGATCGCGGAAGCGTGACTGCCGTTTGGACAAGGCAGACATGAAGGAATTGAAGACGGGCTTGGCTCCGACTTCAAATATGTTTGTCATAATTATGTTCACTACTAGTATTAAATTGGATTTTAAATACTTAGTGTGGTACATAAAATATATGTATTGATGTTCAGAATATGTTTTGAACAGAATACTGACTTCAGTTGAGATTCATCTGCGAAATGGAAATGGGACGAAAGTCGCTATTTTAACCGTAGATACCTAAGTTTAGGAACTACCTTCGGGTATGTACTTAAATTAGGAAACTGTTATAATATAACTAGTTTAACTAGAAATATTATCTTTATATCAGTGTTTAACCCGCTGCGGGTGAACCTTTATATTCTAGAACACTAAAGTGTTTTATTATATAAAGATGATATTAAGATAAACACATTAGATGTGAATAACAGCATTTATATTTTGAATATAAATAATATCTCAAACATATGACATGACAAACAAAAAGCTCAAACTGATTTGATCAAAGAAACAAATTGTGGCATTGTTGTCTGGGACATAATTAAACAAGACTCGTATATCCACACTTTCGAAGAGTGGGTACTATGACTAATTTGATTCCATTCAAATAAAGTCTATGAATCTAGTTTATTGGGCAAAGTGCCTAAAACACTATTTACTTGGTAAAAGTGCAAATGCCACTGACCTGTTAGCCCTAGTTCACAGTGAAGCAAGTGGGCCCATGTCTAGCAAGGCTAGAAGTGGATATGAATGTTTCGTGACCTTACGGATGTGGCATCGTGTTATGGTTATGTGTTTCTTTTGAAGAACAAAAATCGGAAACTTTTAAAGTTTCGACACGAAATAGACAAACAGATCGACTAAAGTATTAAACCGTCACGGTAATACCGTAATGGAAAATACTTAGGCAATAAGTTTCTAATATACTTGAAAGAGTAAAGTATTCTTTCAAATGAGGACTCCTCACGGAACACGTCAATTTGACGGTGTGTCCGAACTGAGTAACCGAATTTTGTTAGACATGATAAGGTTAATCATGAGTCGCTCTGAGCTACCATTTCCTTCAACGGATAAGCTTTAAACAGTGCAAGAACTTATTTAGAATAAGGTTCCATAAAATTTGTTTGACAGATTTCATATTAGATATGAATGGGAAAGAAACCGGGTTTCTCATTCCTGATAATTTTAGGATGCAAGGCATATGTTTGGATGATACCAAACTAGAACCCAAATTGGATAAGTGTCAAATGTAGGTTATCCTAGGGATACCTAAGTATAGTACTTATACAACTCACTAGAGAACAATTAGATTGTTGCTCACCATGCGGTTTTCCTAAGAGGAATATCGATATGCAGTGGTAAGTGGGAGGATAGTAAAACTCGATGAAAATCGAAGTAATACTATTTAAGGCACCGATTCCTAATGGAACACAAATAGTTCATCAAGGATGTAACTATTCCATTGATCTTCGTATACACAATAACCGGGTAGGTCAGAGAGAGTTAGAAAATAACCTAGGGTATGGGTTTCTGATCTCACCTCATAAAGATGTTAATCTTATTGAGGTATACCAACTGACTACGTATGAGGAAGTGATACAAGGTATCGACTCCCTGATTATGACAAAGTGTCATGACATCCGAAATGGATTCCATGTATATCAACTATGTTTTGATACTAGTTGATGTACCTCAAGGCATTGTGCCTATTGGTACTATATAATTTTTCAAGGAAGACGTACATGGATGGAAACATACCAACGTACTAAGCTAGGCTTGTAGCGGAAAGGTATCGTTATCAACATTGTGTTGATTACGACGAAACCTTTTACCTGTTGCCACGGTAAATCCATTTGGATAATGCTTGCTAATGCTGCATGTTTCATTTGTGAAATATGTCAGCTGAACGGGAAAATCACTTTCCTGAAAAGGAAACCTTTTGGAGGATGTTTAAAACATCCTGACGGTTTTTTCGTACCAAAACTAGCAAACAAGGTTTGCAGGTTATTCAATCCATGTTTGGATTGAAGCAAGCATAGGTTCTTGGGATTATCATTTTGATGTAATCATAATGGTTTATGATTTAATTCAAAACGAAATGATTCTTGTGTATATAAGAGGGTTAGTGGGAGCGCACTGACAATATTGTCCTATAAAATAATGATAATATGTCATTTCTTGGAAATGATTATTCCCATAAAACAATCGGTGAAAGCTTGGATTTCGATAAAAATCTCCGAGAAATGTACATTGAAAAATGTACGCGACCTAGTGTCTCATACGCTTTGAGCATATGGATTCACAAACAGACCAATCTGAGTGATAGTCACTGGATTGAAGTCAAGAACATACTTAGTATCTTAGAGAACTAAGGATGCTGTCTTATACTATGGAGATGGAGAACTTGAAGTGACTGGGATCACTGTAGCAAGTTTCCTAACCGATAAAATGACTATAAGTCGCAAACGGTACTATACAGTTTGAATAACGGTACAGTGAGCTGGAAATCTTCCAAGCAAGATACTGTTACCGAATAAACAACAAATACGGGTTATTGCTGCAGCTGAGGCAGCAATAGAAGCCTTATGGGTCGATAATAAATCTAATTAGATTAGATATAGTTTTGTTAACAGCTGAGCTAGGCGTCAGCACAGGCTGAAGAATTAATGGTCTCATCAACGATCCAGATAAATACTTCAATATTCATCTGATTCGTATGGATCATACATCGTGGCGATGTGATGATTGTATAAATTGCATCAGACGATAATCATGCAAATCCGCTGACGAAAGCCTTTCCTCAGTAATTTGAGCCAACCGTACAAAGTTCGGGTGTAAGACACTCGAGTGACTGGCTATAGGCCAAGTGGGAGATTGTTGGACAATTATGACCCATAGCGTCACTATTTGTACAGATCATGGTGGTGTTGTACAAATTAACTATGTGACAAAGGAGATTGCACTCTTATCATTTGTGATTAGATCACCAAGATATATAAATGATAGGAGGTCTCTATGATTTGTTCCTGGATTGAGAATGATATGAGACAGTATCAGTCCACGAAGGATAAATCATTAAATATCCCTAGTCAGAGTATTATCGAGATTGGACATCGATAATACGTAAAAGACAGTATTACACTTGTACGCATTGTGAGGGCACAACATCATAGTTCTCATATGTTTGGGTATAGGATACTCATGCAAGTGTAATAAGAGGTTGTGTTTACCGATGGTACAGGAAACAGCTTCGCTCTGGATAAGACCCCCTCGGAATTCCATTGGTAGTATGACTATGTGTCTATGGAAGTCCGAAATCAGGGTATGAGTATTTGGTCTTAACCTGAGACTTGCACCGCTAATACTTGCGACAATCAATACACTTTGGTTGGGGTCGTCCAGGGCTTTAACAGGTTCTGTGTACGCCTATCCTGGGTATATTGAGAATCGTAGTGTGTTGGGTGTGATGTCAAGATGGAAGTGTCACTCCAGTCATATGGAGATGATGGTCACGTAGGATACGGTACTAGTACTCTTAAGTACTGCAGTCATCGGGATAAAATGACAAGGTCATGTTTATCCGATTATAGAGACTAGTTACCAGACATCTGACATGTACTTCGTACGGGGCAGACACAATTCCAGCCCCAGGCCTAGCACGTGATCATCCGATACTGGACAGAAATACACAATACTACGTATACTATGCCTGATATAGATCCTTTATTCCTGTAAGGATATTTCTGGAGAATTGGGTAGGCATGGCGCTTTGCTAGAAGCCAACCTTGTCTTGTAAATCAGTAAAACGTAGTACTAGGTACTTACGTGTTCGGATAGTCCGACGATCGAATTTACTGCCAACATATCCGGGGATCTCATAGGTCGCTTCCCAAAGATTCACCGATGACGTATGACTCGCACTCTAAATTAATCTGGGATTAATTAGAAGAGAGAGAAAATTAATCTGGGATTAATAGCGGAGATATTTTATCTGGGATAAAATATCATTTAAAGAGAGATAACGATTAATTTGGAATTAATCGATAAATTAATATATTCGATATATTAAACGAAATTGGATTTCGACGCGGAATTAAAATTAGATTTTAATTCGGGCGAACGAATTAATTTAGAATTAATTCGTTAGCGACGTGAATAGTGATTTCGCTAGGCGTAATCATTTAATTACGACGCAACGAAAAATTCGTTAATTTGGAATTAGCGATTGCGAGTGCATTCGTATTTTGAATTCGAGTGCGGCACGCAAGTCAAATCAAGCGTCAAATCGCTAGTCGCAACTAGCGTCACATCATTTGTCAATCAAGTGATGGATGTCTTTCACTTTGAGTGATTGACGCCAGTCACTATTCACTGAGTGATGGATTAATGAAGTGATGTGTGTGGTTGGTGCCATTATGGCTTGACATTTTGAAAGCCAAATTCACATGAAATAAATTTGAAATTTACATAAGTGTATTAGATACACTTTAGCCATCAACCAAACACAACTCTCTCTTTCTCTCATCTCTCTCTCTCTCGCCCATGGAGGGCTTTTGCTCACTGGTTTTGGCAGTTCACTGCCGTGAACCAAGAGGAAAATGGAAGCTTGAGTGGTGATTTTTGTGGCAAAAATCATAAGAGCTAGCACTCCAAGAGACATGCGAAGGTGATAGGGAAGTCCACCCATGAGCCGGGAATCGTTTGACGAAGCTTGGAGCTCAAATCTTGGAGATGAAAAACCTCACTGCCGTGAGCTGTGACACTGGGCCGAAAGCAGAATTTGATTTTTTTTTGTTCGTCAAAGCGTCACTCAACCGATCGATGTGAGTATTCCGCAACTTCGTTGATTTGTATTCGCACATATTTCATGCTTGTTTAATGATCTTGGGACCTTAATAGACACCAACACACCAAACCACAAAGCCCCAAATTTTTCAGATTTGAAGAAAACCTAGAACATTTCTAAATCATCAAGAAATAAGAAATCAAATTTCTAAGCTTAAGAAGTTGAAGAATTACCTTTAATCCTTGTTTTCCTAAGCTTTTTTCTTTGATTTTCCTTCAATTATTCAAGGATTAATGAAACAAATTTCAAACCCATTTATATCTTTGTGTATTTGGCAATGGTGATGGATGGAGGAAGAGTTCTGCCCCATGCTAGTAGAGATCTGTGGAAGGTATAAAAGGACAAACCCCAAAGATAAAGGCACTTAAAAATTTAACAAAAGTACTAGTGAGGATAGTGTGATTAGATGGTAAAATTGTAGCCTATAGCAAGAGCACAACTTAGAACCAATAGTTAGGATACATAAGTAATTAAGAGGAATGCGAAAAGTAATAAGGAAATTCAGAACACTCAGACATAAAATTAACATAATGAGAAGATAGTGGTGAAGAAAATTGATGATAGTTGTGTGGCCCCAAGACATGGAGTAATCGACCAGGTTCCTGCATAATGAATAACGATCTTTTCTTCTAGAAGCTACGATTCCAATAAGAATATAGATATTTAACCATATCATCACCGAACTTGAGTGTTAAACAGAATGAGTATCCACAGATTCCTATGGAATGTATATGCTCACTCCTCTACTTAGAGCCTAGTAAAGAGAAGGATTAGTAAAGAAGAGCAATTGACAGATTAGATGTTTTGTGAGATGGCTAGATAGCTAAATCGATGAGTTCAATGAAATGTAGATAAGAAGCATGAGATAGAATGGTTCGAAGTAAATATAGTTTTCATAAACTAAGGAGTAATGAGTTTAAGGAACTGAGACAAGGAATGAACCTTTGTAGCGGAGCAAGTTTGTTAAGGAAGAATATTAAATAGAGTATAGCAGTACAAATAGGAAGAAAATAACGAAGTCAGGGGGTTAAACAACATAGACTAAACATGAATGAGTACAGAGGCAGTACAAGAAAGTTGTTAGAGAGCATGACTCTAGAGTGATTTCGCAGAAAAGGTAGAGAGATCGATTGTTGAATATGATCAGGAGTAAAGTTGGAGAAAGCAAACCAGACAGTTTTAGCAGTAGTACCCTAAGTGTAGAAAAAGGCACCAGACATGTATACACGAGAGTCCTAGTGATAGAAACCTGTCTGGAACAAAGCCAAGCAAACCCTTCCAGGTGTTCTAAGCCCCAAGAACCGCGAATCTTGATTTTGTAAGATCAAAAACCTTCCAAGATCAAGTCCAACCCTTAAGGAACTTTACCCTTAAGAACATTTCTTTATTTCTTTGGAGAATCCTGAACAGCGATATAGCGCCACAACGCTTGCCACACGTTGATAAGCTTTTGTTCCGTAGAACCAAGGAAGAATCCACTCCCTCAAGATGACACAAGTCACTTTGTTTTGTAAAAAGATATATTATTGGTTGATTTTCAATTACAATGAATAATGCCGCTTTAAATAGGTGGCTAACCCTAATTCTAACCAAATATAATAAAATCCTAGTAAAATAAACCCAATAACACATAAAATACTTTAAAATTTCGTGCTTGGGCTTTTTAATATAATTAAAGTTCAGCCCAGCACTTAAACAACACATAACCTTAAAAAAATATAAAATATAAAAACTATAGGGATATCTTGCGTCCTCATTTTGACCATGAAGAATTCCGAACTGGACTTTAATGAAAGCTACAAATTTGTAGATATATGAGTTCTCTTTCCAATGCAACTTGAATCACTAAAATCGGACATCGGACGAGAAAGGTACATCCAAAATTCGAAGACTGCGCAAATCTCGCCACTACTAATGCACCATTCGGAAATTAAGCCCAAAATCAATCAAGGCAGCCCATGCATGTCCAAGACCCATTCCATTCTCGACATAAACATAATAAGGCCTTCATATAAAGTCTCAAACATGGACCAAACTCCAGAACCCAAGGAATCTTCCAAATCCACCAAAATGGCCCAAATACACCAATCTGACCAAGCCATGCAATCATCCACAACTTCAAGTTAACTTGGCCCAACAAACACCGCTCATTTTGGATCACATCATTCTCCCTCTCTTGAAAAGGATTCGACCTCGAATCCGAACCCGAGTCATAGATAAAAATAACAAGATCAATGGGACGAGAATCCTGGAATAAAAGAAAATCACATGGAAAAAATGGTTAAGGTGAGCAAAAGTCAATAAAGCGAATTTTGTCAATATTTTTCCATTCTCAATCTCTCCATTGCTACTCTCATTCTTAAATCCACTTGCAACAGCAAAGAGTTTCCCATATGGATTCACATTTGAAATCTCATTTAAAACAAACTCAACATGCCCATGTCGCTTTCTCAAACAATTAACACTCTCATCCACGATCTGATCACACTCTACATATTCAGCCACATGTACTTTTTGCACATCATAACTCATGTCCTCACAACCAACATCAGATTGCTCCATATGATATTCACCCTTAACAGTAACGTCAAGCACCTCATTAGCATCATGAAAAACCAAATCATGATCACTAATTTTATCGCTCACTTCAATATCATCACCATCATCAACACCATCAACCACCTCACTCTTATTTATTGAAACATCGACATGTTTCATTTCATTACTCAAGGCTGCGTTTATATCATTCTCTACTTCACATTTTGCTAATGTCTTTTTCTCTATCAACTGTGGAAGCTCTCCTAATAATATTCCAAACTCAGCAATCACACTTTTCTTTTTAGTCCGCTCTTCTTCACTCCTCTGCATGTATAACTCTTCATTATAGACCTCTTGTAGGGTTAAAGGAGCAAGCTTGATAATCTTTTCACCA
Organism: Zanthoxylum bungeanum; assembly: GCA_019454045.1. Taxonomy (NCBI): domain Eukaryota; kingdom Viridiplantae; phylum Streptophyta; class Magnoliopsida; order Sapindales; family Rutaceae; genus Zanthoxylum; species Zanthoxylum bungeanum. The sequence goes on from SKCR01031959.1 coordinate 879,593, forward strand.
CACCTAAATTTGTAGATATTCCTATTCATATCATAAACTACTTTATTGAATTTATATCAAGGCTTACCCAATAAAATATGTGTATGACACATAGGAACCACGTCACAAACTATTTGGTCAACATACTTCCCAATTGCAAAATTTAGCACAACCTGCTTAGCAACCTTGAACTCTCTGAAATCACTCATCCACTTATAAGGTCTATCAAGAGGTATCAATGGTAAGCCCAATTTTTCCACAAGGGTAGTGCTAACTAAATTTGTGTGATTCCCTCTATTAATAATCATATTACATACTTTATTATTGATAAGACATCTCGTTCGAAAGATAAATACCCTTTTGTCCGTCATAATATGTATATAAATCAACCCCTTACTTGAAATACACCAATAATGATGAAAGATTCAAAGAAACACTAAGAAAATATGAAAACAAACACAAAGAAACTGACTGAAAAAAACACCAAAAGTAAAAGAAGAACACAAACTGAACTGAAACTGGACAGAATTCGTAACTATTGTTTGAAAGAGATTTTGAGACTCGAACTTACACGGACAGAGAGAGGCCAACCACTAATGAATTCCTCTCCTCGAGTACTTATAAATTGATATATTATGGGTCCCGTAACTCTTTCTAGATCAAAAGTTACAGCCGTTTTAGACTCAGTGCGCGGCTGAAAAATTCTGACCGAACTGATCCGAAAAGTACAAATAAATTCGATCCTAATTGACCCAAAAACTCCAAGAATTGAATCCTATATGCTATTACCATGCAAGAACATTATAAGAACATCCAAGATTCAGTCATAAACATGAAAAATACAAAGGAAATAATAAAAAAAAATTGAAATGAGAAGAGAAAAGACCCCAAAAAAATAAATGTGAAGACTTCATAAAACGACAAAGATAGAGAAAATCTTGACCTTGGAACCCTGAGCTCCTGATACCAAATGATAGACATATACCTTGAACAAAGCCAAGCAAACCCCTCCACGTGTTCTAAGCCCCAAGAACCGCGAATCATGATTTTGTAAGATCAAAATCCTTCCAAGATCAAGTCCAACCCTTAAGGAACCTTGCCCTTAAGAACCTTTCTTTATTTATTTGGAGAATCCTGAACAGCGATACAGCGCCACAACGCTTGCCACACGTTGATAAGCTTTTGTTCCGTAGAACCAAGGAAGAATCCACTCCCTCAAGATGACACAAGTCACTTTGTTTTGTAAAAAGATATATTATTGGTTGATTTTCAATTACAATGAATAATGCCCCTTTAAATAGGTGGCTAACCCTAATTCTACCCAAATATAATAAAATCCTAGTAAAATAAACCCAATAACACATAAAATACTTTAAAATTTCGTGCTTGGGCTTTGTAATATAATTAAAGTTCAGCCGAGCACTTAAACAACACATAACCTTAAAAAAATATAAAATATAAAAACTGTAGGGATATCTTGCGTCCTCGTTTTGACCATGAAGAAGTCTGAAATGGACTTTTATGAAAGCTACAAAGTTGTAGAGCTATGAGTCCTCTTTCCAATTCAACTTGAATCACTAAAATCGGACATCGGACGAGAAAGTTACATCTAAAATACGAAGACTGCGCAAATCCCGCCACTATTAATGCACCATTCGGAAATTAAGCCCAAAATCAATCAAGGCAGCCCATGCATGTCCAAGACCCATTCCATTCTTGACATAAACATAATAAGGCCTTCATATAAAGTCTCATACATGGACCAAACTCCAGAACCCAAGGAATCTTCCAAATCCACCAAAATGGCCCAAATACACCAATCTGACCAAGCCATTCAATCATCCACAACTTCAAGTTAACTTCGCCCAACAAACACCGCTCATTCTGGATCACATCACATAGGCTCCAAGATAAAGAATATGTGCCACCAGATCACCATAAAGATAAAATCCTCAAGATATGTTATCACATTCCCAACCCTCGTGAAACTACGACAACAATGATAAACTTCGATGTTCATCTCAAGATATCCCCAGAAACAAGAGAATACGTAGTGGAAGAGATCGAAACAGAAAACCTTTAGATATAGTACGAGAACAGAATAAAAGAGGAAATAATTTTAAGTGATAGATCTAGAAGAAAAGTTATCTAGATGAAACGATGAAGAGAGAAAGTACTAGTTAAGCAGTAACGAGGATGTAAAAGAACAGTGTTAAACATGACTAGAGATATGTGAGAGATGACATCTTTCGGATAAGAAGACAGAGATATAGATCGTAGAAGTTTTAGTTACAGAACAGAGTATGAGTGTAAATGAAAAGGTCAGCTGACACAAGGTTTAGAAGTAAAATTGTCATGACGCAATGACAATAGGAGAAAATACCAAGTAAGTATTGGCAAAAGTGTAGTATAGTATAGAACCAAGAAAATAGGTTTCTTAGAATATTCAAAACAATAAAGATGAGGTATCCTAGCATGCAATCAGGTATTAGAAACCAAGTGGATGTGAAAGAACAACAACCAGATTTACAGTATCAGTGAGGACAAATACAAAAAAAAAGGAAATGAACTTTAGCAGGCCAAAAATGTCAACATCGATGTTAATAACAGGGAATGCGGTTTAAGCACCAAGATGCATACAATTAAGCTTGAAACTGTAGCAGTTAAGGGGGATCAGTAGAATCTACCCAGAAGCAATCTTTTTAGTATAAGCATCATCGGTAACAGTAACAGTAAGCTAAGAAGCCCTAGGTGGTACCATAAGCAGATGAAGTTTGGCAAGGAGAATACAGGGAATTAAGTAGTTAAGTGATGAGAAAGAATATTAAGATCAAGTTGGACAAGTAGGGCAAAATGAGTATTAAGTACAAGTATAGTGACATCAGTATTTTTAGTAAGAGTCAAAGGTACCAGCTATTAAGAACCTGATTAAGTCAAATAAATGTTGAGCACAACTAGAGGTACAGAAATGATGTGGTTAAGAATACTCAGCGAAAATCTTATAAAGCAATAACGAGGCTATACCTTACTGTAAAGAACTTAATGGATATTCACTACAACCACGAATTTTAAAGCAGCTTTACCCAAGTATGGCAAAAAGTTCGAGGCATAAGTTAGATATTAAGAATGATGGAGAACCTCATATGTTTACTAGTTAAAAAGTAAATGATCAGTCGGGCAAAGGCCTTCACTGTTAAGTCATTTAGAAGCCCCGATGATACAAAATAGTTACAGCAAAGTAAAAAGTTCACACCAACAAGTTAGTGTACATCACTAATTATAACTTCCAAGTCATGACATTCTAGGTTCAGTATGATCGTCACATTATCATATGGCATATTGGTAGCACTCGAAAATCATTGAAGAATGATATAATACAGTGGATAAAAGGATATGGGTATGTAGTCAGTCTAAGTCAATGATATATAAGGATTCCATAAATCCTATGATCTAAGATAAGATCTCAAGTCTAAAGAGGATTCGAGGACGAATCCTATTTAAGGGGAAGAATTTGTAACGACGGGAGGTCTCTACTACTGTTAATTGTAGTACTGTTACATCGCGGGATGAGTGTTACGTAATATAAAATTATGTTCGAGCATATATACATTCATGGAACGACCTTATGGATAAACAGTAAAGAAAGAGAAGAATAGGAGAAGAGAATAAGAGGAGAAGGAGAAGAAGAGAAGAAGAAGAGGAAATAAAGAGAAGGAAAAAAACAAAGAATGAAGGAGCCTGGCAACCATTAGAGGCTTTGGAGGTATTGGAAATTAAAACAAAGAAGGTAATGAGACTTGATCCTAATTGCTATATTTTGAGTTTTTAAGTTTTGATGATTATAGTAGGTTGATTAACTTAGATGTGATGATGAATGAATGATTGTGGTGCTAAGAAAATGGTGATTGGGGAAAAACCCCAACTTGTTCAACTTTGGGTAGAATTAAGTGGAGTTAATAGAATGGATATAAATTGATGTTAGTAATATTATGGATGTTAATTTGAGGCTAAATGGAATGGTTTATGCAATAAAAATTATTAAAGAAGTCTTAAGAAGGCATTTGGGGAGAAATAGGCTTGAGAAAGCAAAGGCAGAAACCTGGAAATCAGGTTCGCATCGCAATGCAAAAGGGTTTAGCGCCGCGACGATAGTGGAAAATTTAGGGCAGTTTCTGGATTATTTACTTCGCGACGCGTAACACCTTACGTCGCGATGCGAGGTCAAACATCAGGTTCGAATCACGACGCCAAAGAGTTTAGAGTCGCTACGCGTAATGGAAAATTTTGAGCCGATTCTGGAACATTTGCGTCGCGATGCGTAACACTTTGCGTCGCGACACAAGATCAAAAATTTCCCCAAATAGTTTTTTATTCATTCCAGTTTCACCCCAACGTGTTAGAGGCCACCCTAAGAGTCTCGTAACAAACCGTATGAATATATTACGTCATGATATACGTACGATATGCCTCAGAGTGATAGCCTTTATTTGAATAGGAAAATTTATCTTGATTCTGATCCATTTGTTCTTAGTCCATTTTCTAATTGAAACTATCGATGATAGATCATCGCATGAACCACAAGTTTCACCAGCGAAGTGAAGTGTTGGACAATTATGACCCATAACATCACTATTTGTACAGATCATGGTGTTGTTGTACAAATTAACTATGTGACAAAGGAAATTGCTCTTTTATCATTTGTAATTAGATTACCAAGATGTATAAATGATAAAAGGTCCTTATGATTAGTTCCGGATTGAGATGATATGAGACAGTATCAATCCACGAAGGTTTAATCATTAAATATCCCTAGTCGTAGTATTATCGAGATTGGACATCGATAATACGGAATAGACTATTATTACAATTGTACGCGTTGTAGGAGCATAACGGCATAGTTCTCATATATTTGGGTATAGGATACTCATGCAAGTGTAATAGGAGGTTGTGTTTACCGATGGTACGGAAACAGCTTCTCTCTGGATAGACCCCTCGGAATTCCATTGGTAGTATGACTATGTGTCTATGGAAGTCCGAATCAGGGTAGGTGTATTTGGTCTTAACCTGAGACTTGCACCGCTAATACTTGCGACAATCAATATACTTTGGTTTTGGTCGTCCAGGGCTTTAACAGGTTCTGTGTACGCCTCTTCTGGGTATATTGAGAATCGTAGTGTATTGAGTGTGATGTCAAGACGGAAGTATCACTCCAGTCATAGTGGAGATGATGATCACGTAGGATACGGAACTGGTGCTCTTAAGTACTACAGTCATCGGGATAATATGACTAGGTCATGATTATCCGATTACAGAGACTAGTTACCAGAGATCTGATATGTGCTTCGTACGGGGCAGACACAATTCCAGCCTCAGGCCTTGCACGTGACATCTGATGTTGGATCGTAATACGCAATACTACGTATACTACGCCTGATAAAGATCACATATTCCTTTAAGAATATTTCTGGAGAATTGGGTAGGCACGGTGCTTTGCTAGAAGCCAACCATGTCTTGTAAATCGGTAAAAGCGTAGTACTAGGTACGTACGGGTTCGGATAGTCCGACGACCGGATTTACTGCCAACATATCCGTGGATCTCATGGGTCGCTTCCCGAAGATTCACCGATGACGTATGACTCGCACTTTATTAATCTGGGATTAATTATAAGAGAGAGAAAATTAATCTGGGATTAATTACGGAGATATTTTATCTGGGATAAAATATTATTTAAAGAGAGAGAACGATTAATTTGGAATTAATCGATAAAATAATATATTCGATATATTATACGAAATTAGATTTCGACGCGGAATTAAAATTAAATTTTAATTCGGGCGAACGAGTTAATTTAGAATTAATTCGCTAGCGATGTGAATAGTAATTTTGCTAGGCATAATTATTTAATTAAATTTGATTTAATTACGTCGCAACGGAAAATTCGTTAATTCGGAATTAGCGAACCCGAGCCCGGGAGTGTTTGAAGGCCCACTCACATTTCGAATTCAAGTGCGGCCCACAAGTCACATCAAGCGTCAAAACATTAGTCATTCAATTGATAGATGTCACATCAACTTTGAGTGATGTGATGCTTGTCACCTTTTTGGTGATGGAAGTGGTTGAGAGCATTTATTACTCTTTTCCCTCCAAATTGTTTTTTGGAAAAACATATACCAAAAGGGTTTTTACTTTGGTAATGACTTGGTAATTGTTTTATAAACAACCAACTCACTCTCTCTCCCTCCTTCTCTCACTCTCGGCCTTGGGCCATTTTCTCTCTAAAATTGTTCTCTTTGCCGAGAACAAATAAGAAGAAAATGAAGATTTGTGGCAAATTTTCCAAGTGCTAGCACACATATGGAGTCTTACGAAGGTGATAGGGAAACCCACCTATGGGCATGGAATCGTTACCCAAAGCTTGGAGCTTGAAGATTCAACTTGGAGCACAAAAACAAGCCATTGCCGTGAGCTTCATGGAGGAAAAGCTTGAAGATTTTTTTTTTGTTCCTCACATCGCAAAAGCCGATCTTTGTAAGTATGATTCCGCCATACTTCTTTATTGTATTCACACATGATTTCTATGCTTAATGATCTTGGGACTAACCTAGAAACCCAACATGAAGAAAGACTAGCGGAACTCCAAAACTGTGAGTGGACACTCTCCTTTTAAATTGACTTTTATTTTGTTATTTTTCATTTTAGACTTATATTTTTACGCTATAGGGCGTTAGATGATTTTCATTACAGTTATTTCATGCAAAGTTACGTTTGAGTAAAGAAATATTTTCAGATATTGATTTTATGTTTTTAGAGGCATCGGGGAAAAATCCACCTGAGTATGCAACTTGATTCAGTTGGAATTTACGGATAGCACATGTGCACATGTAGAGAACTAGGGGGACGGTGATACGTAACGCCCAGAGATCCTAGTTCAGGACTAGGGATGACAGATGCCCATAGATCCTAGTTTCAAAACTTTGTGGGTAGAATAGATCTGCACCCCCAGTTCTAATTTAGTGGCTTGGGGGACGGCGATACGTAACGCCCCAAGACCACCAGTTTCAGGGACAGTAGTGGCATGCTTTAGGGGACGGCGATACGTAACGCCCCAAAGACATAGATTTCCACTCCTAGCTCTAGTTAGGTGTATGGGGGACGGCGATACATAACGCCCCCATACGTCAAGTTTTTCAAAGATAGATCAGTTTTCTGAGATCTGATTTTAGAAAATAGTTTTAAGAAAAACAGAAATTTCAGAAACAGTTTTCAGAATAGATTTCTCAGATGCAAGTTTACCAAACTAGACTTTCAAAAAATAGTTTTCAGAAAGACATGTTTTATAAAATAATTTTTATATAAAGCTATTTCTGGAACTTTAGTTTTAGAATCAATGTTTTAACATCAGTATTTCAGTTTTCGTCCACTCACTTAGATCGTACAACGATCTAACCTCCCTCACTCCCAGTTTCCTTGTTTTGCAGGTATTCTCGGAGGACGAGCTTTGAAGGACGGGTACTGATGCAGTCACTAGGGTATAGAGTCCACCAGTTCAAGTCAGAAAAAGTAAGGGTCCAGTCAGAGTCAAGTAAAAGTTATGTATTAGTCTTTTATGTTGAGGTAGTCATTGTAAAAGTGTGATATTAAGTTTCGAGTTATAGATGTTGAGTTGTATGTTATGTTATTAAGCTTTGGCTACGGTCCCAGACTTATGGTATTTTAATAGAGAAAGAGTATTAGTAATTGTTAATGGTTGAAGAGTCATAGGCTCAGAGGAATGGTACGTCATGTTCCCTGCCGGTAACATCTTATAGATCAGGGATGTTACAAAGATGGTACTGGAGCATGGTCTAGGGTGTCTGTGACAGCAGTGGGTAGAGTGCTAGGGACTTGTACATGCAGTATGTCCGGGATACCTATATACGAGGCATTACCTCTCCAGTATCTGATCCTCGAGTATGTCCTCAAAGTTTTATAGACAGGTTAGTCAGCCTTCTCAGACTATTCAAATAATATTCCTTACAAGAACAACGAAATTCTAAATTCACGTTAAGAATTTTCCTGAAGTTATTATGACCTATTTCCAGAGGTACAAGCGAGATATGAAACCAGACAGTAAGATTCTAAGAAAATTTACCCAGAGAGTGGGAAGAAAAAGCTATAAGAAGTAAGGAAGTATGCATAGTTAGTTAACCAGCTAGAGATGAGAAAAGTAAGGAGACAATGAGAAATAGTAAAGTTCAAAGAATACCTACCAATGAAAGTAGGAAGAGAAAGTATCTAGACCAGTCTAGGGAGTTCCCACAAGACGAGAGATGTCAAAAAGTATCTAGAGAACCCCAGATCCCCAAACCCAGACCCAGGCAAATAAAGGACAAAAACAGAAACGATTAGTTACCTTACCCAAGGAATCCGTTGGAGACACGACCCTAAGCTATCTAGTTTTCAACCGCTTAGTCATACCAGTTAAGGAAACCGTCCTGACAGAGCCTACCTCATACCTACCTTACATAAGAAATAGACCCTATCAGGACACAAAGTACTAGAATAAATATATTGAAACTCATCGAGACCTAAGATGTTTGCCCTCGTCCATACCAGCATAGATATAATAACAATAAGGGAGCCCGATAAAAGTTTACTCTAAGAACAGAGACAGAAAACCATGGAAAGATAGATCACTCAGAAGAGGAAGTTTGGAGGAAGTAAAGGAAAGAATCTAGTATAGCCTAAAGATCTAAGCAAGTCAAGATGAGGTTTACAGTACTAGTAGAAGTCCACATAATAGACTCAATGTATTTGAACCTACAGTTCCGCCCCAATGCTAGTAGAGATTTTTGGAAGGTATAAAAGGACAAATCCCAGAGATAGAGGCACTTAAAAATTTAACAAAACTACCAGTGAGGACAGTGTGATTAGATGGTAAAGTTGTAGCTTATAGCAAAAGCACAACTTAGAACCAAAAGTTAGGATACAAAAGTAATTAATAGGAATGTGAAAAGTAACAAGGAAATTCAGAACATTCAGACATAAAATTAACATAATGAGAAGATAGTGGTGTAGAAAATTGATGATAGTTATGTGGCCCCAGGACATGGAGTAGTCGACCAGGTTCCTGCAGAATGAATAACGACATTTTCTTCTAGAATCTACGATTCCAATAAGCGTATAGATATTTAGCCAGATCATCACCGAACTTGAGTGTTAAACAGAATGCGTATCCACGGATTTTTATGGAATGTATATGCTCACTCCTCAACTTAGAGCCTAGTAAAGAGAATGATCAGTAAAGAAGAGCAATTGACAGATTAGATGTTTTGCGAGATGGCTAGATAGCCAAATCAATGAGTTCAATGAAACGTAGATAAGAAGCATGAGATAGAATGGTTCGAAGTAAATAGAGTTTTCAGAATGTAATGAGTAAGGAGTTTAAGGAACTGAGACCGGGAATGAACCTTTGTAGCGGAGCAAGTTTCTTAAGGAAGTATAGTAAAGAGAGTATAGTAGTACTCAGAGGAAGAAAATAACGAAGTCGGGGGGTTAAACAACAGAGACTAAACAGAAATGAGTAAAGAGGCAGTACGAGAAAGTTGTTAGAGAGCATGACTCTAGAGTGATTACGCAGAAAATATGGAGAGATCGATTGTTGAATATGATCAGGAGTAAAGTTGGAGAAAGCAAACCAGACAGTTTTAGAAGTAGTACCCTAAGTGTAGAAAAAGGCACCAGACATGTATACACGAGAGTCATAGGCTCCAAGATAAAGAATATGTGCCACCAGATCACCATAAAGAGAAAAACCTCAAGATAAGTTCCCACATTCCCAACCCTCGTTAAACTATGAAAACAATGATAAACTTCGATGTTCGTCTCAAGATATCCCCAGAAACAAGAGAATACGTAGTGGAATAGATCAAAACAGAAAACCTTTAAATATAGTACGATAACAGAATAAAAGAGGAAATAGTTCTAAGTGAGAGATGTAGAAGAAAAGTTATCTAAATGAAACGGTGAAGAGAGAAAGTACTAGTTAAGCAGTAACGAGGATGTAAAAGAGCAGCGTTAAAAATGACTAGAGATATGTGAGAGATGACATATTTCAGATAAGGAAATAGAGATATAGATCGTAGAAGTTTCAGTTACGAAACAGAGTATGAGTGTAAATTAAAAGGTCAGCACATACAAGGTTTAGAAGTAAAATTTTCTTGGCGCAATGACAATAGGAGAAAATATCAAGTAAGTATTGGCAAAAGTGTAGTATAGTGTAGAACCGAGAAAATAAGTTTATTACATTCTTGAAAATAATAAAGAGGAGGTATCCTAGCATGCAATCAGGTATAGAAACCAAGTGGATGTGAAAGAACAGCAACCAGATTTACAGTATCAGTGAGGACAAGTACAAAAAAAAAAGGAAATGAACTTTAGCAGGCCAAAAAACGTCAACATCGATGTTAATAATAGGGAATGCGGTTTAAGCACCAAGATGCATACAATTAAGCTTGAAATTGTAGCAGTTAAGGGGGACCACTAGAATCTACCCAGAATCAATCTTTTTAGTATAAGCATCATCGGTAACGGTAACAGTAATAGTAAGCTAAGAATCCATAGGTGGTACCATAAGCAGATGAAGTTTAGCAAGGAGAATACAGGGAATTAAGTAGATAAGTGATGATAAAGAATATTAAGATCAAGTTGGACAAATAGAGCAAAAGGAGTATTGAGTACAAGTATAGAGACATCAGTATTTTTAGTAAGAGTCAAAAGTACCAGCTATTAAGAACCTAATTAAGTCAAATAAATGTTTAGCACAGCTATAGGTCCAGAAATGAGGTGGTTAAGAATACTCAGTGAAAATCTTATAAAGCAAGAACGAGGTTATACCTTATTGTAAAGAACTTAAAGGATATTCATTACAACCCCGAATTCTGAAGCAGCTTACACAAGTATGGCAAAAGGTTCGAGGCATAAGTTAGATATTAAGAATGATGGAGAACCTCATATATTTACTAGTCAAAAGTAAATGATCAGCCGGGCAAAGGCCTTCATTTTTAAGTCATTTAGAAGCCCCGATGATACAAAATAGTTACAACAAAGTAAGAAGTTCACACCAACAAGTTAGTGTACATCACTAATTATAACTTCCAAGTCATGACATTCTAGGTTCAGTATGATCGTCACATTATCATGTGGCATATTGGTAGCACTCACCATTAGAGGCTTTGGAGGTGTTGGAAATTAAAACAAAGAAGGTAAGGAGACTTGATCCTAATTGCTATATTTTGAGGTCAAACATCAGGTTCGTGTCGCGATGCCAAAGGGTTTAGAGTCACGACGCGTAATGGAAAATTTTGAGCTGATTCTGGAACGTTTGCGTCGCGACGTAAGATCAAAAATTTCTCTAAACAGTTCTTAATTCATTACAGTTTCACCCTAGCGTGTTAGAGGCCACCCTAAGAGTCTCGTAGCAACCCGTATGAATATATGACGTCATGATATACGTACGATTTGCCTCAAAGTGATAGTCTTTATTGGAATAGGAAAATTTATCTTGATTCCGATCTATTTGTTCTTTGTCCATTTTCTAATCGAAACTATCGATGATAGATCATCGCAGGAACCACAAGTTTCACCAGCGAAGTGAAGAAAGATTAGCGGAACTCAAAAACAGTGAGTGGACACTCTTCTTTTAAATTGACTTTTATTTTGTTATTTTTGTTTCAGACTTATATTTTTGCGCTATAGGGCATTAGATGATTTTCATTACAGTTATTTCATGTAAAGTTACGTTTGAGTAAAGAAATATTTTTAGATATTTATTTTATGTTTTTTGAGGCATGGGGGGAAAACCCACATCAGTATGCAACTTGATTCAGTTGGAATTGACGGATATCACATGTGCACATGTAGAGGACTGGGGGGACGGTGATATGTAACGCCCCCAGATCCTAGTTCAGGACTAGGGATGACAGATGCCCCTAGATCATAGTTTCATAACTTGGTGGGTAGCATAGATCCGCACCCCCAGTTCTAGTTCAGTGGATTGGGGGACGGCGATACGTAACGCCCCAAAGACATGGATTTTCACTCCTGGTTCTAGTTAGCCGTATGGGGAGACGACAATACGTAACGCCCCCATACGTCAAGTTTTTCAAAGACATATCAGTTTTCTGAGATCAGATTTTAGAAAATAGTTTTTATAAAAATAGAAATTTCAGAATCAGTTTTCAGAATAGATCTCTCATATGCAAGTTTACAAAACCAGACTTTCAAAAGCAGTTTTCAGAAAGACAAGTTTTATAAAAGAGTTTTTATATAAAGCTATTTCTGGAATTTTAGTTTTAGAATCAAATTTTTTAACATCAGCATTTTAGTTTTCGTCCACTCACTTAGATCGTACAACGATCTAACCTCCCCTCACTCTCAGTCTCCTTGTTTTGTAGGTATTCTCGGAGGACGAGCTTTGAAGGACGGATACTGATGCAGTCACTAGGGTTTGGAGTCCACCAGTTCAAGTCAGAAAAAGTAAGGGTCCAGTCATGGTCAAGTAAAAGTTATGTATTAGTCTTTTATGTTGAGGTAGTCATTGTAAAAGTGTATTAGTAATTGTTTCCAGTTATAGATGTTGAGTTGTAAGTTATGTTATTAAGCTTGGACTACGGTCTCATACTTATGATATTTTAATAGAGAAAAGAGTATTAGTAATTGTTTATGGTTGAAGAGACAGAGGATCAGGGGAATGGTACGGCCTGTTCCCTGTCGGTAATATCTCCCAGATCGGGGATGTTACAGATTCAGTACTTGAACGATTAAAACGCTCAAGTCTTTCTATTACGAATAGAAAGATTAATATTCATAATAGTTATGAATAAATCGTTCATTAGGGAATCAATGGTAGTTAAAGTAAAAATAATTAGAGTGGTATAACATTATAACCCGACTCTAATTATGAGATACTCGTGAAAGGTCAATCTGTATGTACTGACTATATCGATGTACACCGACGTAGTTCGGCTTATATTATTTATCTACGGCAACAAAAGTGCAGCTTTGGATTTTTAGTGTAATAAACCAGAGTTAATAATTCCAAATATTTAATTAAAGAGTTTAATTAATATTATGTGATTATTGAACCTCGGAACTGTAGGTCCATTTAGTCTCTGTGCTAGCTCAACACACTGTAACAGATAAAATATAATTAGATGATTTAATTATAAACTCACATATATTACTGATGAGATCAATAATTAAAGTCAGACTTAATAACTATGTTAAACTAGTTTAACATAAAGTGTTCATTTAATGATCATTTAGTTGAAATATTATTTTGAAATTGATGAATTTTAAAATTTGATTTTAAAACTCAAAAATTCAAAAGGAGTTATAATTTGGAATTGTAACAAATTGAAATTAATTTTTTATCTTGTTACTTACCAATGTATTCATGATATATTAAAGCAAAAATTGAATTTGGATGTTACAAGAATGCATATGGCCAAATTTTGCTAGGGGTTTTGGGGATGATTTTGTAACTTTAGTTACAAATTAATCTGACATAAACCCTAAGTATATAATGAAAAGTTGTTTTCATTTTTGGTGAAAAATATAATTTTGATCATAATCCTAGCTTCCTAGTTCTTCTCTTTTCTCTCAAGTGTTGAAAGAAAAATAAAAATAAAAGAAAAAAGAAAAAATTATTTGTGTGACTTTTATCTCTAAATTATTTAGAGAATAATTTAATGAGCATAACTCACTCTATCTTTTATTGGTAACGAATCATGGGACAAAAGATCAATTGGTGTTGACATAAAAATCTCTATTGTCTCCTACTCTGGTACTCATGGCAGTGAGCAGAAAATTCTACTAACTGATGCCACTTTTGCTAGACATTTGTGAGTTGTTTTGTTGTAATTTTGCCCAGAAAATTTAGGAACACAAACTATTTAAAGGTTTTTGGAAAATCTTTTGAAACCAATTACACATTTTTCTCTCCATCTCTCATCCTCTCTTTGCTCACGCCATTGTTAGGTTTTATCTAGGTCCCAAGATCAAACAAGACATGAAATACATGTGTGAATATATCAACAGAGGTAGCGGAATACTCACATCGATCGGTTGAGAGACGCGGCAAGCAACAAAACTTGAAAAACCCCACTGCCAAGGGCGTGAACTGCAGTGATGTTGCTCACTGTTTTGGCTTCAAATTTGGTCCTTCGTCAAGCTCCAAGCTTCGTCGAACGGATCCCGCCTCATGGGTGAACCTCCCTAACACCTTCGCAAGTCTCGTAAGTGTGCTAGCACTTGCGTTTTTGCAAAAAAACACACTCATTGATTCCCATTTAGCTCACGCCAGTGAGCAGTGAAGAAGAAGAAATGAAGCCCTTTTGGGCGTGAGAAAGAGAGAAATGGAGGAGAGAAATTGTGTATTAAGTTAGTCAAAGCATTTTCCAAAAAGCTTTATATATATTTTCCAAGAAAATATATTAAAACAATTACCAAATAATATATAAAATAATCAAAAGGTAAATGTCTCACCAACTTACACTATTTCACCAAAACACATCACTATTCATTTTCACTTTATTAAAGTGACTTGATGTGTGTCAATCACTCAATCAATCAATCACATCAATCAATCAATCACATCACTCAAAGTGACTTTTGATTTGACGCTTGATGTGACGAATGATTTGACGCTTGATGTGACTTGCGTCGCCGCACTCGAATTCGAAATACGAATGCGCTCGCAATCACACTCGGGCTCGGGTTCGCTAATTCCTAATTAGCGAATTTTCCGTCGCGTCGTAATTAAATGATTACGCCTAGCGAATTCACTATTCACGTCGCTAACGAATTAATTCTAAATTAATTCGTTCGCCCGAATTAAAATCTAATTTTAATTCCGCGTCGAAATCTAATTTCGTTTAATATATCGAATATATTAATTTACCGATTAATTCCAAATTAATCATTCTCTCTCTTTAGACGATATTTTATCCCAGATAAAATATCTCCGTAATTAATCCTAGATTAATTTTCTCTCTCTTCTATATAATCCCAGATTATTAATGAGTGCGAGTTATGCGTCATCGGTGCATTATCGGGAAGCGACCCATGAGATCCCCGGATAATTCGGCAGTAAATACGGTCGTCGGAGTATCCGAATCACGTACGTACCAAGTACTACGTTCTACCGATTTACGAGACAAGATCGGCTTCTAGCAAAGCACGAAGTCTACCCAATTCTCCGGTCATATTCATCTAAGAATATTTAAGATTTATATCAAGCGTAGTATACCAAGTATCGTGTATATGGCCCAGTATCGGATAGTCACGTGCTAGGGCTGGGGCTGGATAAGTGTCTGCCCCGTCCGAAGCACATGTCGGATGTCTGGTAACTAGTCTCTATAATCGGATATACATGACCTTGTCATAATATCCCGATGGCCGGCCAGCACTTAAGAGCACTAATACCGTATCCTGCGTGACATCATCTCCACTATGACTGGAGTGATACTTCCGTCTTGACATCACACCCAATACTCTACGATTCTCAATATGCCCAGCATTGGCGTACACAGAACCGGTTAGAGTCCTGGACGACCTCAACTAAAGCATATTGATTGTCGTAAGCATTAGCGGTGCAAGTCTCAGGTTAAGACCAAATACACCTACCCTGATGTCGGACTCCCATAGACACATAGTCATAATACCAATGGGATTCCGAGGGGTCTATCCAGAGCGAAGCTGTTTCCCGTACCATCGGTGAAACAAAACCTCCTATCGCACTTGCATGAGTATCCAATACCCAAATATATGAGAACTATGATGTTGTGCCCTCACAACGTGCACAAGTGCAATACTAGTCTATTCCGCATTATCGATGTCCAGTCTCGATAATACTACGACTAGGGATATTTAATGATTAATCCTTCGTGGACTGATACTGTCTCATATCATCTCAATCCAGGAACTAATCATATGGACCTCTCTTCATTTATATATCTAAGGTGATCTAATCACAAATGATGAGAGTGCAATTTCCTTGTCACATAGTTAATTTGTACAACAACACTATGATCTGTACAAATAGTGACGCTATGGGTCATATTATCCAACAATCTCCCACTTGGCACATAGCCAGTCACTCAAGTGTCGTACACCCGAACTATGTACGGTTCGCTCAAATTGCTGAGAAAAGGTTTTCGTCAGCGGATTTCCATGATTATCGTCTGACGCGATTTATACGATCACCACATCGCCACGATGTATGATCCGAACGAATCAGATGAATATAGAAGTATATATCTGGATCGTCGATGAGACCTTTAATTCTTTAGCCTTGTGCTGACGCCTAGCTCAGCTGCTAACAGAACTATATCTAATCTAATTAGATTTATTATCGACCCAAATGGCTTCTATTGCTGCCTCAGCTGCAGCAATAATCCGCATTTGTTGTTTATTCGGCAACAGTATCTTGCTCGGAAGATTTCCAGCTCACTGTCCCGTTATTCAAACTTTATAGTACCGCAGTATTTAACTGTTTGGAAACTTACGGCAGTGATCCCAGTCACTTCAAGTTCTCCTTCTCCATAGTTTTAGACATCATCTTTAGTTCTCTAAGATACTAACCGATGTTCTTAATTTCAATCCAGTGACTAACACTTGGATTGATCTGATTGTGACTTCATATGCTCAAAGCGTATGAGACACCATATCAAGTACATTTTAAATGTACAATTTCCCAGAGAGTGTTAACAACTCCAAATCTATCCCAGTAGATCTTTATTCCTTGAATAAAGGTTGTTACTCCACAGAATTCAACGGAGAATTTCTATGAAAGAATATCTATGAAAGCCAAGCTTTCACCAATTGCTTTATTGGGAATTTCACTGTCAGTGCGCTCCCACTAACCTCCTTATATACACAAGAATCATTTCGTCTTGAATTAAATCATAAACCATTATGATTACATCAAAACGACAGTTCCAAGAACCTTATGCTTGCTCCAATCCAAACATGGATCGAATAACCCGCAAACCTTGTTTGTCGGTTATACAAAATCGTCAGGATGTTGAAAATATCCTCCAAAAGGTTCCTTTTCAGGAAAGCGATTTTGATCTTTAACTGACACATTTCATAAATGTACAGTTTCTCAGCAAGCCTTATCCAAATGGATTTACCATGGCAACAGGTAAAAGGTTGAACCGTAATCAACACAATGTTGATAACGATACCTTTCCGTCACAAGCCCAGCTTTGTACGTTGGTATGTTGCCATCCATGTATGTCTTCCTTGAAGACTTACATTGTACCAATAGGCACAATGCCTTGCGGTACAACAACTAGTATCCAAACATAGTTGTTATACATGGTATCCATTTCGGACTCATGGCACTTTGCCATAATAGGGAGTCGATACCTCGTATCACTTCCTCAAAACGTAGTCGGTTGGTATACCTCTACAAGATTAATATCTTTATGAGGTTACATCAGAAACCCATACCCCAGGTTGTTTTCTGATTCTCTCCGATCTACGCGATTCTTGTGTATTCGAAGATTAATGGTACAGATTCATCCTTGATGAACTATATGTGTTCCATTAAGGACTTCGTGCCTTGAATAGTATTACTCCGATTTTCATCGAGTATCACTATCCTCCCACTTACCACTGCATATCGGTATTCCTCTCAGGAAAACCGCATGGCGAGCAACAATCATATTGTTCCCATGTGAGATATATAAGTACTATACTTATGGTTTTCCCTAGGATAACCTATAATTGGCACTTATCCAATTTGGGTTCTAGTTTGGTATCATCCAAACGTTATGCCTGGCATACCCAAATTATTAGGAATGAGAAACCCTGTTTCTTTCCTGTTCATATCCTATATGATATCTGTCAAACAGATTTATATGGAACCTTATTCTAAATAAGTTTTGCACTGTTAATATATATCTGTTGAAGGAAATGGTAGCTCAGAGCGACTCGTGATAAACCTTATCATGTCCAACAAAATTCGGTTTTTAGTTCGGACACATCGTCAAACTGACATGTCTCGGGAGGAGTCCTCATCTGAAAGAATACTGTACTCTTTCATGTATATTTGAAACTTACTGCTTAAGTATTTTCCATTACGGTCTTACCGTGACGGCATAATACTATAGTCGATCTCTTAATCTACTTCGTGTCGAAACCCTAATAGTTTCTGATCTGTGTTCTTCAAAAGAAACACATAACCATAACGTGATGCCACATCCGTTAAGGTCACGAAATATTCATATTCACATCTAGCCTAGCTAGATATGGGCCCACTAACTTCACCATGAATAGGGCTAACAGATCAGTGGCACTTACACTATTACCAAGTAAACAGTGTTTTAGGTACTTTACCTAACAAACTAGATTCGTAGACTTTATTTAAATAGTCAAATCAGTCCTAGTACCCACTCTTCAAAAGTGCGGATATACGAGTCTTGTTTAATTGTGTCCCAGACAACAATGCCACAAATAAGTCTCTATTGATCAAATCAATTTGAGCTATTTATTTGTCATTTTATATGTTTTGAGATTTTAATTATATTCAAAATATAAATTTTGTTATTCACATCTAATGTGTTTATCTCAGTATCATCTTTATATAATAAAACACTTGGTGTTCTAGAATATAAAGGTTTATCCACAATGGATTAAACACTGATATAGAGATAATGTCTCTAGTCAAACTAGTTACATTATAACAGTTTCCATTTTAAGTACATACCCGAAGGGTAGTTCCTAAACTTAGGTATCTACGGTCGAAACAGCGACTTTCGTCCCGTTTCCGATTCGCAGAGCAATCTCAGCTTGAAGTCAGTATCCTGCTCAAAGCAGATTCTGAACATCAATACATATATTTTATGTATCACACTAAGTATTTAAAATCTAATTTCAATACTAGTTGTGAACATAACTTTGACAATCATTTTTAAAGTAAGAGCCTTGCCCTTTCTTTAATTCCTTCGTGTCTGCCATATCCAAATGGTAGTACTTTGGGATATGTCAATTATCATTTTCAATATTTCACAAACTTTTGGCCAAGCCTTGGGTTTTAGAATATGAAACGATGTGCACCTGTGCTATACGCCCAATTGCAAACCTTGACTTTTCTCCTCTAGAATAGTCATTAATTCTCCAAGAATTACATATTGCAACTTTAATACTTATTAAATCTAAAATTAGATTTATGACAAGTATATTAAATTAAGCACTAAAGTCATCATCACATAAATCTTCCAAAGATTTTATGCTCTACTTATTTTGCTTAATTTTGGGCTTTAAGGTATAATAAGTTATTTTATCAAATAAAGTAACCTATTATTTATTCCCAATTTGAAAATTAAATCATTTAAAATATTTTAATCCCAGATTATATTTTAAATATCCAACTTTTCAATTCTTTCTTGATTTCAATAGTCCAACTATTTAATCAATGATTAGTGGTACTATATATTATAATGATTATAATAGTCCAACTATATAATCAAATATAATCCAAATTAATTAACCTCAATTACATTGATTACTATAATCCAATTATAAAATCAACTGTAAACTGAAATTAATTAATTCAAATATATTGATTAATATAATCCAATTATATATAATCAACTATAATACAGTCCAACTGTTTATTAAAACAACATTAAATATTAGTCCAACTAATACTTTTAATATATGACGAGTGATATTTGTTGAGCGCGTATGGCGAGTAATTGAACGAATATTGCAAATTCAATTCTTGCCTCCCACTATTTTTCGTCGAGCCTCTAACCCTCTGTCGAGTACTCGGGAAACCGTGTTTCCTAGTGGGCTAGGATCCCGTTAAATATCACACAATCTTGACTTTGGCCAACAAATTGTATGATAATTAACTAGGTAGATCTCTAAGATCAATTGGATCTAATCCAATTCCTAGATCCAGTAGGTGGACATCCAAGTCCTAAACATATATCTTATATATGCCTATATATCCAATATATAGCCTAACCTTTTTCCTCTGAATCAACTAGGCTTGGCTTTGGCACAACAAACCTAATGATCCCAGTCAAGCGCGGACCCATTGACCATGGAAGCTTCGTAATCAATGTCGATGGACAAGAAGTGGTCTTGACTTTGGCCAACAAACCACAACTTGGACAAGACACCAATATGGAACAAAGCCTCGTGATTCAAACACATCTTCGACGGACAAGGGCTTGACTTTGGCCAACAACCCATGCCAATCTAGGATCTTGAGCAAGAATCACTCAATGGAAGGAAAAAACGCATGATATTTTATGAGGGTTTTTCGCGTGCAAATTGGCTACCAATTTAATTATCTTTGTAAGGTCTCATCATCATACACCCTTAAACATGCATTCTAAATACATAATAAAGCGCATATGAAATAAAATAATAATGATATGCGGATGGATACTTAACACATTGATCCTAGATCAAATCTCTCCCTTTCTCACTCAAGCTAGCACTTGTACTACTTCTACCCGTTACACTACACTTCTAAAGAAACCTCATTTACATTGAGGGGAATAGGTGAGAAGAGAATACAAAGAGAATAGAGGTGATAAGGCTGGACACGCAGGTCCAATTTAATAAATCGAATTTATTACAACAATTTCCAAAATTGCCCCACCCGACTAATATCCATCCGATATACATTATTCATTCATCACAACCACGTATTCACACAAAAGCATGCTATCAATCAATCTAATCAAATTAATTAATCTGATAATTATGTGATCATCCAATGTTCAAACAACGATTTGATTTTGGTCGAGTCAAACTCGTTTTGCGAATAAGTACTCAAAGTACGAATTCATGAATTAAATTAAACTACATCATTAAATCCAATTTAACATATATTTAATACTAATTCACTATTCAATTCCAAATTAAATATTACACTTTATTTAATAAACCTTTAACGACTTAAATTCCAAATTTAATCGCTTCGGTCTCAAAGCCGATTAACGTCCAACGTCAATTCAATTCAAGTCTAATGGGCTTTAATTAATTTCTATAAGGCGTGGGCTTCGGCAACCAAAGCCCAATCAAGGAGTAACCCCATAAGCCCAGAAATCAATTTAGGCCCATTAGGCCCAATTAAACTTTAAAGGTTTATAAGTTGCATTTGGGCTTTATGGTTATGGTTTTGGGCCCAATTGGATCCAATCCACATGGCCTAAACCCAACTTGATAAAATCAAGCCCAATAACCCCAATTACAACTTAATAAGCCCAAATCCAATTTAAAGGCCTAATTCATTAAATTACACAAATCCAATTTCGCAATTTAATTACCTAAAGTGCATTACATGATTAATCACCCAAATCAATATTTCCAAAACATGAAATTAGTCCAATTAATCATGTTCATTATCATCATCACATGTCCAACACATAAATGAAAAAATCAAACCCATTACATGCTTTAAAGCTCTCGGCCAAAGGAGGGATTTTGTGTCCGATTTGGTTTCAATCCAATCGAACCCACAATCGACATTAAATCAACATCCTAAATGATTTCCAACACATCCAATTGTTCAAAAATCAAAATTACCAAGATATTAAAGGGCATATGGAATTCGGCCAACATATACATTTTGGGAATTTATGTTCAATTCAAAATTCAATCTAATTGACTTCAAATTAACATCATCCATCATCATTATAACTCATCCAATGAATCAAAATGGAAAAATTCCATGGATTCCAAATTATACATACATTCGGCCAACACTCAAAATTTGGGGAAAATTGTTCCAAACACATTTTCTTGAAATTGATCAAATCAATCTTCAATACAACATATATTAAGCATGCTCAATCATCCAATTTCACAAAATCATGCTCAAATACAAAATACCCAATTTTAAGCCCTACATTTTCATGCTTGAACCTATAGCTCTTGATGCCATTGTTAGGTTTTATCTAGGTCCCAAGATCAAACAAGACATGAAATACATGTGTGAATACATCAACGGAGGTAGCGGAATACTCACATCGATCGGTTGAGAGACGCGGCAAGCAACAAAACTTGAAAAACCCCACTGCCAAGGGCGTGAACTGCAGTGATGTTGCTCACTGTTTTGGCTTCAAATTTGGTCCTTCGTCAAGCTCCAAGCTTCGTCGAACGGATCCCGCCTCATGGGTGAACCTCCCTAACACCTTCGCAAGTCTCGTAAGTGTGCTAGCACTTGCGTTTTTGCAACAAAACACACTCATTGATTCCCATTTAGCTCACGCCAGTGAGCAGTGAAGAAGAAGAATGAAGCCCTTTTGGGCGTGAGAAATAGAGAAATGGAGGAGAGAAATTGTGTATTAAGTTATTCAAAGCATTTTCCAAAAAGCTTTATATATATTTTCCAAGAAAATATATTAAAACAATTACCAAATAATATATAAAATAATCAAAAGGTAAATGTCTCACCAACTTACACTATTTCACCAAAACACATCACTATTCATTTTCACTTTATTAAAGTGACTTGATGTGTGTCAATCACTCAATCAATCAATCACATCAATCAATCAATCACATCACTCAAAGTGACTTTTGATTTGACGCTTGATGTGACGAATGATTTGACGCTTGATGTGACTTGCGTCGCCGCACTCGAATTCGAAATACGAATGCGCTCGCAATCACACTCGGGCTCGGGTTCGCTAATTCCTAATTAGCGAATTTTCCGTAGAGTCGTAATTAAATGATTACGCCTAGCGAATTCACTATTCACGTCGCTAACGAATTAATTCTAAATTAATTCGTTCGCCCGAATTAAAATCTAATTTTAATTCCACGTCGAAATCTAATTTCGTTTAATATATCGAATATATTAATTTACCGATTAATTCCAAATTAATCATTCTCTCTCTTTAGACGATATTTTATCCCAGATAAAATATCTCCGTAATTAATCCTAGATTAATTTTCTCTCTCTTCTATATAATCCCAGATTATTAATGAGTGCGAGTTATGCGTCATCGGTGCATTATCGGGAAGCGACCCATGAGATCCCCGGATAATTCGGCAGTAAATACGGTCGTCGGAGTATCCGAATCACGTACGTACCAAGTACTACGTTCTACCGATTTACGAGACAAGATCGGCTTCTAGCAAAGCACGAAGTCTACCCAATTCTCCGGTCATATTCATCTAAGAATATTTAAGATCTATATCAAGCGTAGTATATACCAATTATCGTGTATATCGGCCCAGTATCGGATAGTCACGTGCTAGGGCTGGGGCTGGATAAGTGTCTGCCCCGTCCGAAGCACATGTCGGATGTCTGGTAACTAGTCTCTATAATCGGATATACATGACCTTGTCATAATATCCCGATGGCCGGCCAGCACTTAAGAGCACTAATACCGTATCCTGCGTGACATCATCTCCACTATGACTGGAGTGATACTTCCGTCTTGACATCACACCCTCAATATGCCCAACATTGGCGTACACATAACCGGTTAGAGTCCTGGACGACCTCAACTAAAGCATATTGATTGTCGTAAGCATTAGCGGTGCAAGTCTCAGGTTAAGACCAAATACACCTACCCTGATGTCGGACTCCCATAGACACATAGTCATAATACCAATGGGATTCCGAGGGGCCTATCCAGAGCGAAGCTGTTTCCCGTACCATCGGTGAAACAAAACCTCCTATCGCACTTGCATGAGTATCCAATACCCAAATATATGAGAACTATGATGTTGTGCCCTCACAATGTGCACAAGTGCAATACTAGTCTATTCCGCATTATCGATGTCCAGTCTCGATAATACTACGACTAGGGATATTTAATGATTAATCTTTCGTGGACTGATACTGTCTCATATCATCTCAATCCAGGAACTAATCATATGGACCTCTCTTCATTTATATATCTAAGGTGATCTAATCACAAATGATGAGAGTGCAATTTTCTTGTCACATAGTTAATTTGTACAACAACACTATGATCTGTACAAATAGTGACGCTATGGGTCATATTATCCAACACTATTCTGTGGGCGTTTTGGAGTGATTATTTTGTCCAAAACAGTAGTAAAAATAAGTAAACAGCTAGCATAAAAGCGTGAATTATATGCACGTAACGAGTAGCTTCGGTGTGCAAAACATTCAGTTTTTGAACTGTCAGTTTTTGAACTGTTGTTCAGTGACTGTTCGATGGCTGTTCAAGGCTGGAAAAATCATCAAAAATATAATCAAAACAAGTCCAATAGACCTAGACAATTTCAGCTAAGAGGGGACAAAGGCATAAAATATTTCAAGGTCGATCCTGATATCCAACACGCTTCCGCCGCGCGGGAAATTATTTCCTACAATTGGCATCAAGAGTGAGATTGAAATGTGTTCTTAGCCCTTCTTATTTTATTAAAAAGTTTCTGTTTTTTATTTTTTCATATGTGATATAAATATTTTTGCATGTTGTGATAAGTAGGAACAAATTTTAAGTTCATATGATGAATGTATTGCATTGGTCGTAAATTTTTTCGGCTCTTATTTTATGTTATTTTATTTTTAGGGAATGTAATTACAAAGTATTGTAAATAAGTTTTATGTAATTTTTGAGTTTTATCGGTTTATTTTTGTAAATTGGAGATTTGATGCCGTCAACTACTCTATAAGGAGTTTTTCCCAATCCATGGAGCAAGATTTGAAGACCATGAAATGCCTTGGTAAAATTTGTACTAATTAGATTAGTATAGGAAAAATAAGAGTCCGATCAATATAATTTTATTTTTTATGTTATATGTATGTTTAATTCGAAATGTTTGAATAACATGTCATATAGCTTAGGGTGCCTACTCTTGTATTTTCATATGCCATAACATGTAATAGATGCAGGAATATTCTAGTCATAAAATTTGATTTTATGAAATTTAAAAGGGTTAAATTGAAATATGATATACATGAAAATAAATTAATAGGATTATTTGTTTTAATGGTTTAAGAAATTGGAAATTCGAATTTAATATATATATATATATGGTTTATAAGTGCATTATATTTTCCCTTGGTATATCGGATGGAAACCCGGACGTAAATTTCATTGTTGATTCTGGATGGAAGATAGTGTGGTCTGCACTTGGGGCACAATTCCACGTACCATTGGAATTTATAAGACATTTATATTAATTAAATAGTTTAATTAAAAAATTTTGTCTCTTATTTGATTTTTTAATTTTAAACTTGTTAGTAAGCTAATATTTTAAGAGTTAAAATTAATTAGGTCACTAAAGCAAACTTAATTAAATTAGTTTAATTAAGTAAAATATTAGTTAAGACTAATAAGAATTAGTGAATAAAATTTTAAGAGTTAAAATTGGATATATCACTAATATTACATTAGTGTAAAGTTGAGTTATGTTTAGCCACACATAATCTTGTAGACACTAGTGAATTAAAATATTAGATATTTTAAGTAGAAACCTTTGATTTTAAAATAGTGAGTGGGAGAGAGATATATGATAATATATCCCGACCTCTGTTGTTAATCCGAAAACGTGAGATTCAAAAGGCACCTTGAGACGGATTTGTTTTCGTCCCCTTATGGATGGTGTCCATTTTGGGTCAATATCAAGTTTGGATTTGGAGAGGATAGGAATTCTAGATGTATTTGGTGAACTAACATACCTTACGGCGACACTTCACTAGTTAAGTCCAAGAGTTCCGAAACAACGGGTTACACTCACAAAGGAACGATTAAACGTTAATCAAAATTTCTTGATCGAATCAAATGGTGGTTGGTTAATATAGGAATAAGAGTTATTCCCGCATATATTAATCAATTGAGATTGTCTCGATCTATCATGCAAATACTTGACCTACCCTACGACGACACTTATTTATGGGATGATAGATTTTTGTGGCATAGTAATTATTTTTAGGTTCCTGATTCATTATACATGGTACATGCATTATGTTTAATTTTATACCTAAATGTTTATGATGATTTTAATATGCGATGAATGAATGTTAAAATGCATGCTTGTTATATTTGTAAACATGGTTTCTCATATCATATTAATTTTCTCTAATGACAAATTAATAGGAGAAACTATGTAAAATGGAAAAGTAACATGAACGCTATCTTGGTCTGTGAAGACCTTAAGTTTGTCATTACGGAGGAATTTCCTCCCGACCGGTGATAAATTTTGGCCAAGTTATGCGTGATGTATACCAAAAATGGGTCATGGCCGATGAGAAAGCTCGCTGCTACTTGCTAGCAAGGATGTCCGAGGTTCTTGCTGTAAAGCATGAACCAATGGCTGCATCATCTTTGATGATGGATTCATTACATGGCATGTTCAGACAACCTTTAGAGCGTCAACTTCATGAGGCTATGGTCTCAGCGATGACCACAAGGATAAAAAAAAGAAACATCAGTCCGAGAGCACGTCTTAAGGACTATAACCTATCCCAACATGGTAGAAACTCATAGAGCTTGTATTGATAAGCGTAGGTAGGTGACCATGATCATGGAAATTCTTCCGAAGAGTTTCTTGCAATTTAAAAGTAACTATGTTATAAATAATTTGACTTTTAATTTGACTCAGCTGCTTAATGAGCTCACCCATTATGAGTCCATACTGGTGGATCCTCGTATGCCCAGTGGAGAGGCAAATGTTGCTGAATCTTCCAATTCTGTAAAAAGGAAAAATAAATGCACTGGAAAGGCTAAGGCAAAGCCTATGAAGAATAACAAGAGAAACTTCAAGGATGTCAAACCCAAAGAAAAGTGTTTCCATTACAACAAGGATGGGCATTGGAAAATGAACTATCTTCAATACCTTGTTGAGCTGAAATGGAAGAATTCCACAGGTAAATACGATTTACTTGTCATTGAGTCTCTTTTAATGGAGGATGATAAATCCACATGAATTCTTAATTCTAGAGCCACTAACCGTGTTTGTTCTTCTTTGTAGCTACTTGACTCATAGAATGACCTTGCTGAAGGTGACTATACCATGAGAGTCAGGACATGGCATGCCATTTCAGTAAAAGAAATGAGAGTTACTGGTTTTCAAATTTCAAATAATAGTTATTAAATTTAAACAAAACGTTATTTATTCGCGTTTTGTCATAGAAATTTGATTTCTATTTCTAAACTATTGCATAATGATTTTTCCATTTTATTTATTAATAATAGTTATTATTGCTAAAAATTGATTAACTATATGCACATGAAACTCAGAAAATAATTTATATGTGTTAAGGCCGTTAACACATAAATCATTGCTCAACTCTGAAATGTTTAAGGTTGAAAAACCTAAAACAAAACGGCAAAAGATTTCTCACGATGACATATTTATGGCATCTTAGACTTGGTCATATTAGACTTGACCGGATAGATAGGTTGATAAAGAACGGAGCTTTAAACCAGTTAAAGCTTGGTATTTTACAAGTATGCGAATCTTATCTAGAAGGAAAAATGACCAAGAGATCTTTTACTGGAAAAGGTATAAGAGCTAGTCAACCACTTGAGCTAATACATTTGGACGTTAACGGACTAATGAATGTAAGACCCCGAAGTGGTTATGAATACTTCGTCATATTTATTGACGATTATTCGAAATATGGCTACGTTTACCTAATGCAGAACAAGTTAGATACCTTTGAAAAGTTTAAAGAGTATCGTGCTGAGGTTAATAACTAATTAGGTAAGATGATCAAAACTCTATGATCTGATCATGAAGGAGAATACATTGATAGTGATTTCAAGGAATTCTTGGTTTAGCATGGGATAGTATCCCAACTCACAGTACCTGAAACAACACAGTAGAATGATATTGCAGAGAGAAGAAATCAGACGCTACTAGACATGATAAGATTTATGTTTAGCTACAGTTCACTATCTAGTTCATTTTAGGGATATGCATTGCAAACAGAAATATACATCCTTAATGTAGTTCCATCTAAGTCTGTTCCTAAGACTCTCTTAGAGTTATGGAGTGGTCATAAAGCTAGTTTACAATATTTCTACATATAAGGGTATCCAGCACATGTGCTGAAGAATAATACTACAAAGTTGGAGCCACGTTCTCAGGTGTGCCTATTTGTAGGCTATCCTAATGAGACTTGGGGTGGGTTCTTTTATAGTCGAGAATATAATAAGATGTTTGTATCGACAAATACTATATTTCTTGAGGATGATTATATGAGAGAGTTCAAACCTCGAAGTAAAGTGTTACTCGATGAGTTACTTGTTGGTTCGAACAGCACACCATCGTCAATAATAGTTGACAGAAATATAACACCTCTGACATCTGAGCACCAGATGCAAGTATGTCAGAATGATCTGCCACCTAGACACAGTGGGAGGGTTGTATGATAACATGATCGTTATCTAGGAGTTGGAGAGGAACAAGTTGTCGCATCCAATGATGGTGTATATGATCCATTGACCCATCGTAGTGTAATGGATGATTCTGATAAAGAAGAATGTCTCAAAGCCATGAACCTCGAGATGGAGTCGATGTACTTTAACTTAGTCTGGAAACTTGTAGACCAACCTGATGGGAAAAAATCTTTAGGTTACAAGTGGATCCACAAGAGAAAGAGATGAGCAAATGAAAAGATACAGACTTTCAAGGCTCGGCTAGTGGCTAAGGGTTATACCTAGAAAGAGGGAGTCGGCTAGACTTTCTCTCTAGTAGCCATGCTCAAATCCATCTACACTTTTCTCTCAATTGTAACATATTATGACTTTGAGATTTGGCATATGGACGTAAAGACTCATTCTTGAATGGCAATCTTAATGAGTGTATCTATATAGTACAACTAGATGGGTTCGTAGCCCAATGTCAAGAGAAAAAAGTTTACAAGCTGCAAAGGTCCATTTATGGACTTAAATAGACATCTTGATCTTGGAACATAAGGTTTGATATCAAGATCTAGTCTTATAATTTTGAGTAGATCATCGATGGGCCTTGTGTATAAAATTACGTCATTGACGGAAATGTGATTTTTCTCATTTTATACATCGATGATATTTTACTCATTGGGAATAATATAAAAATATTATTGGACGTGAAATCCTGACTAGCTAACCAATTCCAAATAAAATATTTGGGAGAGGCCAGTTATGTACTTGGTATCGAGGTTCTTCGGGATCACAAGAGATGAATTTTAGTTATATCTCAGGCATCCTTTATTGACAAGATCCTTGTGCGATTTGGGATACAGAATTCCAAGAAAGGCAATTTGCCTTTCCGACATGGAATTCATTTGTCAAAGGAATAGTCTTCTAAGACACCTCAAAGAGTTGAGGAAATGATACATATTCCATATGCCTTAACATTTTGTAGTCTCATGTATACTATGTTATGCACGAGACCGGACATCTGTTTTACAGTGGGAGTAGTCAGTAGATTTCAGTCTAACTCAGGATTAGATCATTGGATAGTTGTGAAACACATTCTCAAGTATGTTAAGAGAACGATAAATTATATACTTGTGTACTCTGGTGAGGATATTATTAGAGTTGGTGCTTGGAGCGCCAATCCGGATAATGTATAGTACATTATATTTTATTATTAAAATGACTACATTTTCATTTCAAACCTTATTAATGGTATTGTCATTGTGCATATTTGATTGATGTATAAATATGTCAAGAATGACATCGACTTTAGAATAGTCATGTAGTAATACTGGACAATAGGTGGTTTGAAATTGGGATAAGTAATATTATTATAAACTATTCTTAAAGTGTGTATGTGTGTGTGTGTGTGTATATATATATATATATATTCATAGACGTTGGTTTTGTAATACGGTTGAATTCTTATAACCTAGAAGACTAGAGCATATCGTATATTGGAATTAGAGTTCCAATGGTTTAAGCTGATGTACCATGAGTTTTGGAAACTCATATTGACCTGTGGGTAATGGTTGGACCGAATAATGAATGACTCACAGATGATTCCTAATAGTTAGAAGTATACACCACCATCAATAAGAATATCCTCGAGTCAAGTAGCATACGTAATCCTTTGACTATAGGATAGCATTGATTTTGTTTGAGATCCTCCACACTTTGATGCCATGTATGTCAGAAACCTTTCATGGTCTGACCTCTAGATGTTCGTTGGGTATGGACCGATGCACTCAGTAATCAAGTGCGAGTCAAGATAGGATTTGTCGGCCCGTATGTGTACCATAAAGGGTTTAGGTATCCATGTGGGTGAGTCACGATTCTTAAGACTTTGGCCAAAGCCGATCACATATGGTGGATCGCATCAGTTGTAAAGAATCGTGGACATGTCGACATGAGATTTGCGCCTTTGGAAACTTGATGGTGTATTCTATATTTCCTAAGCACAACTCGGATAGCCTATGACGGAAAGATTGTTAAACATATGTCATTACCTCGAATTGTATAGTTAGAAAGGTCATTCGTGTTCTTCGTGAATTCGGAGGTGGCCGATTTGCGTACATATTAGCTAGGCTTATATGAAAAATGTGTCTGAACTTAGAGAGTCCCAATATGAAGTGTACTCGTTGAGCACTTGGGTAGCCGATTAATTTTGATAAAAGATAATATTCGATATTATAATTATCAACCAAGATAATCAAGTATTATTGGATAACATTGATTATTTACTTTGACCTAATTGGATTAATTAGATTAATTCAATAATTACACAAGGGCTTAATTATAAAATCATAATTATCTCTACCATTTGAGGATATTATGACAATTGTAAGTATGTAATAATAGGTGGTTTTGGCTTGATTTAATTGGATTAAATCAAAGTGGAAAACATTGAACTAATTCATTTCCTAATCTTTGTCTTGATTTAATTGGATTAAATCAAAGTGGTAGACAATGGAGATTAGTCACACCTAATTATACATATTTGGACAAATTAGATTAAGCCCACATAAAAGTTGATTACAACTTTTATCAATTAAAAATTACCTAAGTTTTGCTATAAACAGCAAGCTTTAGGAAGATTTTAATTAAGAAAAGCAAAAGCTTGAGAAGCTAAATACAATCAAGTATTAGAGAAATTAGTCTAAGTTAGAGAATTGTTTATAGAATCTTTGTGAGGTCTCTATAACATTTCATCTAGGAGAAATCAAGATTGGATCTTGGGGTTAAGCTTGCTAGCATTGGAATCAAGATTGGATCTTGGAGTCAAGCTTGCTAATATTTGGAAGTTCTCCAAATATTTCAACAAAGAGAAGTAGATTGGATCTTTGAATCAACCTTGCTAGGTAAGTTTGATCTTCTATAAAAGCTATATCTTTCATTAGTGAGACATATAATGCTAATATTTGGAAGTTCTCCAAATATTTCGACAAAGAGAAGTAGATTGGATCTTTGAATCTAGCTTGCTAGGTAAGTTTGATCTTCTCTAAAAGCTATATTTTTCATTAGTGAGACATATGGTTTGAATTATGTATTAGATACATAATGTTGAAATTAGGCTAATTAATTGTGTTATGAGGTTTTGGAAGTATAAACACAATATGCTTGTAATTGGGTCAAAATATTTATGTTAGACATAAATATAAAATTAGAGTTTGGAACTCTAGATTAAAGCTTAGAGTTGTGGCTACCATTCTAGAATCACTTGACCATCTTTGGGTGACCTAGAATTGTTCACGAGATATTTCTTATCGGGATTCTAATTTGGTTTATGTATTGGATTCAAAATTTACGCAAGTGCGTATTTAGAATAAATTTATGTTTTTGTAAAAATATTTGATATTTTGAAAAACTTGATTTTTATTCTATAACATGTGTTGATATTGATTTTGATTATGATGTTAAAAAATAATTTTGGGTATTTTTGAAGTGTTTAGGGAGAATTAAAAGCATTTAGGGTAATATACCATAATTCCTTCAACTCTCTGGAAAGAGAGCTGAAGGAAAAGCAATTAAACAGAAATAAAAATAAAAATAAAAATAAATCAGTTTGTGCGCACATTGCACGCGCTAATTTTATTTTCTCTCATTCTTGAGTTTCCGGTCTCTGATTCGGCCCCGATTTTTTCCTATATATTCGTAATGAAATACAATATTTCATTAAATTTTTTTAAAATTTTACCCATGCTTGATATCCATGGGTTAGACCCATTTCCGCTATGTGGGGCACCGATCCGACCCTAGGGGTTCTACATCCGCCCTAACATAATGGTATCAGTAGCAAGGCTTAACCACACAACACATGTTACATGATAGACATGTATTTGAATCTACGCCTCTGTATTTTAATTTAATTATGCATAAGTCATATTGGATATGCATTGCATGTTTTAAATTAAAATTTTAATTTTGACCCAAGCATGTTAATGGCTTGATCGTTATAAATCTCTCATGATTAGGTGATTACTTTAATTAAGTAATAATGTATTAATAATTTTGGAGCATTATTTGATGATCCGTCTTGTCAATACGGAGATGAATGAGTTCTTACTACTTATATCCAATACCGTCATTATTGTGAGGGTATAAGTGCTCGGAACTTAGGTCGCTCCGGTAAAATATTAGATGTAGCGTGATGAGTTAACGCAATCACCCAATACCATCATTATTGTGAGGGTGTACATACGAAGCTCATTAGTGCACATTGACAAGTATACAAATGTAATACATCTTAATCCAAGACCGTCGATAGTATGAGGATAAGAAATGGTTCATGACCAAACTAGGAGTCACATGAATGTGATTGACCTTGGAGGTCTACCTAATGAATTTATAAAGGCCAAGACCGTCGATAGTGTGAGGCTGGAGTAAATGTCATGGGATCCACTTCCCACTATGGAATTTTGATAGTCAAATTTTTATTTTTCCGTTAAGGGAGATGACAGAATTACGTAAAGTAGTGGGAGGGCACTAATAGATTTAAAAATTCCATAATCAATTAGTGTTTATATATTGAAATGAAACATGTATTGCTAGTGTTTAAATATTGTCTTGTAGATGGTTTCCCCAAATCCATTAGCGCAGCTTTTGGATAAAGAGTCTTGAACTACTTAGAGTATGAGATGAATATCCGCCTTGACTTGGAATCAGAAAGATTGAGGTATGCTACGCTCAATCTAATGTCTGTCAAATTTATTTCTAATTTGATTATATTGTACGTAGATGTACCAAATACTTGGAGCATTATAAGAGCACTCAAGGAGTTGTTCAAATCAAATAAAGAAATTGAGATATTTCGGAGGTCTAAGGAATTTTTCCATGCTATGCTCAAGGATAAAAGAGTGGTTAGCATTCATGTTTGGAACATGATTGACCAGATCCGACATATGGAATGAAAGGACATTTAGATAGATGATTGGCTAGGCCAATATGTGATCTTGTCTTCTTTACCCGGTACATATGTTGGCTTTGTGATGCATTCGATGCAAGCCACATATGAAGAGCTTTATAATATGTTACACTAGGCATAACATTATTTGAAGAAAGGGAATCTCACTTTGTACCTTTGTGGTCGAGCAAGCTCTTCAAAGATTTCTAGGAATTCTAAGAAGATTACAATGAGATATAAGAAAAAAGATTTCAAGAAACAAACTGCAAGACCGCTCGTAGCTTGTATACATGTCTACACTGCAAGAAGTCTGGACACTGGTAGAAAGATTGTCTAGAGCTGAAACGAAAAGCAGGAACTCTAGGTACGCTTTGTATTTTTCCTATTATTGACATCTCATTAACCTTAGATGCAAATAGTGGTTGGATGTTAGACACCGGTAGTCCTACTCATATTTGCAACTCCATAAGAGTTAATAGAAGGCTAAACATAGGAGAGATCCAATTTAGAGTTGGCAATGGCTAGACATTGGATGTCAGAGCCATAGGAACATATGTTATAGATCTCTCTAATGAATGTAAATTAGATTTACATGACTCTTTTTAAATGCTCCCTCTTATCAGATAAATAATATTTACATGACTGTTTTTATATGCTCCCTCTTATCAGATAAATAATATCTTAACTGATATTAGATAAATAAGAATATAAAATAAACATTAAATATGGTAATTTATGTTTATGTGATAAAGACAATGTTCTTTATCTAATGGTCACTATGTTTTGGAAACATATAGAGATGCCTTTAATATAGAGGAAAATACAAATAAAAGATCTTAATTAAATAATATTGAATCATGGCATATGAGATTGGGCCACATAGGTGTTAGACGTCTATAAAATTAGTAAAGGATGGTTTGATTGAAAATCTTACCTTATATTCTTGTCTGATTTATGAGCCATGTTTTCTAAGGAAAATGTCATATGCCCTATTTCTTGGTGTTTGACACCGTGCTGAAAATTCATTGGAATTAATACACAGCGATGTGTGTGGTCCATTAAATTATGTCGCTCATGTTGTTTCTACATACTTCGTGACTTTCATGAATGATAAGTATATAAATCGGAAACATTTGACAAGTTCAAAATATTCTGAAATGATGTAATAAAACAAACCAGTAAATTCATCAAGTGCCTTTGATTATATCAAGGTGTTGAATTTATGAGCAATGAATTCAAAGTTATTTAAGAGAGAATTGAATTCTCGCCGGATATAGCCCACCAGGTACTCCTTAACACAATGATGTATCTGAACGAAGAAATCATACTTTATTGGATATGGTGCGATTTATGTGAGCTATACAGATCTTTCATATTACCTTTATGGTCATGCTTTACTTACTGCTGCCCACATACTTAATAGAGTTTCGTCGAAAACTGATTCTACAACCTCATATTGGATATGGTTCGGTAGAAATCCAAGTCTTAGATATTTAAAGATTTAGGGTTGTCATGCATATGTTAAAGTTGCGCATAAGGATAAACTAGCACCCAAAGGGTATAAATATAGGTTCATTGGATATCCTAAAAATTCTTTGGGATATCAATTCTATGATTCTGAGTAACGAAATGTATTTGTTGTTCGCTTTGCCACTTTTCTTGAAAATGAATTTTTGAGAGAAAGTGGAATTGTAGAAAGATTGAACTTGATGAGTTTAATCCCAACAGTATGGAACCTGAGATGGAATCAGAGATCCAACTAGGTGAAGGATCTACAACACAGGTTCTACATAAGTCGAATAAAATATCAATGTCTCATAATAGATTATTTTTGACATCTGATGTGAGTCTTGATGTTCTCCCCTTGGAGGAAACAGATCCGACTACGTATAAACAGGCAATATTGGATATCGATTCGGAAAAATGGCAGGAAGCCATGAAATCCGAGATGAATTTTATACATGACAATCAAGTCTGTGACTTAGTTGAACTTTCTGAAGAAATTAAACCTATTGGTTGTAAATGAGTTTATAATAGGAAGATAGGGCCCGATAGAAAGGTGAAAACCTTTAAGATCTGACTGGTAGCAAAATATTACACTCAATGTCCTAGGATTGATTATGACGAAACTTTTTCACCAGTAGCCATGCTAAAATCCATTATGATTTTTTTAGCATTTGCTGCATATCATTACTGTGAGATATGGCATATGGATGTGAAAACCACTTTCCTAAATGGATTCTTCTATGAGGATATCTATATGGAACAAACTAAGTTTGTAATCTCCAGAAGTCTATGGACTTAAACAGGCATCCCGAAGCTGGAATCATCGTTTTGATGAGATAATTGGATTATCTGGATTCATCAAGAACAATGAAGAACTGTGTGTTTATAAGAAAGTGAGTTGAAGCATGATAATTTTCCTAGTTTTATATGTAGACCGCATCATTATCATTGGAAATGATACATGATTGATGCAAAGTGTGAAAGCCTACCTTTGCAAGAACTTCTCCATGAAAGATATGGGTGAAGCTTCTTATATACTAGGTATAAGGCTCTATTGGGATAAAGTTAGGAAGCTTATAGGGTTGTCACAATCGACGTATATAGATAAAATGTTAGAAAGGTCTGCTAGGCAGTAAATGTACCTTTCTGATATGACATACATCTTTTGAAATAAAATGGCAAAGAGAGTTGGAACTTCTAACTTGCCATATGCTTCTAAGAAGCATTATGTATGTTATATTATGTACTAGATCTGACATCAGTTTCGGCGTCATTGTGACTAACTGATATCAATCTGATCCATGTAATGATCATTGGACAACCATGAAACATATCCTGAAATATCTTAAGTGTACTAGGGATAAGTTTCTGATATATCGAGAAGATGAGCTATAATTTAAGGGTTATATAGTCACTAACTTCCAAGGAGATCCAGATGATAGATAGTCTACATCCGGATATATATTTACCCTTAATAATGGTGCAGTTAGTTGGCGATGTTCATAGTAAGACTCAGCAGCTAATTCCACCACTGAGGCGGAATTTATAGTGATTTTAGAAATTGTTAAAGAAGATGTATAGATTATAAATTTTATCACAAAACCGGGCATTGTGCCTAGGATTCGAGCCTATTGTAATGTGATAATAATAGAGCCATCGTACAGGCTAAAGAGCCGAGGGTGCATTCCAAGTCTAAACACATGGACAGGAAATATCATGTGATTAGAGATATTAATGAATAAAAATACATTGTGGTCTTGAAGGTTCAAGGACTAGACAGCATAGTAGATGCACTTACTAACGCCTAACCTCCTAATTTATTGGATAAACAAGAGGAGGAGATGAGACTGAGGTACCATCCAGATTGGCACTAAGCAAGTGAGAATTTGTTGGAGTTGGTGCTTGGAGCGCTAATCCGGATAATATATAGTACATTATATTTTATTATTAAAATGACTATATTTTCATTTCAAACTTTATTAATGGTATTGTCATTGTGCATATTATATTGATGTATAAATATGCCAAGAATGACATTGACCTTAGAATAGTCATGGAGTAATACTGGACATTAGGTGGTCCGATATTAGGATAAGTATTACTATTATAAACTATTCTTAAAGTGTCTATATATATATTCTTAGTCGTTGGTTTTGGAATACGGTCAAAATCCTATAACCTATAAGACTAGCACATATCATATATTGGAATTGGAGTTCCAATGGTTTAACCTGATGTACCATGGGTTTTGGAAACTTGTATAGACGTGTGGGTATTGGTTGGACCGAATACTGAATGACTCACAGATGATTTCTAATAGTTGGAAGTACACACCATTGTCAATAGAAATCTCCTCGAGTCGAGTACCATATGTAATCCTTTAAATATAGGATATCATTGATTTTATGTGAGACCATCCACACTTTGATGCCATGTATGTCAGAAATATTTCATGGTCTGGCCACTAGATGTTCGTTGGGTGTGGACCGATGCACTCAGTAATCAAGTGCGAGTCAAAATAGGATTCTTCGACCTGTATATGTACCATAAGGGGTTTAGGTATCCATGTGAGTAAGTCACAATTCTTAAGACTTTGGCTAAAGCCGATCACCTAAGGTGGATCGCATCAGTTGTAAAGAATCATGGACATGTCGACATGAGATGTGCGTCTTTAGAAACTTGACGGTGTATTATATGTTTCCTAAGCACAACTCAAATAGCCTACGATGGAAGGATTATTAAACATATGTGATTACCTCGACTTGTATAGTTCAGAAAGGTCGTTCATATTCTTCGCGAATTCGGAGGTGGTCGAATTATGTACATATTAGCTAGGCTTATATGACGAACGTGTCTGAACTTAAAGAGTCCCAATATGAAGTGTACTCGTTGAGCACTTGGGTAGCCGATTAATTTTGTTAAAAGATAATATTTGATATTATAATTATCAACCAAGATAATCAAGTGTTATTGGATAACATTTATTATTTACTTTAACCTAATTGGATTAATTAGATTAATTCAATAATTACACAAGGGCTTAATTATAAAATCATAAATATCTCTACCATTTGAGGATATTATGGTAATTATAAGTATGTAATAATAGGTGGTTTTGGCTTGATTTAACTAGATTAAATCAAAGTGGCAAACATTGAACTAATCTATTTCCTAATCTTTGTCTTGATTTAATTGGATTAAATCAAAGTAGTAGACAATGGAGATAAGTCACACCTAATTATACATATTTAGACAAATTAGATTAAACCCACATAAAATTTGATTACAACTTTTACTAATTAAAAATTATCTAAGTTTTGCTATAAATAGCAAGATTTATGAAGGTTTTAATTAAGCAAAGCAAAAGCTTGAGAAAGTTAAATACAAGCAAGTATTAGATAAATTAGTCTAAGTTAGAGAAGTGTATAGATAAGCTTTGTGAGGTCTCTACAACATTTCATCTAGGAGAAATCAAGATTGGATATTGGGGTGAAGCTTGCTAGCATTGGAATCAAGATTGGATCTTGGAGTCAAGCTTGCTAATCCTTAGAAGTTCTCCAAACATTTCAATAAAGAGAAATAGATTGGATCTTTGAATCAACCTTGCTAGGTAAGTTTGATCTTCTCTAAAAGCTATATTTTTCATTAGTGAGACATATAGTGCTGAATTATGTATTAGATACATAATGTTGAAATTAGGCTAATTAATTGTGTTATGTTGCTTTGGAAGTATAAACACAATATGCTTGTAATTGGGTCAAAATATTTATGTTAGACATAAACATAAAATTAGAGTTTGGAACTCTAGATTAAAGCTTAGAGCTATGACTACCATTCTAGAATCACTTGACCACCTTTGGGTGACCTAGAATTGTTCATAAGATATTTCTTATTGGGATTCTAATTTTGTTTGTGTATTGGATTCAAAATTTACGCAAGTGCGTATTTAGAATAAATTTATATTTTTGTAAAAATATTTGATATTTTGAAAAACTTGAATTTTGTTATATAACATGTGTTGATGTTGGTTTTGATGTTAAAAATTAATTTGGGTGTTTTTGAAGTGTTTAGGGAGAATTAGAAGTATTTAGGGTAATATACCCTAATTTCTTCTGCTCTATGGAAAGAGAGCTGAAGGAAAAGCAATTAAACAAAAAAAAAAAAAAAATTAGTCTGTGTGCACTGTAGCGAGCGCGTACGCGCTGAGCGCACTGATTTTGATTTCTTTCGTTCTTGAGCTTCCGGACTCTGATTCAGCCCCGGTGTTTTCCTATACACTCTTAATGGAATATAGTATTTCATTAAAATTTTTAAAATTACACCCATGCTTGATATCCACGGGTTAGAACCATTTCCGCTGCGCGGGGCAACAATCCTACCCAAGGGATTCCACATCTGCCCAACAGATATGATCCTCATGGGATATACAAACTTTGATTTTCAGACGGATATCGATTCTAGGAAATCAACATCTGGATTAGTATTTACCCTATGTGATGGGGCCATTGTGTGGAGGAGTATAAAATAATCTTATATTGTTGATTCCACCATGGAGGCCGAGTATGTAGCAGCTTGCGAAGAAACTAAGAAAGCAGTCTGGCTCCGAAAATTCTTGGAAGATCTGGAAGTTTTTCCATATATGGACAAACCACTCACACTTTATTACGATAATAGTGGTGTAGTGGCGAACTCCATAAAACCAAGAAGACATAAAAGGGGAAAGCATATAGAGCGAAAATATCATCTCATTAGGGAGATAGTGCAGAGATGAGAGGTTTTTGTCACGAATATTACATCCGCAGAGAACCTGGCTGATCCATTTACAAAGACCTTGTTGGCTAAAGTGTTTGAAGGTCACCTAGAGAGTCTAGGATTACGTGACATGTCCTATTTGCTCTAGTGCAAGTGGGAGATTGTTGGGATATATGCCATAGACCTTCATGTAATATGTAAACAGAATTATTTGTTAAAAATAAAAGATGCATTATTCATTTATCAATTATTTTGATTTAAATCGTATGTTGTAAATTATTCAGTTTACCCTTGATTACTTATGTGTCTTCAGACCTAGTGTATGAGTGTCATACACAAAAGGATTTAAGTCTGAAGTTAGTAATCTAAAATAGTACATAAAGAGCAAACAAAATGGGTACTTTATTTGTGGTTTATCTATAATTGCGGTCCATTCTATAAATGTATGGAGACCTTGATCCGGGATCGTCCATGTGGTGACATGAGAATGAAGGCACCTTATATGATATGATCATCTAGGACTGGACCCAAATAAAAATGAATTCCTTATAATATCCGTTAAATAAAGAAATTCATTTCAATCTACTTGATGGTCATAAATGGATTGATCTAAATCCTAAGTGTACTACGGACTTCTGCATGGCAGGTCGTGTCCTTTGATTTACAAAAGTGAGGTTGGTGTAGAAATTCCGACAAATAGTTACGTACTTTGGGGACATGGTTTGGTGTGTAGCTGATGACATTTTACATATGTATGGAGTTCACTCCTTGCGAGAAGTAGTAGAGTATCTTCCTTAAGGGTTGATTCAGTACTTAAACGATTAGAGCGCTCAAGTATTTTATTACGAATAAAAATATTAATATTCATAATATTTATAAATAAATCGTTCATTAAAGAATCAACGGTACCTAAGGTAAAAATAATTAGAGGGATATAACAGACATTATGACTCGGCTCTAATTATGAGATACTCGTGAATGGTCAATCTGTATGTAATGACTATATCGATGGACACCGACGTAGTTCGACTTATATTATTTATTTACGGCAACGAGAGTGCGGCTTTGGGTTTTTAGTGGAATAACCCAAATTTAATAATTCAGAATATTTAACTAAAGAGTTTAATTAATATTTTGGGATTATTGAAGCTCAGAACTGTAGGTCCATTTAGTCCTCTGCTAGCTCGACACACTGTAACAGATTAAATATAATTAGATGGTCTAATTATAAACTTACATATATTATTGATGAGATCAATAATTAAAGTCATACTTAATAACTATGTTAAACTAGTTCAACATAAAGTGTTCATTTAATGATCATTTAGTTGAAATATTATTTTGAAATTGATGAATTTTAAATTTTGATTTTAAAACTCATAAATTTAAAAGGAGTTACAATTTTGAATTGTAACAAATGGAAGTTAATTTTTTTTCTTGTAACTTACCAATATATTCATGATACATTAAACCAAAAATTGAATTTGGATGTTACAAGAATACATATGGCCAAATTTTATTATGGGTTTTGGGGATGATTTTGTAATTTTAGTTACAAATTAATTTAACATAAACCCTAAGTATATAATGAAAAGTTTTTTTTTTCATTTTTGGTGAAAAATCTCATTTTGATCATAACCATAGCTTTCTAGTTCTTCTTTTTTCTCTCAAGTGATGAAAGAAAAATAAAAAGAAAAAAAATATTTGTGTGACTTTTAATCTCTAAATTGTTTAGAGGGTTATTTTTTTAACCATAGCCCACTTTATCTTTTGTTGGTAATGAGTCATAGCACAAAAGATAAATCGGTGTTGACGCAAAAATCTCTATTCTCTCATAACCTTGTACTCACGGCAGTAAGCAGAAAATTATGCTCACTGCCGCCACTTTTGCTAGTTGTTTTTGTTATAATTTTGCCCATAAAATTTAGGAACACAAAGGACTATTCTGTGGACGTTTTGGGACTGTTTTGGATTGATTATTTTGTCCAAAATAATGGCAGAAAAATCAGCAAATAGCCAGCACAAATAGTGAGCTGTGTGCGCGTAACGAGTAGTGTCGGTGTGCAAACAATCCAGTTTTTGGACTGCTGTTCAAGGACTGTTCGGGACTGGAAAGTTTATCAAAAACAGGAGCAAAACAAGTCAAATAGACCTAAACAGTTTCTGCTAAGAGGGGCAAGGCAGAAAATTGACAAGATCGATCTTGGTGCCTAACACATTTCCGCCACGCGGAAAATCTTTTCCTACATAAGAAATATCATAGAAACTAAGAAATAATATTTTGTTACCTATTTATAAGAATAAATGGACATACAAACTTATGCCAGTTATATACACAAAAAGTTGATGAGTCATATAATGAATTTGTGGTAAATAATACTTGAGTGTAAGTTAAAACAAAAAACAAGTATATTTATAACCAATTTGGATTTAGCAAAACACTTGGTAACTGACTAAATGTAACATTATCGAAGCGTGGTGAAATACCTACATATAGTATTTAATAAAATTTGTAAATTAAAAAATAACTCACTCTCATGTCCTAAATGTTGGAAAAAACTAAGCATTCCAAGATCATTTCAAGCATTGAAAATAAGTGCGAATACAACGGGGAGTTGCGGAGTACTCACATCGATCGGTTGAGCGACGCGTGAGGCAACAAAAACTATTTTCTGCCCTTGTACTGCTCACGGCAGTGAACTGCAACAGCCCACTATTTTTGGCTCTCCAAGGCTCGGCTTTGGTCCTCCATCAAGCTCCAAGCTTTTCGAGATGATTCCCGGCTCATGGGTTGACTTCCCTATCACCTTCGCATGATCCCGGAGTGTGCTAGCACTCTTGATTTTGCAACAAAATCACACTTAGCTTCCCTTCATTTTCGGTTCTGCCCAGCAAAATAGAAGAACAAAAACTGCCCAAAATGGGCATGAGATGAGAGAAGAAATGGTTGCTCCAAAACGTGAGCAAAGAGAGGAAAGAGAGAGATGAAATGTGTAATTGATTTTCAAAAAACATATACACACTTTTGGCTTTCAAAAAGTCAAACAATTTAAAGCCATAAATGCCAACCACTACATCAATCAATCAATCAATCAATTGTCA
The DNA here is from genome assembly GCA_019454045.1 of Zanthoxylum bungeanum. Classification (NCBI taxonomy): domain Eukaryota; kingdom Viridiplantae; phylum Streptophyta; class Magnoliopsida; order Sapindales; family Rutaceae; genus Zanthoxylum; species Zanthoxylum bungeanum. Next base: position 922,239 of record SKCR01031959.1, read on the forward strand.
CATCACTCAAAGTGACATGATTTGACGCTTAATGTGACTAGCGATTTGACGCTTGATGTGACTTGCGTGCCGCACTCGCATTCGAAATGCGAATGCGCTCGCAAATAATCCCGGGCTCGGGTTCGTTAATTCTAAATTAACGAATTTTCCGTTGTGACGAAATTAAATGATTACGCCTAGCGAAGTCACTATACACGTCACTAACGAATTAATTCTAAATTAACTCGTTCGCCCGAATAAAAATCTAATTTCAATTCCGCGTCGAAATCCAATTTCGTTTAATATATCAAATATATTAATTAATCGATTAATTCCAAATTAATCGTTATCTCTCTTTAACTGATATTTTATCCCAGATAAAATATCTCCGCAATTAATCCCAGATTAATGTTCTCTCTCATCATTAATTAATCCCATATTAATAAAAGTACGAGTCATACGTCATCGGTGAATCTTTGGGAAGCGACCCATGAGATCCCCGGATATGTTGGCAGTAAATTCGGTCGTCAGACTATCCGAACACGTAAGTACCTCCTACTACGTATGTACCGATTTACAAGACAAGGTTGGCTTCTAGCAAAGCGCCATGCCTACCCAATTCTCCAGAAATATCCTTACAAGAATAAAGGATCTATATCAGGCGTAGTATACATAGTATTGCGTATTTCGATCCAGTATCGGATGATCACATGCAAGGCCTGGGGCTGGTACAGTGTCTGCCCCGTACGAAGCATATATCAAATTACGAGCAACTAGTCTCTTTAATATCGGATAATCATGACCAAGTCATATTATCCCGATGGTTGCAACCTTTTTAGAGAACCAGTTCTGTATCCCTGCGCGATTATCAACTCCATATGACTAGAGTGACACTTCCGTCTTGACATCACACACAACACACTACGATTCTCGATATACCTAGAAGAGGCGTACACATAAACCGGTTAAAGCCCTGGACGACCAAAACCAAAGTATATTGATTGTCGCAAGTATTAGCGGTGCAAGTCTCAGGTTAAGACCAAATACACCTACCCTGATTTCGGACTTACATAGACACATAGTCATACTACCAATGGAATTCCGAGGGGGTCTATCCAGAGCGAAGCTGTTTACCGTACCATCGGTAAACACAACCTCCTATTACACTTGCATTAGTATCTTATACCCAAATATATGAGAACTATGTCGTTGTGCCCTCACAACGCGCACAAGTGTAATACTAGTCTTTTACGTATTTATCGATGTCCAATCTCGATAATACTCTGACTAGGGATATTTAATGATTTATCCTTCGTGGACTGATACTGTCTCATATCATTCTCAATCCAGGAACAAATCATAGGGACATCCGATCATTTATACATCTTGGTGAACTAATCACAAATGATCTGTACAAATAGTGACGCTATGGGTCATAATTGTCCAACAATCTCCCACTTGGCCTATAGCCAGTCACTCGAGTGTCTTACACCCGAACTATGTACGGTTGGCTCAAACTGCTGAGAAAAACTTTCGTCAGCGAATTTGCATGATTATCGTCTGATGCGATTTATACGATCATCACATCGCCACGATGTATGATCCGAACGAATCAGATGAATAGTCGAAGTATGTATCTGGATCGTTGATGAAACCATTAATTCTTTAGCATGTGCTGAAGCCTAGCTCAGCTGCTAACAGAACTATATCTAATCTAATTAGATTTGTTATCGACCTAGAAGGCTTCTATTGCCGCCTCAGCTGCAGCAATAACCCACATTTGTTGTTTATTCGGTAACCGTATCTTGCTTGGAAGATTTCCAGCTCACTGTTCCGTTACTCAAACTGTATAGTACCGTTTGCGACTTATAGTCGTCTTTACCGGTTAGGATACATGCAGTAGTGATCCCAGTCACTTCAAGTTCTCCTTCTCCACAGATTAAGACAGCCTCCTTAGTTCTCTAAGATACTAACGGATGTTCTTAACATCAATCCAGTGACTACCACTTGGATTGGCCTGTTTGTGAATCCATATGCTCAAAGCGTATGAGACACCAGGTCGCGTACATTTTTCAATGTACGATTTCTCGGAGAGTTTCAACAATTTAATCTATCCCAGTAGATTTTTATTCCTTGAATAAAGGTTGTTTCTTCCAAGAATTCCACGGAGAATTTTCTCGAAAGCCAAGCTTTCACCGATAGTATTGTGGGAATTTCATTTCCAAGAAATGACATATTATCATTATTTATAGGACATCCACTGTCAGTGCGCTCCCACTAAACTATTATGATTACATCAAAATGATATTTCCAAGAACCTAATGCTTGCTTCAATCCAAACATGGATCGAATAACCCGCAAACCTTGTTTGCTAGTTATGGTACGACAAAACCGACAGGATGTTATAAACATCCTCCGAAAGGTTTCCTTTTCAGGAAAGCGATTTTCCCGTTCAGCTGACATATTTCATAAATGAAACATGCAGCATTAGCAAGCATTATCCAAATGGATTTACCGTGGCAACAGGTAAAAGGTTAAATCGTAATCAACATAATGTTGATAACGATACCTTTCCGCTAAAAGCCTAGCTTTATACGTTGATATGTTGCCTTCCATGTATGTCTTCCTAGAAGACTTATATAGTACCAATAGGCACAATGCCTTGCGGTACATCAACTAGTATCCAAACTTGCTGATATACATGGAATCCATATCGGACTCATGACACTTTTTCATAATTAGGGAGTCGATACCTTGTATCACTTCCCCATACGTAGTCAGTTGGTATTCCTCAATAAGATAGACATCTTTATGAGGTGAGATCAGAAACCCATACCCCAGGTTGTTTTCTGACTCTCTCCGACATACGCGGTTCTTGTGTATTCGAAGATTACTGGTATAGTTTCATCCTTGATGAACTATTTGTGTTCCATTAGGAATCGGTGCCTTGAATAGTATTACTCCGATTTTTCATCGAGTTTTACTATCCTCCCACTTACCACTGCATATCGGTATTCCTCTTAGGAAAACCACATGGCGAGCAACAATCTAATTGTTCTCAAGTGAGTTGTATAAGTACTATACTCATGGTATCCCTAAGATAACGTACAATTGGCACTTATCCAATTTGGTTTTTAGTTTGGTATTTATCCAAACGTATGCCTAGCATTCCCAAATTATCAGGAATGAGAAACACGGTTTCTTTCCTGTTCATATCTAATATGAATTCTGTCAAACAGATTTTTATGGAACCTTATTCAAAATAAGTTATGCACTGTTTAAATGCTTATCCGTTGAAGGAAATGGTAGCTCAGAGCGACTCATGATTAACCTTATCATGTCCAACAAAATTCGGTTACTCAGTTCGGACACACAGTCAAACTGACGTGTTCCGGGAGGAGTCCTCATTTGAAAGAATACTTTACTCTTTCAAGTATTAGAAACTTATTGCTTAAGTATTTTCCATTTCGGTCTTACCGTGACGGTTTAATACTTTAGCCGATCTGTTTGTCTATTTTGTGTCGTAAACTTTAAAAGTTTCCAATTTGTGTTTCAAAAGAAACACATAACCATAACGCGATGCCACATCCGTAAGGTCACGAAATATTCATATCCACTTCTAGCCTAGCTAGACATAGGCCCACTTGCTTCACTATGAACTAGGGCTAACAGATCGGTGGCATTTGCACTTTTACCAAGTAAATAGTGTTTTAGGCACTTTGCCCAATAAACTAGATTCGTAGACTTTATTTGAATGGAATCAAATTAGTCCTAGTACCCACTCTTCAAAAGTGCGGATATACGAGTCTTGTTTAATTGTGTCCCAGACAACAATGCCACAATTGAGTTTCTTCTGATCAAATCAGTTTGAGCTATTTGTTTGTCATGTATATTTATGAGATTTATTTATATTCAAAATATAAATGTTGTTATTCACATCTAATGTGTTTATCTCAATATCATCTTTATATAATAAAACACTTTAGTGTTCTAGAATATAAAGGTTCACCCGCAGCGGGTTAAACACTGATATAGAGATAATGTATCTAGTTCAAACTAGTTATATTATAACAGTTTCCAAATTTAGGTACACACCCGAAGGTAGTTCCTAAATTAAGGTTTCTACGGTTAAAACAGTGACTTTCGTCCCGTTTCCAATTCGCAGATTAATCTCAACTGAAGTCAGTATCCTGCTCATAGCAGATTCTGAACATCAGTATATATTTATGTATCACACTAAGTATTTAAAATCCAATTTTAATACTAGTAGTGAACATAATGTTGACAAACATATTTGAAGTCAGAGCCTTGCTCGTCTTCAATTCCTTCATGTTTGCTTTGTCCAAACGGCAGTCACGCTTCCGCGATCCCGTTTGCCACATTTAGGCAGACATTTTGGGATATGTCTTTTTATCTTCCCAGAAGATTATAATGATTTTGCCTTTGCCCTTTTCATATTCCAGAAGCCTTTGGCCAAGCCTTGGCCTTCTAGAATATCGAAGTAAGGTGCGCCTTGCGCTACTTGCCTAATTGCAAACTTTGACTTTATCTCCTTGAGAATAGTCATTAAATCTCCAAGAATTATGTATTGCAATTTTAGTACTTCTAAAATCTAAGTATAGATTTATGAAGATCCTTCAATTTCAGTATCATACTTTAAGGATCTAATCCTTAGTTCTGATTAAGAAATTAATGAGTCTACTGCGACAAGCTTAATGGATTAAGCACTAAAGTTATCATTACATAAATCTTCCAAAGATTATGCTCGACTATTTGCTTAACTCCGGGCTAAGGCTAAATATATTATTTTATCACATAAAATAACTTATTATTTTCCAGGACCATCCTGAAATTATATTCCCAATTTGAAAATTAAACCATTTAAATACATTTTCCCTAGGATTATGTTTTAAATGTCAATCTTTCAATTATTATCTTGATTTTTAATAGTCCAACTATTTAATCAATGATTTCGGTACTATTTATTATAATGATTACAATAGTCCAACTATTTAATCAACTATAATTTAATAGATTAAAATCAATTATATTGATTACTATAATCCAATTATAAAATCAACTATAAATGAATAGTTTGAATACAGTCCAACTGTTTTATTAAAACAACATTTAAATATTAGTCCAACTAACATTTAATTTATTTGACGAATGATATTTGTTTGAGCGCGTATGGCAAGTAATTAAACGAATATTGCAAATTCAATTCTTGCCTCCCACTATTTTTCGGCGAGCCTCTAACCCTTTGTCGAGTACTCGGGAAACCGTGTTTCCTAGCGGGCTAGGATCCCGTTAAATATCACACAATCTTGACTTTTGCCAACAAATTGTATGATAATTAACTAGGTAGATCTCTAAGATCAATTGGATCCAATCCAATTCCTAGATCCAGTAGGGGGACATCCAAGTCCGAAACATATATCTTATATATGCCAATACATCCAATGTATTACCTAACCTTTTTCCTCTGAATCAACTAAGCCTTGGCTTTGGCACAACAAACTTAGTGATCCCAGTTAAGCGCGACCCATTGACCATGGAAAGCTTCGTAATCAATGTCGATGGACAAGAAGTGGTCTTGACTTTGGCCAACAAACCACAACTTGGACAAGACACCAATATGGAACAAAGCTCTCGTGATTCAAACACATCCTCGACTGACAAAGGCCTTGACTTTGGCCAACAAGCCAATGCCAGTCTTGGATCTTGAGTAAGAATCACTCAATGGAAGGAAAAACGCTTAAGATTTTGCGAGGGTTTTTCGAGTGCAAATTGGCAACCAATTTATTATCTTTGTTAAGGTCTCATCATCATACACCCTTAAACATGCATTCTAAACACATAATAAAGCGCGTATAAATAAATAATAATGATATGCGGATGGATACTTTACACATTGATCCTAGATCAAATCTCTCTTTTTCTCTCTCCCGCTAGCACATGTATTTACTTCTACCCGTTACACTACAATTCTAAAGAAACCTCATTTACATTGAGGGGAATAGGTGAGAAGAGAATACAAAGAATAAGGAGGTAATAAGGCTGGACACGCAGGTCCAATTAATAAATCAAATTTATTACAACAATTTCTAAAATTGCCTCACCCTTCTAATATCCATCCGATATACATTATTTATGCATCGCAACCATGTATTCACACAAGCATGTTATCAATCAATCTAATCAAATTAATTAATCTGATAATTAGTGACCATCCAATGTTCAAACAACGATTTGATTTTGCTTGAGACAAACTCATTTTGCGAATAAGTACTCAAAGTACGAATTCTCGAATTAAATTAAACTACATAATTAAATCCAATTCAATTTGTATTTAATATTAATTCGCTATTTAATTCCAAATTAAATGCTACACTTTATTAACGAACCTATACGACTTAAATTCCAAATTTAATCGTTACGGGTCTCAAAGCCCGATTAACGTCCAACATCAATTCAATTAAAGTCCAATGGGCTTTTAATTAATTTCTTAAGGCGTGGACTTTTGGTCAACTCGGGTCGAACCCAATAACCAAAGTCCAATCCGGGAGTTACCCCATAAGCCCAGAAATCAATTTAGGCCCATTAGGCCCAATTAAACTTTAAAGGTCCATTAGTCACATTTGGGCTTTATGGAAGCGGTTTTGGGCCTAATTGGATCCAACCAATTTAGCCTAAACCCAACTTAGTACAACCAAGCCCAATTAGCCCAATAACAACTTTAAAAGTCCAATTAAACAAAATAGGCCCAAATAATTAAATTACCAAATTCCAAATTCCTAATTTAATTACCTAAAGTGTGTTACACAATTAATTACCCAATTAACATTTCTAAAACATCAATTAGCCTAATTAATCATGCTCTTCAATATTAAATCATGTCCAACATAATTTAACAAAAATCAAACCCAAATCACATGTTATAACTCTCGGCAATATAGGGATTTTCATATCAATTCTGAATTCAATCCAATCAAATCTAAATTAACATTAAATCCACATGTCCAATTGATTCAAGTCATCCAATGATCAAAAATAAAAAAAAAAATCACCAAGACCATTTAGGGCTCCTTAACTTTCGGCCCACACAAAATTTGGGGAAAAAATGATCCAATCACAATTTCTTCAAATTGATCCAATCAATCATCCACAAAACATCAATTAAGCATATTAAATCATCCAAATTCATTATTCATGCTCAAAATCAATTTTACCCAAATTTTAAGCACTAAATTATTTTCATGTTTAACCTTGCTCTTGATACCATTGTTGGAAAAAACTAAGCATTCCAAGATCATTTCAAGCATTGAAAATAAGTGCGAATACAATGAGGGAGTTGCGGAATACTTACATCGATCGGTTGAGCGACGCGCGAGGCAACAAAAACTGTTTTCTGCCATTGTACTGCTCACGGAAGTGAACTGCAACAGCCCATTATTTTTTGCTCTCCAAGGCTCGGCTTTGGTCCTCCATCAAGCTCCAAGCTTTTCGAGATGATTCCCGGCTCATGGGTGGACTTCCCTATCACCTTCGCATGATCCCGGAGTGTGCTAGCACTCTTGATTTTGCAACAAAATCACACTTAGCTTCCCTTCATTTTCGGTTCTGCCGAGCAAAACAGAAGAACAAAAACTGCCCAAAATGGGCGTGAGATGAGAGAAGAAATGGTTGCTCCAAAACGTGAGCAAAGAGAGGAAAGAGAGAGATGAAATGTGTAATTGATTTTCAAAAAACATATACACACTTTTGGCTTTCAAAAAGTCAAACAATTTAAAGCCATAAATGCCAACCACTACATCAATCAATCAATTAATCAATGTCACATCACTCAAAGTGACATGATTTGACGCTTGATGTGACTTGCGTACCGCACTCGCATTCGAAATGCGAATGCGCTCGCAAACAATCCAGGGCTCGGGTTCACTAATTCTAAATTAACGAATTTTCCGTTGTGACGCAATTAAATGATTACGCCTAGCGAAGTCACTATACACGTCGCTAACGAATTAATTCTAAATTAACTCGTTCGCCCGAATTAAAATCTAATTTCAATTCCGCGTCGAAATCCAATTTCGTTTAATATATCAAATATATTAATTAATCGATTAATTCCAAATTATTCGTTATCTCTCTTTAACAGATATTTTATCCCATATAAAATATCTCCGCAATTAATCCCAGATTAATTTTCTCTCTCATCATTAATTAATCCCAAATTAATAAAAGTGCAAGTCATACGTCATCGGTGAATCTTTGGGAAGCGACCCATGAGATCCCCGGATATGTTGGCAGTAAATTCGGTCGTCGGACTATCCGAACACGTAAGTACCTCCTACTACGTATGTACCGATTTACAAGACAAGGTTGGCTTCTAGCAAAGCGTCATGCCTACCCAATTCTCTAGAAATATCCTTACAAGAATAAAGGATCTATATCAGGCGTAGTATACATAGTATTGCGTATTTCGATCCAGTATCGGATGATCACATGCAAGGCCTGGGGCTGGTACAATGTCTGCCTCGTACGAAGCATATATCGGATTACGAGTAACTAGTCTCTTTAATATCGGATAATCATGACCAAGTCATATTATCCCGATGGTTGCAACCTTTTTAGAGAACCAGTTCTGTATCCTCTGCGCGATCATCAACTCCATATGACTGGAGTGACACTTCCGTCTTGACATCACACACCCACACACTACGATTCTCGATATACCCAGAAGAGGCGTACACAGAAACCGGTTAAAGCCCTGGACGACCAAAACCAAAGTATATTGATTGTCGCAAGTATTAGTGGTGCAAGTCTCAGGTTAAGACCAAATACATCTACCCTGATTTCGGACTTCCATAGACACATAGTCATACTACCAATGGAATTCCGAGGGGGTCTATCCAGAGCGAAGCTGTTTACCTTACCATCGGTAAACACAACCTCCTATTACACTTGCATGAGTATCCTATACCCAAATATATGAGAACTATGTCGTTGTACCCTCACAACGCGCACAAGTGTAATACTAGTCTTTTACATATTTATCGATGTCCAATCTCGATAATACTCTTACTAGGGATATTTAATGATTTATCCTTCGTGAACTGATACTGTCTCATATCATTCTCAATCCAGGAACAAATCATAGGGACCTCCTATCATTTATACATCTTGCTGAACTAATCACAAATGATAAGAGTGCAATCTCCTTTGTCACATAGTTAATTTGTACAACAACACCATGATCTGTACAAATAGTGACGCTATGGGTCATAATTGTCCAACACTAAATCTCTTATTTTATTAATCGAATGCACAATTTTATTCTCAACGTGCCCTTATTTTCCCAACAGCCATAACTCTCAAACTCTCCTATGTGCCAATGCTGATGACAACTAACTAAGGCGGATTTCTAATTGTTGAGTAATATTCTCTCAATTCTACATTTCTCAACTTTATTTGATAATTAGATGTGTAGACACTGTATTTTTGCATAAGTCCGATGATGAGCCTCGTATGGAGGTACTATCTGAAAAGTTACGGAAGTTACGGGAAATGAATGCCGGAAGGAAAGAAAACCTCCAAAATTAGCCCCTCATCGGACTCGGACTCACTAGCCAGCCTCAGATTCGCTTAGTCAGTTTCTGTTTCAAACCTTAGCCTCGGCCCAAATCCATCCACATGCCAAACACCACACAAAGCCCATGCATCCACACGCCCAAGGCCCAAAAAGATACCATGCAGGCCCAAAAGAAGAAAATCTCATGCAATTAACATGTGTAAATTCCCTCATCAACACTTTCCAATTTAACAAGATTTGAAATCCCATGAAATTCACATGCCAAAATCCCTTCATCAACACTTTCCAATTTAGTGAGATTTTGGGGATCCCATCCAATTTAACAAGATTTGGGATATTCTCATCATCAAATATATGAGATTGTATCCCAAAATAATATATTCCCCAAATCAATGTGATTTATTTCCCTATTTGGAGATCTTTTGAAAACATTATAAAAGGAATCATCACAAAAAGGGGACTTTCTTCCTTGACTTGGAGGGCAATCATCAAAAAAACCCTAGGCTACCTTCTTCTCTTCTTCTTAAACAATCCTCCACCGAACAAACAACAACAAAACCAAACCAAAAACACCAACCAACCACACCGAAACATACCAGCAGTCCACCACCGAAAAAATAGAAGAAAACAGTCCCAAAATACAACCAAAAAACCTAGCAAAAACAGCCCCAAAAACAACAGAAAATATCCCCCAAAAATAGCAGCCAAAAACAAGCAAAAATAGCAGCCAAAAACCAACAAAAAAAACCATCAAAAATAGCATCCCAAAAATAACCAAAACAACAACCAAAACAGCAAAAATAGCAACCAGAAAATAGCAAAAACAGCAACCTGCGAAAAACCAAAAAACATCAACCATAAAACAGCAAAACATGAACCAAAAATAGCAAACAGCGAACCAGAAATAGCAAACAGCGAACCAAAAATAGCAAACCTTGAAACCAACTTCAATCCTTCCGGCGACGGCCTAACGCACTTCCGAGAAAGCAACTTAAAGGGTAAGACCTGAGGGCACCCTTTACCATATTTATTTTATAGTTCCGGACACTGCGTGTCTGGCTGGACGTGGAATATGTCCAGCCGGGTATGTGAAGTCCTACATCAAAGACGGCCAAATTTGTGGTCACATTATTTTTCTTCTTCGGCATTTTATTATTTATTTTTTATCTATTTAGTGTTATTTATCTTTTTATTTATTTATTCACTTTCATCGTTATTTTATTATTTCGCATTTAGTTTGTTATTTATCTTTTTGTCTATTTATTGTTATTTTATTATTTCGCCTTTATTTTATTTATTCATGTTGGTGATTATCTGCATAGGCATTATTATATTATTTCATGCCTATTTTTTATTTTACATTGCGTTAATGTTTATATGTGTTATTATCCGTTGTGGTATATCGGATGGAAACTCATACGTAAATTCTGTAACCGAATCCTAATGGATGGTAGTGTAGTTTGTACTTGGTATACAACTCCACGTGCCACTCGAGAAATATTCATATATGCATGATTAACCCCCATTTTTATTTGCTATTTATTTATTGACGATTTTACCGCCTTTGATTATTTTCGTTATTGCATCTCGTACTTCTCAATTTAATATGCTTTTATTATTTCTATTAATGTTTATGGGTGTGTAAATTTGTGTTTATTTGAATTATCTTGCATGAACTGCATAAGACTTGGCTATACCATTATGTGAACCCGTCCATTATACTGGCATAAGTAAGGGACCATTCTGAACCCAACGGTTTGAGGTCTTCCATTGCGAGGGGTGAGTGCGGCCTTAAATCTTTTCCTAGTTCACACTGGGTGGCAACTCCTTTATTCTCCAGTTTAGTCCCCCGCGGGCTACTCCGCACTCTCTACGGGCTGCGAGCCCAACAGTGTCATGGTCTCCGAGCATCATAGGCATAGTGGTAAACCCCGCTTCGCTCCTACAGATGGCGACTCCACTGGGGATAGAGAATCGGCCCCGAAACAATGCCTTGTAGTGTCTGTGGCTTTGGCTTTGTTTAACCAAGTCTCATATATTATGCATACCATTTTTACCCCGATGGCGTCATGTATCATGAAGTCGCTTTCACTCAAGGTGGTGGATCGTTATGTGATGACCATCACTCGTTGGCACGTAACCTGGGGTATAAAAAAAGCGCGCTCATTTGGTCGCTCGAACCCTTGAGTGGGGAGACCTAGTTGTGAGCAACTCTTCGTCGGCGGGAGCCTTTATCTATACCCTTATAAGCCCACATATGAACCATAGTTATATGTCCTATAGAAGCTACCTATATGCTTGTGTTTGGGACCATTATCATTTGGATCCATTTCGGCCTCTCGTCATAGGATACGAACTTGTTGGGCCACTTAAACTGGGACGAGTTTGTATCTTATGACAATTGGGCCAAAAGTTTTCAAAATGACGATGGGCCACCTTGTGTTTGGGCCCTCTATCATTTGAAGTTATTTAGCCACCTTATCGCAAAAATGTAAACCTGTTGGGCCTTTTCAACTAGGACAAGTTTGCACCTTGTGATAATCTGATTGAACGCTTTAAAATGATAACGGGCCAACTTGTATGAAAACCTTGATGGGCTTAGAAGGTCCAAACATGTTCCGAATATGCCAAATGCATGAGTCTGATATCCGCACTGGCTTTCATCCAGGAAGGGTACGCCTTGTTATGCCATATTTGTATACTTTTGGATATCTCCAAGTCCATCCCCACAACTGTGATTATCGAGGGCCCAATTCGTCATTTCCAGACAATGGCACAATCCCCATAATAGGCTTAGTCAATCTTGTAAATGGGCGGTCTTTGTCTGTTACTGATGAAAATGGACTGAGGTAGCCAAGGTTCACCTATGTAGCGTAGGAGAGAACGATTTTGTATACCCCACATTGGTGCATAAAATAAGCCATACCTATGACAGAAATGGACTTACCATGAGTGTGTGAGGAATAAGGTCGGAAGGATATATGTTATTTTGATAACCATATGCATCTCATGCATCTCATGCATACATGTATCATGCTAAACCCTAGTTTTAAAAGCCATCATAGATATATGTTGGGTTAGAAAAGAATGAAGACTTGTCAAGAATAGGTTAGAAAGCATGGATGCGTCAGACAGTGAAGGTGTCCAACATCACCAAAATTATCGAGCAACTACAAGCTTTGACCAACGCTGGGGCCAATCTGACAGTACCCTGCACAGTGAGAACATAAAATTTTACAGCCAGAGTAGAAAGCCCAGTGGGGGGCCTTCAGCCAGAAAAAAATTGTTTGTTTTTAGTCCTTAATAGTTAAGCATAAGTCCAATGATGAAATTATTTGCTTTAGGGTGAAATCTTAGAAACGATAAGTTCTTGCCGTACTTTTATCTAACACTTTGAGTAGTTGATCTATGTTAGACTCGTAAGCACTTAATTATAGATTTTTAGCAGTGAAAACCTGAGTAGTTGGCAAAGTGACTAGTCGATGAATGACTGTTTGCTTAGATGTCTATCCTGATTTGCTTGTGTTATGATGTGTGGTATGGTTGAAAATAAAATAAAAGGTCTAAAAAAAAATTAAACCACCTATAACCGATAAGCGTGAAGCTACCCATGGGTGCGTATTAGGACAATCATGAGGATAAATGCTACCTTAAATGGTAGGTGTGTTAAAAAAAAAGACAAAAGAAAAAAAAAAGAAAATCATACCATATTGAGCACAGAAAAAGCAATTGCAGAGCATAATTGAGATATCTAGGTTGGTTTGACCCATCGATTTCAATTTTTGAAACGAAATCATCGAGTTGGCTTACCTAGGAATCAAGTTGTAAATGAACCTTTGCGCACACACGCTGTGAGTCTGGCTTAGATGATTTATTCAAAGACTTGGATTTGAGTTGCATTGAGTGTTTTGAAGGTTCTCTGGTTTCATTACTGGGCATTCTTTGAGGACAATAATATGTGTAACTATTGGGACTATTTCATAGCCCGTAATATAATATATCGATAATGAATGCCACATCACATAGTGACGGACAATGGAGTCCAATTTCAGGGAGAGGGCACATTTAGAAATCTGGGAATCAGAAGACATGATCCCAAAAGAGCAGAAAGATGAGTCAGGTCTGGGGGCTACCAGTCTACCACCCCACGGATAAGGGACACAACGGGACCTTGAGCCATGAGACCAAAGAGAACTGAGCAATCACCAGGAGGAGAATAGGCAGAAGGAAACTGTAAGCAGGCCAAGGGAGCGACCAAAGACTTTTCATAGGCATAGGGCACCAAAGGCCAAAATGAGTCCTAAATGAGTGAAGAAAACCCTCTCGCGCAAGGAATACCTAACCAAGGATGACATCAAGACAATTGGACAAAGAAAACCCATCGGAATAGGGAATGCATCCATGCATACACGTCGCATACACATAATTTTTGTTCACAGGCTTTGAAGAAAAAGAAAAAGTGACGAAGACGAACAACTCCTCGGGAATGAGGACGAGCAAGCCGGGAATGACACTCCGAGAATGGAGAATAACCTCAAGAATGAAGACAATCAACTCCTCGGGAATGAGGATGAGCAAGCCGGGAATGGCACTCCGGGAATGGAGAACAACCTCGAGAATGATGACAAGCAACTCCTGGGGAATAAGGACGAGCAAGCCGGGAATGGCACTCCGGGAATGGAGAACAACCTCGAGAATGAAGACAAGCAACTCCTCGGGAATGAGGACGAGCAAGCTGGGAATGGCACTCCGGGAATAGAGAACAACTTCGAGAATGAAGCCTAGAGATCGAAGCATCTCACACCCAGGATGGTTCGGGAATGAAGCCCAGGAGTCGAATCACCTCGCCATCAACTCAGCACAGTTCGGGAATGAAGCCCAAAGATCGAAGCATCTCACACCCAGGATGGTTCGGGAATGAAGCCCAGGGGTCGAAGCACCTCGCCATCAACTCATCACAGTTCGGGAATGAAGCCTAGAGATCGAAGCATCTCACACCCATGATGGTTCAGGAATGAATCCCAGGGGTCGAAGCACCTCGCCATCAACTCAACTCAGTTCGGGAATGAATCCCAGAGGTCGAAGCGCCTTAGAGATTGAAGCATCTCACACTCGATGGTTCGGGAATGAACCCTAGGGGTCGAAGAACCTCGCCATCAACTCAACTCAGTTCGGGAATGAATCCCAGAGGTCGAAGCGCCTCAGAGATCGAAGCATCTCACACCCAGCATGGTTCGAGAATGAAGCCCAGAAGTCGAAGCGCCTCGCCGTCAATTTGGGAATAAATCTCAGAGATCGAAGCATCTCACACCCAGGATGGTTCGGGAACAAAGCCTATGGGTCGAAACACCTCGCCATTAACTCACCTCAGTTCGGGAATAAAGCCCAGAGATCGAAGCATCTCACACCTGGTGGTTTGGGAATGAAGTCCAGGGGTCGAAGCACTTCGCCACCAACTCAACTCAATTCGGGAATGAAGCCCATAGATCGAAGCATCTCACACCCATCATGGTTCGAGAATAGACCCCAAAGGTCGAAGCACCTCGCCATTAACTCAGCACAGTTCAGGAATAAAGCCCGGAGATCGAAGCATCTCACACCCAGCATGGTTCGAGAATGAATCCCATGGGTCGAAGCACCACGCCATCAAATCAACTTAGTTTGGGGATAAATCCTAGAGATCGAAGCATCTCGCAGGGATGAATCCCAGAGGTCAAAGCACCTCAAATCAACTTAGTTCGGGAATAAATCCCAGATATCGAAGCATCTCGCAGGAATGAATCCCAGAGGTCGAAGTGCATCGCCGTCAGTTCGAGAAAGAATCCCAAAGATCGAAGCATCTCGCAAAAGTAGCAAAACAACATGTAAGTCCGGCAACGGCCGACGAGCCAGGTAAGTAAAAATACATGCATGACTTTGATAGGGTTGTCACTGTCACACACTGCACAAGCCCCATCAATGTGGGGGCGACTGTAGACACTGTATTTTTACATAAGCCCGATGATGAGCCTCGTATGGAGGCACTACCTGAAACGAATGCCTGAAGGAAATAAAACCTCCAAAATTAGCCCCTCATGGGACTCGGACTCACTAGCCAGCCTCAGATTCGCTTAGTCAGTTTCTGCTTCAAATCTCAGCCTCGGCCCAAATCCATCCACACGCCAAACACCATACATAACACATGCATTCACACGCCCAAGGCCCAAAAAGATACCATGCACGCCCAAAAGAAGAAAATCTCATGCAATTCACATGTGTAAATTCCCTCATCAACACTTTCCAATTTAACAAGATTTGAAATCCCATGAAATTCATATGCCAAAATCCCATCATCAACACTTTCCAATTTAATGAGATTTTGGGGATCTCATCCAATTTAACAAGATTTGGGATATTCTCATCACCAAATATATGAGATTGTATCCTGAAATAATATATTCCCCAAATCAATGTGATTTATTTCCCTATTTGGAGATCCTTTGAAAACATTATAAAAGGGACACCAAATCATCACAAAATGGGGACTCTCTTTCTTGACTTGGACGACAATTATAAAAAAAAAAAAAAAAAACCTAGGCTACCTTCTTTTCTTCTTCTTGAACAGCCCTCCACCGAAAAAATAACAACAAAACCAAACCAAAACAGCAGCCATCCACCGAACAAACAACAACAAAACCAAACCGAAAACACCAACCAACCATCACCGAAACATACCAGCATTCCACCACCAAAAAACAGAAGAAAAAAGTCCTAAAATCAACCAAAAAAACTAGCAAAAATAGCCCTAAAAACAACATAAAATAGCCTCTAAAAACCAGCAAAAACAGTAGCCAAAAACCAGTAAAAACAGAAGCCAAAAACCAGCAAAAATAGCAGCCAAACAATAACCAAAACAGCAGCCAAAACAACCAAAAAAAAACAGCCAAAACAGTAAAAACAGCAACCAGCGAAACAGTAAAAACAGCAACCAGCGAAACAGTAAAAATAGCAATCAGAAAACAGCAAAAATAGCAACTTGCGAAACAGTAAAAACAGCAACCAGAAAATAGCAAAACAAGAACCAGAAACATCAAAGAGCGAACCAGAAACAGCAAACCTTGAAACCAACTTCAATCCTTCCGGCGACGGCCTAACGCACTTCCGAGAAAGCAACTTAAAATGTAAGACCTGATGGCACCCTTTACCATATTTATTTTATAGTTATGGACGTTGCGTGTCTGGCTGGACGTGGAATACGTCCAGCCGGGTATGCGAAGTCCTACATCAAAGACATCCAAATTTTCGGTCACATTATTTTTCTTCTTTGGCATTTTATTATTTATTTTTTATCTATTTAGTGTTATTTATCTTTTTATTTATTTATTCACTTTCATCGTTATTTTATTATTTCGCATTTAGTTTGTTATTTATCTTTTTATCTATTTATTGTTATTTTATTATTTCGCCTTTATTTTATTTGTTCATATTGGTGATTATCTGCATATGCAATATTATATTATTTCATGCCTATTTTTTATTTTACATTGCGTTAATTTTTATGTGTGTTATTATCCACTGCGGTATATCGGATGGAAACCCAGACGTAAATTATGTAGCCGAATCCGAATGGACGGTTGTGCGGTTTGTACTTTGGATACAACTCCACGTGCCACTCGGGAAATATTCATACATGCATGATTAACCCCCCCCCCCCCCCCCTCCCCTTTGTTTGCTATTTATTTATTGACGTTTTTCCCGCCTTTGATTGATTTTCGTTATTGCATCTCATACTTCTCAATTTAATATGCTTTATTATTTCTATTAATGTTTATGGGTGTGCAAATTTGTGTTTATTTGAATTATCTTGCATGAACTGCATAAGACTTGGCTATACTATTGTGTGAACCCGTCCATTATACTGGCATAAGTAAGGGATCATTCTGAACCCAACGGTTTGAGGTCTTCCCTTGCGAGGGGTGAGTGTAACCTTAAATCTTTTCCCAGTTTACACTGGGTGACGATTTTTTTATTCTCCGGTTTAGTCCCCCGAGGAAATGTTGTTTAAATGCTATGGAAAATAATAACACGCTACCAATTCGAGGAAATAAATGGTTTCACGCATGCACAATATTTTTCCACCACTTGAGTCATGATCATGATGCATATATCAATAAACTCACGCTTCTCAATGAAAATGATGCACCATGAAGACTTCAGAGCAAGAACCAATGGTGGTTTGATGGCATTTGTTTATTTATTATTACAAAGATGAGTAATGATGTCCCCAATAACGTGGTTTGATGGTGTATGACTCGAGATTTCACATTGAGGTCATAGATTCGAATTCAGTGAGTACATTTCTTGTAAGAGCATAAGACAGTCATGAGTTTTACCTGCTCCGCTTAAGCTCGTAATGAGTGGTTTGGCGATGAGGTTTCCAACGATTTTTTTTTTAAAAAAATGAGTAATGATATATGTACTAAAATGTGACAGAAAAATGACTAAAATTAGTTATAAAATATCAATACTCTTAGTTGAAATTATATTATTATATTATGATTAATTTTGTCATCCTTTTATCCGTTTATCATTTTCCTCTGCGGATATGATTTACCGTTCTATCAATCGGAAGAATGGTTGGTAATATTCAGAACAACCACCGGTGCAAATAATTTTACGCTAGACATTCGTAACCTCACAATGGTTTGATTGATTGTTTACAGTAACAATTATCTTATTGAAGTTTGATTTTCTTATTATGATTTAATCGAGATTTGTTTTAGGTGCAAATTCTGAATTAATTCAGGAATGGGAAGGAGGCCATGTTCATGAACTTGAGAGCTGTTAGACAAAAGAGATAAGAAAAATATATATATATATTATTTTTAAAATTATATTTATATCTTTGAAAATAAATAAGAATAATTAAAAAAATAATCAGATAAATTGAGGGTTTTATATCAGGGTTTTTTGAATAGCATAATTCTCAGTCCAATGATCAGTTAGGCCTAAAGAAAGTGCTGACCCAAGATTTTAATGCCTCGCATAAAATCGGGTCTGGGCCCGATAAATATGGGCTATAGCCCACAAAGGCCCTCAATCTCGTGTAGAGTCGCTTCACTTTGCAGAAGCCACCCCCAATTCCCGGAACACTTGCTCCAACATCATCGCGCTACCGCATTCCTTCAGCGCTCTAGCCTGTTATGATAATGCCTGTGACCTTCCACCGCCTCCTCACCACTGCTCTCAAAAACTCCAAACTCTCCTCTCACCTCTCACCACTCTCATCTCTCCACGTACCCCCAATCCCCTCCACCCATCCGTCACTCTATCACCCTCACCGCCCCATTTCCAACCCGCCAACCCCAAACCCTAACCCCCGAACCCGAACCCGAACCCCACTCGAGAAACAATTTGAAACCTGGATCCAACACCTCAAGCCCGGATTTACCCCCTCCGACGTCGTTTCCGCCTTGCAAGCCCAATCAGACCCCGACCTCGCCCTCGACATCTTCCGATGGACTGCCCAGAAGCACACTTACAGGCACAACCACGAGACCTACTGCGCCATTATCCAGATTCTAATCAACGGCAGACGCTACCGCCACGTTGAAACCCTCCTCGAAGAAGTCCTCGCCGGCAACTGTGAGATGTCTGTCCCTCTATATAACTCCATTATCAAATTCTGTTGCGGTCGTAGGCTTTTGTTTAATCGTGCCTTTGATGCTTATAGGAAAATGCTGAAATCAGATAACTGTAAGCCCACGCTTGAGACATTCACATTGTTGTTAAATTCATTGCTTAGGAGATTTAACAAGTTGAACGTCTGTTATGTTTATTTGCATTCTGTTAGGTCTTTAACAAAGCAAATGAAATCTTTAGGAGTTATACCTGATACGTATGCCTTGAATATGATTATTAAGGCTTATTCTAAGTGTCTTCAAGTTGATGAAGCTATTAGGGTTTTTCGTGAAATGGGGTTGTATGGATGTGAGCCGAATGCTTTTACGTATAGTTATATTGCTAAGGGGTTGTGTGAGAAGGGGAGAGTGGAACAGGGTTTAGGGTTTTATAAGGAGATGAAGGAGAAGGGATTGGTGCCGAGTGGAAGTTGCTATATGATTTTGATTTGTAGTCTTGCAATGGAGAGGAGATTTGAGGATGCAATTAACCTTGTGTTTGATATGTTGGGGAATTCGATGGGGCCAGATATGTTGACATATAAGACTCTGTTGGAAGGGTTGTGTAGGGATGGGAGGGGAAGTGAGGCTTTTGAGTTGCTTGAGGAGTTTCGAAAGAGGGATGTCGTGTTGGGTGATAGAAATTACAAGACTTTGTTGAATGGATTGCATTTTCTAAATTAAGAGTAGCTTTCATGTTGATTTGTTTGGAGATTTGTACTTTTGATATCAAGTTCAAGAGCAAAGCAAGTATGTCAATGGTTAACGAAAGTAGGCTACCAGTTGGGCCAATTCATATTGACTTATGAATGGTGGATCTGAGTATGGATATGATTCTATCTGGATTTTCTTAGGGTAGAATCTGGTAGGTCAATTGCAGACTTGAAGAGAATAATATTCAATATCATAAATGATGCAGCCTTTTAAGATTAATGCATGAAATTGCTAAATTGGTGTTCACTTTGAGTTTTCAATGCTGGATGGTTGGTGTAAAGGGTCTAACAGATGTAGTGTCCTGAATCTTTTCGGACTCTCTGGAAGATAGATTCACATTTGTCATTTGTCATTTGTCATTTTTTTCCTTGCAAGAGCTGTTTTTGGCCATATGGGCATATGCTCTGCCTCGGATGATCATAGTGCCATAGATAATTTTATTCATGAAAATTCTACATCAGTGTAATATATCTCTTGGCATTCTTGAACATGGACTTGCTCTACCTCTCTTTAATCTTCAGAAATGGGAAAATCAGATTGTAATTTTACTTAAAAGTGCTGATTGTTATATAGCTTTAGAAGTCGGAATCATGCTTTGCTATATTGTGAATGGATGATCTTGACATTTGGATTATACTGTTAGTTCATTCAAGCAAGCAGTAAAACAATGTCATGCCGTTGGATTGGGAATAAATTGGTATAGAATGCTGGCCACGTTTCATTCTTTGCCAGGTGGCATTCTAAAATTTTCCTTTTATCCATTACATGTCTTGCATTTAAAAAAGAGAATGAGAACCTATTTCTTATCATAATTATTTATTAGGTCCTTAATATTTTATAATTACCTATTAAGTTCGTCGTGACGTGAGTTCGGTATAGAGTTCGTAGGTCCGTATCGTACGCCCCTTCCTCACATGTCTTGATTGTACCTTGAGCTAAGTCCGGTGCGGTTATTCCGATAACCTTGACAATTATTCTTCTTTTTACTCCTCTTGTGAAGAGTTTTTCTCCTCTAGAGTTGACAAAAATCTAGAAACTACGATTTTTCGTTTTAATTCAAAAAAATCGGTTCAGATTCAAAATAATTTTTGTCTTCCATTATAATCGAGACAAGCTTAAGACTGAGCATGACGACCTGATTGTCATCTTACTATTGTTCTAATAATAATAATAAAAATAATAATATATAAGTCAAAAAATTTTAAATTCTCTCAATGCGTCACGTAGGCGACTCAATTTTGAAATAAGAAAAATAAAATAAAATAATTTTAATTAAATACTAAATTAAGTTATCATATTCCTAATAAAAAATTTAACAAATTGCTCTATCATATTCCTAATCAAAAGATTATCATCATACTTGTTAAAATTATAAACCCGGTTTAAAAAGATAACTATCATAAATAAATTTTAATTGCCAAAATTATTATACAATTAACATAAGAATACAATCATAATTCAAAAAGAAAACTATTATAATTGTGAGAAATCATAAACTTCATTAATTAGAAGCCGAACTGAAGGAAGAAAGTAAACTTATACGAAAATGGGAACACATCGATTCTGAGAAAGTTATTTGATTGAGTTGATTAAGAAAAAAAAAGCTGGCTTTTGTTTTTTCAGGATGTATGCTTTTGGTAGAAATTATAATTTGAACTTTGACTTTGAAAGCAGATTTAATTTTAAATTTGTAAGTCGACTCTTACTTTTCTTAATTAACTACTATAATTTATTTAATTTTGTTTGTTTGCAATTC